>RJWJ010000745.1:14124-58784 GCA_004363605.1 Indri indri
GTAGCTGGGACTACAGGCATGCACCACCATGCCCGGCTAATTTTTTCTATATATATTTTTAGCTGTCCAATTAATTTCTTTCTATTTTTGGTAGAGACGGGGTCTCGCTCTTGCTCAGGCTGGTCTCGAACTCCTGAGCTCAGGACAATCCGCCCGCCTCGGCCTCCCAGAGTGCTAGGATTACAGGCGTGAGCCACCGTGCCCGGCCTCCCTGGTTTCTTTTGAAGCCCTTCCTAGGGAATCCATTGTTACAACAGCCCACACTTGTCATCTGTCAGCAGGGGGAGGGCAACTGAGGAAACAGAGGAAACAGGTGTTTTTTTTAATTGGGAGAGAAAGGATGGTGGGTGAGTGACAAAGTGGGTTTGGCATTTTATAGCGGGTGGTGGGCATGGGCCACTGAGCGAAAGGCTCTGGAATTGGTGGGGCCAGGGGTAGGTGGAAAGGAAATGAGGATTTGAAATCATGCTTTTATAGCAGTCTTGATGTCCAAGTAAGTTTTAATACCAGAGGAGAGTTGCTTTGTCTTATAACTTATATAATAGCCTGTATCAAGATTGCTGGTGCTCAGTGGATCACACCTGTAATCCCACTACTCTGGGAGCCCGAGGCGGGAGGATCGCTTGAGGTCAGGAGTTTGATACCAGCCTGAGCAAGAGTGAGACCCCGTCTCTACCAAAAATAGAAAAAAATTAGCCACTTAACTAAAAATAGAAACAAAAAATTAGCCGAGCTTGGTGACTCGTGCCTTGTAGTCCCAGCTATTCGGGAGGCTGAGGCAGTAGGATCGCTCAAGCCCAGGAGTTTGAGGTTGCTGTGAGCTAGGCTGACACCATGGCATTAACTCTAGCCCAGGCTAGATGGGGCTCAAGAGAAGAGCTTGTCAGTAGTTGATCTTGCAGCCTGGGTCAGATTACTAACATGAGGGAAAACCTATACCTTGTCTGATATACTGGCCAAGAACCTGGGTTTTGGAGTCAGACAGATCTGGGTTTTAATATCAGCTCTCCCATTTACCTGCTGTGTGATTTGGAAAATCACCTTAATACCTCTGAGTCTGTGGGCTCCTCTCTAAAAAGCTTGGATAATAATAACACTTATCATAGATAGGTTGACTGACACATAGTAGGCATGCAGGAAATGTTAACTTTCATTTGCATTCTAACCTACATTTCCACCTAGCAACTGAAAGGATGAAGTAGTTACAGACTTGGGGATATACGGAATCTAGGTATCATTAGATATGGGGTCCTACAGCATAGCAGCAGGTAGTATGATTCATGGAGTTTAAAGTCAGAACCTAGGTTTTAGTCCTAATCTTCCCTTTATTAGCTATGGCCCATGAGTTCTGTCACCATGTGCCTCTTTAAGCCTTTGTTTTTTCATCTTTCAAACAGAGATTTGTTCCTACCTTGACTGCCTTCCGGGATTGTTAGAAAGTTAAAGTGAGGGGATATCCCTGGAACATGCTTATTGTGGTCACACCCAGGTGTAGTTTGATAGATGGGAAGATCAGTTTTGGGGGAAGGGGGATGTTGGTAAGCAGTGTCTCTGGAAGGAAGCTCAAAATTCCCAAGAGTTCTTAGTAAAGGTAAACCAAAGGGTCTGCTTATATACCAAGACAGTGCACAGTACAGTAACACTGAAACAAGCAGCGTGGATAGAAAATAGGACATTGAAGGACCTGTCAGCCAGGAGTCAATACCTCTTTATTTCAAAATATTAAGGGGGTACAAATGTTTTAGGTCACATGGATCATTTTTTGTAATGCTTGAGTCCTGGCTGTAGGTGTGCCCATAACCCAGATAGTGTTAATAGTACACATTAGGTTGTTTTTCTCCCCTTCCCTCCTCCTCCTTCCTCCTGGTTGATTTCCACTGAGTTTTACTTCCCTCTGTGCACATGCGTGCTCATCGGTTAGTTCCAATTTAATAGTGAGTACATGTGGTGTTTGTTTTTCCATTATTGATGTAATTCACTCGGGAAAATATTCTCCGGTTACATCCAGATTGTTGCAAAAGGTATTAATTCATCTTTTTTTAATGAGTGAGTAGTACTCCATGGTGTACATATACCACATTTTATTAATCCACTCATGAATTGATGGGCACTTGGGTTGATTCCACATCTTTGCAATTGTGAATTGTGCTGCTATAAACATTCGATTGCAGGTGTCTTTTTAAAAATATGTAATGTTATTCAATAATGTTTTGTAATGATAATAATTTATAAAAATCATGCTATACAAATTCCTCTGAAATGCTTACCTGTTCTATTCAGTGCACAGGTAAGTAGGTAGGAGAAATATAGGCCCTCCTCTAGACTAGGAAAAGGCATGTTCTATCCACCTTGATAACTGCTGTTCTACAGGAAGGACTTGAACAACCAGTGCTCATGTTCGATTACTGTCACATTACTGCAATAAACCATAATTCTTTGACATTTTCATTATTTTTTAATCTTTCTTAACCTTCTTACCTATCGTTTTTTTCTTTTTTTATTTCAAAGTATTATGAGGGTACATTATGTTTTATCTGAAGTGAGGTATCACAAGATCGGAAAAATGGGCTCCACTTGTACTCGCCATCAAATTGGTACTAACTGATGAACATTAGGGTGCTCACATGGCAGTAATACTCTCCAGGGATTACCGGGATGGGGCAGGTAAACCCACAACTAAAGGACACGGGGAGCATTGTACAGGGGCAGGGCATGCCTCTAACCCTTGCTTGGGTGAGGCAAAGACATAAAATGCAGGTGTCTTTTTGAAGAAAAGTCTTCTTTTCCTTTGGGTAAATGCCCAATAGTGGGATTGCTGGATCGAATGGCAGGTCTACTTTTAGTTCTTTGAGGAATCTCCATATTGTTGTCCGTAGAGGTTGTACTAATTTGCAGTCCCACCAACAATGTATAAGTGTTCCTTTTACTCTGCATGCATGCCACCATCTATTGTTTTGGACTTTTTAATGAAAGCCATTCTAACTGGGGTAAAGGCATTTCCCTGATGATTAGTAATATTGAGCATTTTTAATATATTTATTGGTCATTTGTCTTTCTTCTTTTGAGAAGCTTCTGTTCATATCTTTTGCCTACTTTTTAATAGGGCTGTTTGTTTTGTTCTTGATGATTTGCTGTAGTTCTTTGTAAATTCTGGTTATTAGCCCTTTATCAGATGTGTAGCTCATGAATATTTTCTCCCATTTTGTGGGTTGTCTATTTGCTCCGTTGATTGTTTCCTTAGCTGTGCAGAAGCTTTTTAGTTTACTCAAGTCCCATTTATTATTTTTTTGTTGTTGTCATGATTGCCATTGGGGACTTAGTCATAAATTCTTTGCCTAGGTCAATATCTAGAAGAGTTTTGCCTTTATTTCCCCCTAGAATTCTTATGGTTTCATGCCTTAGATCTAAGTTTTTCATCCGTATGAATTAATTTTTGTGAGTGGTGAAGGTAGGGGTCCTGTTTTAATCATCTGCACGTGGCTATTCAGCTTTCTCGGAACCATCTATTGAATAGAGCTTCTTTTCCCCAGTGTACATCGTTGTCTGCTTTGTCAAAGATCAGTTGGTTTTAGGGAGATGGTTTTATATCTGGGTTCTGTGTTCTGTTCCATTGGTCTATGTCTCTATTTTTGTACCAATACCATGCTGTTTTGGTTACTATAGCCTTGTAGTATACTTTGAAGTCTGGTAATGTGATGCTTCCAGATGTGTTCTTTTGGCTTAAGATTGCTTTGGATATTAAGGCTCTTTTTTGGTTCCAAACAAAGCATAGAATTATTTTTTCTAGATCTGGAAGTATGATTTTGTAATTTGATGGGGATTGCATTGAATTTGTAAATCACTTTGGGTAGTATGGACATGTTTATACTGTTGATTCTACCTATCCATGAGCATGCTATGTTTTTCCATTTCTTTGTATCCTCTATGATTTCTTTCCTCAGAGTTTCATAGTTCTCCTTGTAGAGATCTTTCACCTCCTGGGTTAAGCATATTCCTAGGTATTTTCTTTGTAGCTATTGCAAATGGTATTGAGTCTTTGACTTGACTCTTGGCTTGATAGTTATTAGTATATAGAAATGCTACTGTTTTGTGTACATTGATTTTGTATCCTGAGACCTTGCTGAATTTATTTATTAATTCTGGGAGACTCTTGCTGAAATCTGTTGGGTTTCGTAGATACAAGATTGTATCTTCAGCAAAGAGCAATAATTTGATCTCCTTGTTCCTGATTTGGATGCTCTTAATATTCTTCTCTTGCTGGATTGCTCTGGCCAAGAATTCCACCACTATGTTGAATAGATGTGGTGATAGTGGGCATCCTTGTCTTGCTTCACTTCTTAAGGGGAATGCTTTCAATGTTTCCTGTTCAGTCTGGTATTGGCTGTGGGTTTGTCATATATGGCTTTTATGAGTCTGAGGTATGTTCCTTCCATGCCTAGATCGTTGAGGGTTTTTACCATGAAAGGGTGCTGGCTTTTGTCATATGCTTTTTCTGCATCTGTTGAGATGATCGTATGGTTTTTGTTTTTGCTTTTATTTATGTGGTGAATCACACTTGTTGATTTACATATGTTGAACCATCCTTGCATCCCTGGGATGAAGCCCGCTTGATCCTGGTGGATTATTTTTTTGATGTGCTGTTAAATTTGGTTTGCTAGTATTTTATTGAGGATTTTTGCATCTATATTCATAAGGGATATTGGTCTATAGTTTTCTTTTTTTTGTTGTATCCTTTCCTGACTTTGGTATCAAGGCGATACTGGCTTCATAGAATAAGATGGGGAGGTTTCTCTCATTCTCAATATTATGGCATAATTCCTGTATTATGGGGACCATGTCTTTTTTGTAGGTCTGATAAAACTTGACTGTGAATTCATCCAGTTCAGGGCTTTATTTATTTGGGAGGATTTTTATTACTGTTTCAATCTCACTGTTCATTATTGGTCTGTTAAGGAGTTCTGTTTCTTCCTGGTTGAGTCTTGGGGGGTTGTGTGTTTCCAGGAAATTGTCCATTTCCTCTACATTCTCTAGTTCATGCATATAGAGGTTTATTTAGGTCATTAAACATGAAATGTCTGATTTTGAATCAAAAGTTTAGTTTATTATATTTCAGACAAGAAGCAGTACAATTAATCAAAGTACGTGCCTAAATTATTGGTACATTTTTGCCATCTTTACAGTAGCTTGCTTATGCCAGCAGAAAAGAAGACTCTAGAGAGTGAGTGGTGATGAAATCGTGAAAGGCGTTTTCCACAGCTTGTTGAAAATTGGATATTTTTCCTTCCAGGAAGTGGTACAAAGCCTGTAAGAAGTGGTAGTCAGTTGGCGAAAGGTCTGGTGAATTCAGTGGATGACAGAGAGTTTCCAAGTCCAGCTTCTGTAGTTTCAGCAGCATTATTTTTTGTGACACGTGATATTACAAGAGGATTGGCCTGTCTCTATTGACCAATCTCAGCTGCTTAATCATAAGCATCCTCATCATTTCATCCAATTGGTTGCAGTAGACATCTGCTATAATCAATTGACCAGGTTTCATGAAGCTGTAGTGGATAATACCAGTGCTGGACCACAAAACACACACCATTAGATTTTTGATAAATATTCAGATTTGGACTGTCTTTTGGCATTTCATCTTTATCCAATCATTGTGCCGAATGCTTGCAATTGTCAAAAAGAATACATTCTTTATCACACGTAACAATATGGTGTGAAAATGGTTTACCTTTATTCCGTGACAGTAAAGAAAGGCAAGCTTCAAGACAATGTCTCTTCTGATGCTCGTTTAATTCACATGGTACCCATCTATCCAATTTCTTTACCTTGCCCATTTGTTTCAAATGGTCCAATATTTTTGGAACAGTAATGTCAAACTTTGCTGCTAATTCATGTGTAGGTTGAGATGGATTCATTTCCAGTACAGGTTTCAGCTCATCATTATCCACCTAGGTCTCCGGTCACCTACATGGCTCATTTTCAAGATTAAAATCTCCAGAATGAAACTTCTCAAACCACTAATGTACTGTGCATTCATTAGCCACATCCTTCCCAAACACTTCATTGATATTTCAATCTGTCTGTGCTACAATGGTTCCATGAAGAAACTCATACTCAAAAATAACACAAATTTTTGACTTATCCAGGGTTTCACAAAAATCGCTCTAAAAAATTTGTAAGATAATCACAAGCCAAAACATGTGTTTGAAAGAATGAGGATGTGCCTTCACAATTAAAAAAAAAAAACAAAACAAGAAGCGTCAAAGGGAAATGTCAGAGACATCAACTGTCATACTTAGTACTTAAGGAAATTGGACATTCTATACTTAATAACCTAAATATATAGTATCATGGATGATATTTTGTATTTCTGTGATATCAGTTGTAATGTTACCTTTTCCATTTCTGATTGAACTTATTTGGATCCTTTATCTTCTGTTCTTGGTTAATCTAGCAAGAGGTTTGTCAATTTTGTTTATCTTTTCAAAGAATCAACCAACTTTTTGTTTCCTTAATCCTTTGTATTATTTTTGTTTGTTTGTTTTCCAATTCATTTAGTTCTGCTCTTACCATCGTTATTTCTTTTCTTCTGCTGGCTTTGGGTTTGGTTTGTTCTTCCTTTTCTGGTTCCTTGAGATGTGACAATAGGTTGTTATTTTGTGATCTTTGTGTGTGTGTGTGTGTGTGTGTGTGTGTGTGTGTTTGTTTGAGACAGAGTCTCACTGTGTTGCCTGGGCTACAGTGCCATGGCGTCATCCTAGCTCACAGCAACCTCAAACTCCTGGGCTCAAGCGATCCTTCCGCCTTAGCCTCCCGAGTAGCTGGGACTACAGGCATGTGCCACCATGCCCGGCTAATTTTTTCTATATTTTTAGTTGTCCGATTAATTTCTTTCTATTTTTAGTAGAGACGGGGTCTCTTGCTCAGGCTGGTTTCAAACTCCTGAGCTCAAACAATCTGCCCGCCTCAGCCTCCCAGAGTGCTAGGATTACAGGCGTGAGCCACCGCGCCTGGCCCTGTGTGTCTTTTTGATGTAGGCATTTAAGGCTATAAATTTTACCCTGAGGAATGCTGTGTCCCACAGATTTTGATAGTTTGTGTCCTTTTTGTCATTCACTTAAAAGAAATTTTTTGATTTACATATTACTTTCATTCTTGACCCAGTAATTGTTCAGCAACAGGTTGTTTAATTTCTATGACTTTTTGTGGGTTTCCGTGTTTTCCTTGTGATTGATTTCTAGTTTTATTATGCTGTGGTCTGAGAAGGCACATGGTATAATTTTGATTTTTTTGAATTTGTTGAGACTTGTTTTGTGGCCTAAGGTATGATCAGTCTTGGAGAATATCCCATATACTGCTGAGAAGAATGATTATTCTGTAGTTTTGGGGTAGAATGTTCCGTAAAAGTCTGTTGCATCAGTTTGATTTAGAGTTTGGCTTAAGTCCATTGTTTCTTTATTTTCTGCTTTGATGATTTGTCAAGCTCTAATAATGGGGTATTGAGGTCCCCACCAATTACAGTGGTGCTATTTATTTCTTTGCTTAGCTCCAGTAAAATTTGCTTTATGTATCTGGGAGTTCCTGTGTTGGGTGCATATATATTTAGGATTATTATATCTTCTTGTTGAATTACTTCCTTTACCATTACATATTGACCCTCTTTGTCTTTCTTTACCTTTGTTGGCTTAAAGTCAATTTTATCTTATATGTGAATGGCTACACCTGCTCTCTTTTGATTTTCATTTGCGTGGAATGTTTTTTTTTTTTTTTTCCCATTCTTTCACGTTGAGTCTGCGTGTGTCCTTGTGGTTTAGATGTGTTTCCTAGAGACAGTAGATACTTGGGTTGTGTTTTTTCATCCATTCAGCTTACCTATGTCTTTTGAGAGGAGCATTCAGCCCACTAACATTAATCAATATCATTGCTATGTGGGATGTTGGTGGGATGTTAGTCTGTTCATCCTGCTAGGTAGCATTTTATTGCCTTTTTAAAAATTTTATTCTATTGTTTTATAGGAGATGTAACTTTGGGAGTTTTTTAGGTGAATTTACACTGCTGGGAATCTGTTATGCTGTATTGTGTGTAGTGCTGTTCTGAGCATTTCATGCAGAGCAGGTCTGGTCATGGCAAATTCTCTCAGTGTTTGCTTGCCTGGAAAAGACTTAATTTCTCCATCTGTTGAGAAACTAAATTTTGCAGGATATGAAATTCTACTCTGGCAGTTGTTCTGTTTATATCAATTGAAAATGTGGCCCCAATCCCTTCTAGCTTATAAGGTTTTCACTGAGAAGTCTGCAATCAGCGTGATGGGTTCTCCTTTGTAGGTTATTTAATGCTTTCGTCTTGTGGCTTGCAGAATTTTCTCCTTCATTTTTACTTTGGCCAGGTTGATTACTATGTGTTTTGGAGATGACCTATTTGCTACGAATCTTCCTGGTGTTCAATGTCCACCTTGTATCTATACGTCTGAATTTCTGGTGATACCAGGGAAGTTTCATCAATAATTTCTTCCAACAGGTTTTCCTTGCTTTCAGCTCTTTCTTCTTTTCTCTCAGGGATATCTATAATTCGAACATTAGTTCACTTCACATAGTCTCCATATCTCTCTCAGTGACTGCTTGGACTTTTTATACTCTTCTCTAGTCTTCTCCCACTCTTTGAATGACTGGGTTATCTCAAGAGCCTTGTCTTCAAGCTCTGAGATTCTTTCTTCTCCTTGGTTTAGCTTGTTGTTGAAGCTTTTTGCTGTGTTTTAAAATTCCCTAAATGACTGTTTCATGTCTTTAAGTTCTATTATATCCTTTCTTATGTTGTCTAGGTCTCTAGTGCCTTTTTCATTTTTTCTGTTAATTTCCTGTAATATATTTTGGCTTCTTTTTGTTGTTTTTCAACTTTCTCTTCATTTCCATTCATCTTATTTGCCATCCATATTCTGAATTCCAATTCTGTCATTTCAGCAATTTCCTTTTGGGTGGAGTCCACTACTGTAGGTCCACTGTGTTCCCTTGGGGATGTTGAACTATTTTGTTTTTTCATCTTGCCAGGGTTCTTTTGCTGGTTTCTTCTCATCTGGCTCCTCTTCTCTTGACTCTGAGTTAATAGGATTGCAGGGCACCTGTTCTCTTATGTTGGGGACTCTCTCAAACTAATTCCAGGAGTGGCAGCTCCTCAGGGCTGGGGGTTCCTGAGTGAAATTTTGGACCTCAAGGAGGTTCTGCCAGCCCAGCAATAGTCATGGGGACTCTGTAGTGGGGTCTTGGGGACCAGGCACAACTCTGGTGTCTCGGGGTGGAGTCACAGGCCCAGTGAGGCTCCAAGAGATACAGGAGCAGACCCTTGGACTCAGGCACAGTGAGAGCTTCAGAGCTGGCTCTAGGAATTTCAGGTGCAGACCTGCCCATGGGGGGACTGTCCCTCTAGTGTGGGGGTTGCCGATGCCCAGTTGTGCAGGCAGGGGTTCATGTCAGTGGTCCAGGTTCCACATAGGCAGGCTGGAGCTTCTGGTCAGCCAAGGTTCTCCCCACACTCTTAGGACCCACTGAGGGAGCAGCCCTAGGCTTCCCAATTGATGCCTGTGGCATCTGGACTCCTCTGTTTGGCTCCCACACTGGGGAGGAGGCGTGCTCAGCCCCCAGTCACAGGGCACAACACAGGGAGGTGTCTCTTCCCTTCCCAGCCAAGCAGGGGTGATGCAAAGGGTAATGCTGGAAGGTTGGGTCCTGAGCAGACCTTGCTCTGTGTACCAGAGCTATCAGGATGCTATTAGTTGCAGAAACCTGGAATTGGTAGGTACGAGATCTCTGCTGCACCTGCTCTGTGGTGGAATGTCTCTGCACAGACTCTTAGCAGTTCCCTGATCATCCCAGAGGTCTGCAGTGGAAGAGGGAGACCCCTCACAGATCAAGCTGCCTGTAACTTTTGTTTCTCTCCTAAAAAGCAGTGACCCCTTAGGTTGCCTCTATCCTGCTGTCCTCACCTCTTCCTAGCAGTATGAATTGTTTTGGGACCCCCAGCTTAATCTCTCTGAGATGATGGTTGATACTTGTAAGAATCGGCTCCTCCCTGTTTGATTGAGTTGGTAGATGCTATGACGAGATATAGAGTTGTTCTCCTTGTCAGCGGTTGATGCTTGCAGAAAGAGCCAACTGCCGAGATGTTCTTTTATGCCTCTGAAATGTTCTAGTCCCTCAGAGGGAGCACTTGAATACCCCGGGCTTTGGAAGGGGGCCTGTAGCTCCCATGGGGTTGCCTGATCTCCACCACAACAAAGGTGGGTGGAGGAGCAAGGCAGGGCATGGTTAGGTTGTGGGAGCCTGGAAGGCTTTGCAAACCCTTGGCAGGGCTCAGAGATAATTTTCCAAGCTTCTAGGGGGAGCCACTGGGAGGAGAGTCAAGGCAGGCTCTTCAGACAGGAAGGCTGCTCATAAGGAAGCAGCCACAATTTCCCGACAGCCTGGGTGCCTGAGAGCACCTCGCTTGGTTGTTACGGTGCCACAGGTTGGGATCTTCCCCACTAGGGGATCCTCCCTAGTTTGACAATGCAGCTTTGAGCCTCAGCAGGGCTCCAAGATTGTTTTCCCAGCTGCTAGGGAAAGCTTCTGGAAGCAGCGTCAAGGCAGGCTCTCCAGACCAGGAAGGTTGCTCATGAGGAGGGGGCACAATTCCCTCACAGCCTGGGTTCCTGAACATGCCATGCTAGGTTGCTATGGCACCATGGGCTGGGATCTTCCCTGCTGGAGGACCCACCCTAGCCCAACAGCATGGCTTTCCCTTGGTGGAGGTGGGCACTCTCCCAGATTGCCACATCTTGGACCCCCATAGTATTCTCCTGTCAGTTCTGCCCATGTGGGCTCCCTCGCCTCCTGAGTCCAGCTCGCATACCTCCCCTTTGTGTCCTCCAGCAACCTGCTCGAGTCCTGGGGGCACAGGTTCCAGCCTGTGTGTCTGAGCTGCTGGCATGCATCTCTAAGAAGTGCTGGCAGGCAGAATGCTCCTAGATTGGTCATCCTAGGCCCACTGAAGTTCCTTATCGGGACAGGCATGGACCCCACTCTCTGTGGAAACCTCAGACTTGAGGATGCACCAGCTGGGGAGAGGTGGTCACTCCCCAAATTCTTGGCTCAAACTGCTCTCCCAGTTGCAGTGGATGGGTGAGGGGTGGGGAAAGATAAGAGTCTGAATGGAAGAAAGCCAGCTCTCTTGCCTCTTGGGTCACTCTCCTTGGAGGGGACCCCCACATGGAATGTCTAAGCTCTGGAATCACACAAGTTCTCCCCACAATTCTGTGGTTGCCACAGTGCTTGGGCTGGGGTGGGGGAATGGAAAAGCCTCCAAGTAACTGAGTAGCCCACTAATCACCAAAGGACTTCAGTGGGGGAGGAGAAAGGGATACCCCCCTTACCCTTTTACTGGGCTCCAAGCCTCTCTGGGTTTGATCCTCGCCAGTATCTATTTTTTTCCCCCTGCCTCCTCTTTCTTCTCTGCTTCACAATTTTCCTCCATGAGATTCCCAGCAGGCTCTGGCACTTCTCTCTATGACCTACACCTGACCTGTGTCCCCTCTCCACTCTCCTTTATCTGAAACCCTTCCTTCCCTCTGGGATGGTCCGACAAACATTGTCTGTAGTCAGCCATCTTGCCTCCACCTCAGTGAACACTTTAAGCCTGATTTTCATTCCCTCCCTTTTTGTCCAAGTAAGAACAATAGGTGAAAGAAATTTGAGAAGAATAAAACCCTTATAATTTCATCATAGCACAGCTATTTACATTTCCTCCTATTATGTCCAAGCTTCTATTTCCATGCTTAGGTATTTGTATATGGCTCCAATTTATCCATTCCTTTAGCAAACACATCTGAATACCTTACTCTCTGCTGGGACCTGCACCCAGTGCTTGCACAACAGAGTTGACTCAAGTACTACCTAGGTCCTCAGGGTTCATTGTCTTAGAGGGGTGGATGAGCAAAGAAACAAATGATAGGAATATAAAATATTAAGTTATATAATGAAGTGGTATATAAAGTACTATGTAGGCTACAGATAAGAAGCCATATAATTATGTAATTTTCCTTTTTTCACTTATGCATATGCTAAACATAAACCTTTTCTCCCTATGTTGCTATATACTCTTGATAATTATGATCCTCACAGTGGCTGTATAATATTTCAATGAGTTGACTTAATGTAATTTACTTAGCAAAAATAATGAAAGAAAATCTCAGCGACTAATAACAGGAACATAGTTATTATCACAAATGTTGAAACAACCTAAATATGCAAAACAGTGTGATCAATGGAAAAGGAAGCTTTTGATTGTACTCAATACTTACTAGAAGACTTTAATTCTGAGTCCCACATTTAAAGGCAGATGAAGAGAGAGTTAAGGGAATCCAGAGGAGAGCCATAAAGGGCATTAGAAAGACCTTCAAATAAAGATTAAAGAAGCTGAGATTGTTTAACTTGGAGAAAAGGAGTCTGTGGGGCTATTGAAAAATGGTCTTCAGATGAATGACCGATTGTCCTTTGTCTCCAGAGACTAGAACAAGAGAAAATGGATTGTTTTTAATATGAAGAATGTGGGATAAATATAAAGCAACATTTCTTGACATTGAGAACTGTTAAACTTTGGGATGAATGAGAAAGATGCCTTAGAACTTTCTTCCCTGGAGGTCTTTCACATGGGATAGATTTCCCTTTATCTGGGAGAGCATAAGCACGAACCTGAAATTACAGAGTGGCTGAAGTGTCTCTTTAATGTTCCTTATTTCCCCACCGAGTCCATGGGAAATGGCATTTTAAACTGTAAAGGGCTGTGCAAGCCATCACAAATGGGCCAGAAGCACCTTCTTGGGGGCCTTTCTCTACCTTTTCCCCATCTATCCCCTAAATGGCTCCAGGGAGATTTTTCTCACTTGCTCATCATCCATTTCAATTTCCAAGATGATTGTTTAAATATATAATAACTCAAATATTTGAAGTTGTAGTCCTAGTTCAGTTTATCTTTTTCTGTTCTCACTGAGCACAGATTTTTGTAATAAATAAAAATGGCTTTCAATTTAATAAAGTGTTAAATGTCCTTTCCTTTCTTCTTTATCTTCCACATCAACTAATCCCAATCCTGTTAATTTTTCTTCATTTATTGATTATCAGGCAAGTCTTGCTTCAGGACAGCAGTGGGTAGTAAAAAGAATGAGATAATTGGAAAAATTTACACAGAGGAGAATGTTCTCAGCAGGGGGCCAGCCTAACAGGTAGACTGACAAATTCAAAGGCCCAACAGCCTGCTCCAGGGGCTGCCCAGTAGAGAATGGCTGCAAGAGGCAATGACACAAGGCACAAGCTGCCCAGTGCCAGCTCAAATCCCCACATTGGCAGCAGCTGGCCTGCTGGCCTACTGGGAAGGGGGACCTATTTTCATAGGTAAGGATTTCATCTAGACTTTTGATGAGAAGTTGAGTGTCTTATTCCTTTTCTCTGCTGCTATCTATAACAGAATATGACAGACTGGGTAGTTTATAAAGAAAAAAGATTTATTTGACTTATAGAGGTTGGGAACTCCAAGAGCATAGCACTGGCATCTAGCAAGGGTCATCCTATGGCAGAAAGCATCACATGGAGAGAAAATGTGGGCCAAACTTATCCTTTTATCAGGAGCTCACTCCTGTGATAGCTAACTCATTCCCATTATAACCTCATTAATCCATCTTAAAGGTTCCACCTCTTCATATTATCACAGCGGAAATTAAATTTCAATATGAGTTTTGGAGGGGACATTCAAATTATAGCAGTGAGTTTTCCCACTAAATTTCCTTTAAACTACCAGCCAGCTCTAATTTTCCATAGTTTTTAATTGCTTCAGGCATTACACTGAGAATAGGATTAGTGGGGGGCAACAGGACATTATTCCCTCCTCACAGCATGTGAATTGAAAGACACCAAGGACTAGAAGCTTTTTGCCAAGCCAAACAATTCCTTGGATTTCTACTAAAACTTGGCATAAGAATTTTAATCCACTCTTTGAACAAGTACTGGCATCTGAGAGATAGTTTCAAGAACTCCCCTCCCTGATAAGAAGATATGATCTAATGGACGATGTTTACAAATAAAAAAAGTTTATCAACATTCATGTCATGTCAGGTTACCTTGTGTATCTTGCTGCATGAAGCCAAGTTCTTAGACTCCATTCTTGTGTAGCTCCAAGGACACACATTTACATAATGGTTCAGTTTTGAATAGCATGAGCCAGTCCATTAGCAAACATTTGGTGAGAGCCTACTGTGTGCAAGGCATTGAATTCAAAGTTTAACTTCAAGAAAGAATAGAAATGCTGCAATTTTGTGATCTACAATAGCAGGGAAGAGTTCAGGTAGACGTGGGCAGCAAACATTTTTCTGGCATACTGTTGGGAGGGGAATAATTTCTATAGCTCCGACTTTTACAAAATAGCTTTCTGGTTAATGAAATATGTTGTCCTCCACTCTCTAGTTTCCTGCTACCAGCTAATTACCACAGGAAAAGAGACAGAACATCCATTAGAGAAAATTGAACCACTCTCATCTAATTTGAAAGCATAGGGAGGTCACTCTGGTGGTTTCAGATTGGAATTTGCAAAGTGGAGGATTTTGGTGAGGTTCTGTGTAAGATAATAGCCTCCAACTAGCTAGCCCAGGCTGGGTGGATATTACTAGGGCTCAGGACAGGACCACGGACTTTCAATAACAGGAGGCACTGGCTGTCTTTTCCCCAGGAACATCAATTAGCTCTCATTTTTACAGCACTTAAGGATTTTTTTCCTATTTTTTCTTTTTTTCTTTAATTTCAGCATATTATGAGGGTACAAATGTTTAGGTTAGGTATATTGCCCTTGCCCCACCCGAGTCAGGGCTTCAAGTGTGTCCATCCCCCAGACAGTGCGCACCACACTCGTTATGTGTGTATATACCCATCCCCTCCTCCACCTCCCACCTGCCCGACACCTGATGAATGTTATTACTGTATGTGCACATAAGTGTTGATCAGTTAATACCAATTTGATGGTGAGTACATGTGGTGCTTGCTTTTCCATTCTTGTTGCACATGATAAATATACACAATTTTTATCTGTCAATTAAAAAAATAAAAAAATACCTCACTTATGATGTTTTAAAATATGCATACATTATGGAATGGCTAAATCAAGCTAATTAATATATATATTACCTCACATACTTATTTTTTGTGGTGAGAACACTTAAAATCTACTCTTAGTGATTTTTAAGTATGCATTATCAACCGTAGTCACCATATTGTACAATAGATCTCTTGAGCTTATTCCTTCTATCTAACTGAAGTTTTGTCTCCTTTGACCAATATCTCCCCAACATTCCCCCACCCCCAGCACCTGATAACCACCATTCTACTCCTTATTTCTATGAGTTTGACTTTTTCAGATTCCTCATGTAAGTGAGATCACGTTGTATTTGTCTTTCTGTGCCTGGCTTATTTCACTTAACATAATGTCCTCCAGGTTCATTCATGCTGTTGCAAATGGCAGGATTTCCTTCTTTATTAAAGCTGGATAGTGTATCACATTTTCTTTATCCATTCATCTGCTATGGAAACTTAGTTTGATTCCATATCTTGGCTATAGTGAATAATGCAATGAACATGGGAGTGCAGATATCTCTTTGGCATATTGATTTCAGTTCCCTTGGATATATAGCCAGATGTGGGATTGCTGAATCATATGATAGTTATATTTTAAAATTATTGAAGAACATCCATGCTGTTTTTCATGGCTGTATTAATTTACTTTCCCATCAACAGTATGCAAGGGTTCTCTTTTCTCCAAATCCTTGCTAGTATTTATCTTTTATCTTTTTTATATAATAGCCAGTCTAACAGGTGTGAGGTGCTATTTCCTTGTGGTTTTAATTTGCATTTCTCTGATGATGAATGATTTTGAGCACTTTTTCATATACCTGTTGGCCATTTGTATGTCTTCTTTTGAGAAATATCTATTCATGTTCATTTTTAATTGGGTTGTTTTCTTGCTATTGAGTTGTTTGAAATTTTAAATTATATTTTGGATATTAACCCCTTATCAGATCTATGGCTCCCAAATATTGTCTCCCATTCATAGGTTGTCTCTTCACTTTGTTTGCTTCCTTGGCTGTAGTTTGATGTAGTCCCATTTGTCTACTTTTACTTTTGTTGGCCGTGCTTTTGAGTTCATATTAAAAAAAAATCATTGCTCAGACCAATGTCATGGAGCTTTATTCCTATGTTTTTTTCTAGTACTTTTATAACTTCAAATCTCGTGTTTAAATCTTTAATCCATTTTGAGTTGATTTTTGTACATGGTATGAGATAAAGGTCTAATTTCATTCTTCTACATATAGATATCCCATTGTCCCAGCACCATTTGTTAAAGAAACTGTGTTTCCCCATTGTGTGTGCTTAACACCTTTGTCCCAAATCTTTTGAACACAAATGCATGGATTTATTTTAGGGTTTTCTATTCTGTTCCATTGGTCCAGGCTCAGCACTTAGGTTTGCATGTACACATCTGCTAGCTCTTAAATTCTCACACTACTGTGAAAGGGGGTGGTGGTGATAGAGGGAAACAGGGCTTAGTTTCCCCTTTGGACAGCTGGGCAATCAAAGATACAAAGAAGATGTTTTAGTCTGTTTTCTATTGCTTATAACAGAATATCTAAAACTGGGTGATTTATAAATAAAATGAATTTAATTCCTACAGTTATGGAGATTGAGAAGTCCAAAGTTGAGGGGCTACTTCTGGTGAGGGCCTTCTTGCTGGTGGGTGCTTTATGAAGAGTTCTGAGGTGGTGGGGACTGAACATGCTAGTTCAAATCTCTCTTCCTCTTCCTATGAAGCCACCAGTCCCACTTCCAAGATAACCCATTAAACCATTAATTCATTAGTTCATGAATAGATTAATTCATTCATGAGGGCAGAGCCCTCATGACCTAATCACCACTTAAAGCCTCCCACCTCTGAATACTGCCATGTTGGGGATTAAATTTCAACATGCATTTTGGAAGGAACAAATATTCAAACCATAGTGGAAGGGAAGTAACCCTCTGCGTTATACAGCAACTGAGGGTGATGGCTAGGAATGGTCCCATATTTTCTAACTTTATCTTTGTCTCCCTTGATATTTCTAGTATCCAGATGAATTGAAAATTCCCCCTTGGTCTTGTTGGTATTGAGCCTTAGGTTTGCTCCTGCAGTAGCCTCTCTATATTGCCCCTACCTCAACATCTCCCTGGCCTCCCAAAACTTCAGCATCAATTCTGTACCAACCAGGATCACCCTCAGATCATTCTTAGGACTATATAGGAAGTGGAATTTGGGGGAAATTTAGTGGTTGTCAGTCTCCAAAATTTCCTCTTGCCTTTTAAGATTCATGTCTTACAGTCATTAATTAATAGTTTCTCAATGGAGGCACCATTGGCATGTTGGGTGGGACAGTTTTCTATTGTGTGGGTTGGTTCTGTGAATCTCAGGAAGTTTTGCATTCCTACCCCATCCACTTCCACTAAATTATTGTAGCACTCACCTGTTATTGTGACAATAAAAAATGCACCCCCATTTCCAAACTCTCCCCATACACTCCATTGAGAAACACTAGTGGACTCTGTACTAGTGGCCTTCTTGGGATAGGGATAGGCAGGAGCTCTCTGAGGCACTAGAGTTTATTGTGCTTTTTCTTCAATTTGGGCTCCTGAACAAAATGGAATCATTTTTCTCTTGTGAGACTAACTATGATAATATGGCACTCTACTCTTTTAACCTGAACATTAACTTTTAATTTGTGCATGATATTTAATGGAAACTGGACATCTCTTTTTGACAGCTCATCATTGAAAGCAGCCTATAAGAAGCCCATGGAAAGCAGTGTGGTGTAGTCTAAAGAACAGGGGTTTAGTTGCCAGAGAGACCAATGTTCAACCCCTGGTTCTACTATTTATGAATTGTGTAACTTAGGTGAGTTATTTAACCTCTTTGAGCCTCAGTTTCTTTAGCTATAAAAATGGGGACAATACCTTGCTGGGTTGTTGTAAAGATTCCTTGAGTTAATGAGAGCAAAGCATGAAGTATATAGTAGGCCCCCAATAAGTATATATTTTTTCTCTCTATTAATTCTGAGGAGTGAGTTTGCGTGGGCAGGTAGAAGGAATAAGAAGTCACAGAAGCTAAGGTGGAGACTCTAAGATGTGCTTCCAGTTGTGAGGAAAATCAAAGGTCCTGGATTTTAGACCCAGCTTCCCCAGAGCTGCCCTGGAGAAGATGGAGGCTCAGCTGCTGCCCAAAGACATGACCCAAAATTGGCTTTGACCCTGACTGGTGGTGTGGTAATTACCTAAATACAATTGGCATATTGTTAATGCCCTTTAGGTGGGAGGGAGGGATCTCTCTGAGGTGGAAGCCTCATGCCTCTTCATAATCAAGTGGCAATTACAATTTGGAAAAGTAAACTATATTGAGTTCCCCCTCCATTTGCTAAGTCTTAGAGGTTTTGTCTGTTTTTTCCCCATCCCACATAAGGGCTAGTGGTTTAGCCTCAGGTAGCCAAAAGCACTGCTAGGCTCTTAATAACAGCTAACCGAACACTTAGTACTTGCCAGATATCACTGTAAGCACTTTATGTACTTAAACTTATTAATCTCACAGCAACCCTTTGACATAAGTAGTACTATTATTATTAATATTCCATACATAGGGCAACAAGCACACAGAGTTTAAGCAATTTGGCCCAGGCCACGTAGATAGTAAGTGGTAAAGCAAGAATTTGGGCCCAACAGACTGACTCTAGAGTCTGTATCCTTATTCATTTCACTGTACTATTTCTCTATTTATATTGTTAAATAGGAAGTTAGAGCTAGAAGGAAACTTCTTCAGAAATCATTTATATTAAATATTCTTAATCTTATTTAATAGCTGATAAACCTGAGGTTCAGGTTTGGCAAATTGTCCAGGGTTGCACAGATAGTAAATGGTAGCACTAGACTTGAGCTCACTCTAGCTCACAGTTCGGTGGTCTTTTACTACATCAAACTACCTTCATCCTTTGGCCTTGCTGAATCCCTAGACTCTAAAACAGTGTCTGGTACATAATAGCTGCTCAACAAATAGTTTGGATGAATGTATGGATAGATGGATTGCCAGATGCTAGAGTTGCCCTAGCCCAAGACCAGGACTACAGAGCAGATTTTGAAATTTGTTTCTTAAACCATCTGTCCAAATGCACTGGTCAAAGCCTTCCTCACCTCAAAGTGCTAGGAGCTTCTTATACCTTGAATCCGAGTTACTCAGAGAGGCAGTGGAAGATGTAGAGAATTGAGGAACAAAATCCACTTTGGATTTGCTAAGTTTGTAAGAGAGATGACTTCACAGTATATAGAGACCTGGCTGAGAAAGTTAGAAATGTTTTTACAAGGCAGGCATTGGATTTTCTTGTACCCATAAGCATGAGGTCAGGCCAAAATAGGCTACTCTAGATTGTCTACTTGAAAACACTCTCTAGTAGCTGTTTCCTACAAGTGCATTTAAACAGACCTTTAGGAGATGATACCTCTCTGACCCAACCCATTAGTGATTCAAAGGCTAAGAACATGGAGGTATTTTAGTTATTGGACCCCAGCCTATCTAAATGGAAGGGAACTCACAGATAATCACATTTGATCCTTTCTTTTATAAGTGAGGGTAAGTGATATTCAGAGAAGTCAAGTAACTTGCCCAAGGACACACATAGTCTAAAGCAGAAACTCAACTAAAACCTAGATCTTCTGATTCATATAGAAGGTTCTTTTTACTAACTCTTGGTATCCTTGAGTGTGGGACAGAATCAGTGACCCATGGGGCAGGTGACCATAAAGGTAAAACATTGGGCCTTAGAATTATAGGATGATTGTACAGATTCCTGGGAGCCAAAATGGTAAGTCAGTTTCCATTTGCCCATATGGGGGTTTCCGGACAGCTCTGGCTGCCACAGCCTCCCAGTCAGTCATTAGTATGACAGAAAACACTGCCATTGATATGCTACAAGCATCAGCTTTGTTGGTTTGCTGGCATCCCTTTCTGAGAGAAAGCTGTTAAATGTTGCTTTTGGATAACATTTGCACAGTCATTTCATTCATTTATAATATTCCTTGAAATAATGCCAATGTATATGTTTAATAGAAATATCTTCCACCCCACACAGAGGTACATACTGAATCTAGAGGGTTCTTAGTATCTCCACATAAAAGTTGTGTTCCATTAAGCAGTCTGTCTTGCCCCGAGAACTGAAATTTCTAACAGAGTTTTTTTACTCTGGAAGAAGGGTTTGTGTTTCCAGGAATCCCTGTTAAAATACATATATTAATACATCTTAGTGGAGAATCATACCTGTTATGGGCTTTCTCACTTTGGCAGGAGGTGGTTTATCAATCAGCCAGCAGACCTTGAGGCAGTGAGACACAAAGCTGCTTAGTGTCGGGGTAAGCCAGACCTGGCTATGTTCTTTTGTACCCCATAAACATATACAACTGCAATTTGTCAATTTATAATTACAAAAATAAAAATTAAAAAATATGTTCATTTGTGACTGTAACTTAAGACATTTCATCCAACCTCTCTGAGCCTTGGTTTCTCTGCTGCCACATGGCATTGATCACATGGCTACCTCATGTGGCTGTTGTGAAGATGAAGGGAGACACTTTAATATATTTTAGTATGAGCAGCACTGGGTAAAATGTAGGTCACAGTATGGCAGTGAGTTTGATTGGGTTGTTCAATGGGAGAAAAGCAAATTTTGGGGGGTTGGCTGGAACCAAATTGCTTGGGTTCAAATCCCAACTTTAATATTTTATTAGGTGCCAAACCTTAGAAAAGTTAATTAACCTATCTGTGCCTCAGTTCCCTTATTTATAAACCAGAGACAAAGAAAGATGGAACCTGCCTCAGTGGTTTGTTTTGATGATTAAATGAGAAAATATTTATAAAAAGTACCTAAGATAGTACCCAGCATGTGGTAAGTGCTATATGAACATGAACTATTACGTTTCACTAACAGTACTAGTTCCTCTGGGCTCTCTCCTTCTCCTCTCCCCTACCTACCACTACTCCTGACATGACTCTCTGGAGATCATCTTGCCCATACCCCTACCTTTAGATAGCTTCTCATCTTATGCAGCCCTGGCAGAGAGCTATCTTGTTTTTAAAGGTCTCCAAAGAAAATGCTGCAGCCACCCTGAACCAGCCTCATCAGTCCTGAAATTAGGAAGAACTTCTCTGCAGATTTTGGTGTTTCGAGCCCTGAAATGGGGAAAGTTGGGGCTTCCCAATTAGCAAGATTATATTGTAGGAAGAACATTTGGGAGTCTTTGGCATCATATGGACCTGAGTTCAAATCTCACTGTGCTACTTACTAGACTTAAGTCAATTTCTCTCCAGGTAGCAAGTCACTTCCCCTTCTGAAGCCTCAGTTTTGTCAACTGAAAAGTGGGAACTAAATGTTTGTGTACCCCTGAAATTCATGTGTTGAAATCCAAACCCCCAATTTGATGGTATTAGGAAGTGGGGTCTTTGGGAGTTGATTTACATCATGAGAGTAGAGCCCTCATGAATGGGATTAGTGCCCTTATAGAAGAGACCGAAAAGAGCTCTCTAGTGCTTTTCCCACAATTTGAGAATATAATGAGAAGACATCCATCTGCAACCCAGAAGAGGGCCCTCACCAGAACCCAACCACACTGGCACCCTGATCTCAGACTTCCAGCCTCCAGAATTGTAAGAAATATATTTCTATTGTATATAAGCCACATAGTCTATGGTACTTTGTTATAACAGGGCAAACTAAGACAGGGATAAGTACCTACTCCATAAGTATGTGGTGGGAATTAATGAAAAAAATAAATATAAAGAACACAGCTGAGTACCTAGCACATAACTCAATAAATGACAGTGCCTATTCTTATAATTAACAGTCATAAGAAAGAGTGCTGTTTATACCTCCTAGGCCAGGCATTACCACCCCTGCCTCTTGATCTTTCCAGCCTGTTATAGGTTGAATTGTGCCCCCCCACACACACACATTCATATGTTGAAGTTTCAATTCCTGGTACCTCAGAATGTGACTTTATTTGGAAATAAGGTTGTTGGGGACATAATTAATTAATATAAAGACATATAGGAGTAGGTTGCACCTCTAATCCAATATAACTGGTATCCTTATAAAAAGGGAGTATTTGGAGATAGACATGCACACAGGGAGGATGCCATGTGAAGATGAAGGCAGTTATCTACAAGCCATAAGATACCAAAGATTGCCAGTAAACCACCAGAAGTTAGGGGAGAGGCCAGGAACAGATATTTTCTCACAGCCCTCAGAAGGAATCAACACTGCCAACACCTTGATTTCAGACATCTAGCCTTCAGAACTGTCAGGCAATAAATTTCTATTGTCCAAGCCACCAAGTCAGTGATACTTCGTTATGGAAGCCTTAACTAATTCATATGAAGTCCAACAAACTCCACCTGAGCCCAGAAATCCTCATGTGTTCTAGGAATTCAGCCCTGTTTCCTCTGCTTCTGCCATCAGTCCCCAAAATGCAGCAGCAATAGCTGTCACTATTGGCATTCTGCTGACAGCTCCTTTGCAGATGTACTAGGGTCTTGCTTGGCAATGTCCTATCCTTGCTGAGTTGCCTTTGTGGTACTAACTGTAGCAGAAACTTGTTTGTATCAGTAAAAGAAGAAGGAAACAGATGACTTTAAGCCACCTGGGTGTAGCTTCATTTCAGATACAAGTGACTATTTTTATCATCACTTTCTTCCTAGAAATGGCCTCCTAGGTAGGTAATTTATATAACCCTTTTAACTACAGAGACTGTATTCTTCCCTCCTCCCTTCACCTACCCCCTCCCCAGTACAGAGTGTTATAACAGCAGGAGCTAATTTTTCTGGCTCTCTGATCTTAGGGTGAGGGAGTGGCATGAGTGCTAGAGAAGGTCAAGATACCTGCTAAGCAAAGGCCTGTGGGATGGGTATACATTGGTGGCTCTGTCTTAGTTATCACTGTTTTCTCCAGAGGCTTAATCAAAATAATAATCACATACCACAGCAGGAAAGAGGCCTGAAACCCATCAAATCCACTTGGCAAGTCATTTGCCATGTGGCTGAATTACATTTATCAACTGCTGTGCACAAACAGAACTCACTTTGTCAGCTAGAGAGGGAAGAAAAAGAAGTAAGGTGAAGGGGATGGTAAGGAATGAAAGAGGAGGAGGGGAGGGATTGGAAGAAATAAAACAGGAAAAAAGAAACAGAAAGAACAATAAATGGAGGGCTCAAGCTAGAATGGCTCTAATGTCCTCCCAGCCTTTGGGGTGGGATTGAGGTGAGGAGCCCTACTGAAGGAAAGGTGAAAGTAATTGTTCCTATACTGTACTGTCATTTAGTAAGAAGATCTAGTATGCTTTTCTAGTTCCTATTCCATGCCAGGCCCTTTATATATATTACTTTAATTTTGTTGATGAGGAACCTGAGGCTCCAAAAGCCTCTTTCCAAAGTCTGTGCTCATTCCACTCCATCACACTGCCCTTATTTGGTGCAGTCATGTGTTTCTATGTGCTAGAGAGTGACCTTGTGGGGTCCTTAGCTAGATTTGAGTTAGAAAGAATAAAAGAAAGAATTATAAGTTCCCAAGGGCAGATATCTGGTTTCTAGCTTTGTCTTTGTTGTCAATGAAAATTTCAAATAGAGGATATACCAGATCTCAGAGCTGTACAATACCATATGGACTAGCCCCTGCTTGATGTTCTCCACAAAGTAGTCATTTTCCAAACTGCAGTAGCAATATGGAAGATAAAATGATAATCATAATAGAGCAGGGGACCAAGGGAGATCTGAAACATGATAGAGTCTCCCCAGTAGAATGAGCTTAACCTATGTCATGCCTTAGCAAGATGCTCAATAAGCCAATTTGCAGTCAAAGCATATTTCTCACTAGTTCTTCTGCCAAAATGACCCAGGGAAAAATACTAGGCCCACATGTAATAAGAAGAAAAATATCAAAATTTGTGAGTCAGCTGTTAAAAAACACAACCAGCATTAAAAATTAAATTAACATCCATGATCATAGCAGCATTATTCACAATAGCCAAGAGAAGGAAGCAACCTAAATAACCCCAGGGCTTAATAGCCTAATTTGGACCTCCATCACATCCCAGGCTGATGATTTCACCAACCTATCTCTTTGCCATGTCTCACTCCTTCCATCATCATCATCCATTCTGTGGCCAGATTAATCTTCCCAAGGCACAGCACTGCTAGAGGAGATGTTAGAGGAGATGTAGAGCATTGTGGTTTTGTGTGTAGGCTCTGGGAACCAGACTTCCCAGTGGGTTACTTCCTAGCTGTGTGACCTCAGCTTCTCTGGGCCTCAGTTTTCTCATCTGTAAAATAGGACTAATGACCTTTATATTGTTGTTGTGATGACTAAATAAATTGGCCCATCTAAGGCACATACATAGTTTAGGCTTTGGTTTATGCTTTTCTTCTTCATGAACTAATCATTCCATACTGTCCCTCCATTTCTGTTTCTTGAAATGCTACCTTGCTTATAAGCCTAGCTCAAATGCTACCTCCTATATGAAGCCTTTCCTGAGCTCTTCAGTTGGAAGCAACCACTTCCTTCTCTGTGATCTCAGAACATTTTTGTTTGTACAGCTCTTATGACATCTCCACATGTTGTCATGTGTTGTCATTGTTTACATGTGACAATTTAACTGGACTCCCCTAAGACAAATTACCTGATACATATCTTCTACTCAGTCCAGTGCTCAATCAGTGGGATGGTATTATTCCTACATGCTTTGCTATTTAAATCAGTAATTTTCAGCCTTGCCTGCACACTGGAACATCTAAGGATCTTTAGAAACTTCTGAGTTTCCCCCAGCCTGGGTCTGGGGAGGGGCCAGGGCATTTGTAATTTTAAAATCTTTCCAGGTGATTCTGATAAATAGGGCTGGAAATTCCTGATTTAAAAGATATAGTAACATAAGTGATCTTATGTAAGCCTCATAACAATATTGATAGGTTATATTGTAGGGTATTATTAATATTGTTTTGTAAATAAAGAGGCTGGGGCTTAAAGAGGTTAAAATGACTAGTCCAATGTCACAGAGAGGTTTAGTGACAGAGTGAGGAAGTATAGACAGAATTTCTAAATTCAAGTTCAGTGCTGTGCCCTCCAGAACACAGACCCCCACCCACCCACACACACACTCCTACTACATTAGTTGCTCCTCAAGTTCAGGAATGTTTCCTCAAGGTAAGAAACATATTCTCAGGGTCAGGAACATGTTCTCAAGGTCAGAGTATGTGTTGAATTATTCTCTGTACCCCAAGCATGTGACATGGAACCTCATCCTGAATAGGAAAAGGTGAAGAGTAGAATGCACTGATTAATCATGGGTCAAGGGAGAAGAGAAGAGGTAAGTGTAGGTGCAGGGAGGTACTGGGGAAGACATTTTGGAGAAAGGCAGGGAGGCAGAGATTAACACAGTCTTCTGACTCCTAATCCAGTGTTCTTTCTACTACATCCCCTCACCTTTCCCAGATAAAATAAATAAAGATTGAGGAGAGACAGAGCAAGATGGTAGAATATGACTCTGAAGCAGTTGTCCCTCTGCAAAATCATCAATTCGAACAACTATCCACACATGAAAATACCTTCACAAAAGCTAAGCAAACCAAGTGAGAGATCATCACAGCACCTGGTTGTAACACCATAAGTAAAGAAACATTGAAGACGGTAGGAAGGACAGTTTTACATTACCCATGTCACCCTTCCCCAAATCCAAGTCAGCACAATGCAGAGATATATACTGCTTGCTTGGGAGAAATAGTGAAGTGAGCATAGGTCCCTGCCTTGGACACCAACACTGGGCCTGACACAGTGAAACCGAGCACCAGGAAGGCCACTGTGGCTCCAGACTCCAGGCAGATACCTGCAGACTGAGCCTTCAGACTTATCTGAGCACCAGGTGGAACCTCCCAACCCCAGGGCTTCTGGCCTGCAAGGCAGAATCAATCTCTAATGTTCACCACCCCTGGGCTGACATTTGTGACCCAAGGATTCATACTCCCCAGACTAATGACATTCCTCACAGAAATAGAAAAAACAATCCTAAATTTTGTATGTAACCACAAAAGACTTAAAATATCCAAAGCAGACCTGAGCAAAAAGAACAAAGCTGGAGTCATCACACTACCTGACTTTGAAATATAATGTAAACATATAGTAACCAAAACAGCATAGTACTGACATAAAAACAGACCCATAGACCAATGGAACAGAACAGAGAACCCAGAAAAAAATCCACACATTTACAGCCAACTGATTTTTGACAAAGGTGCCAAGAACACACACTGAGGAAAAGACAGCCTTCAATAAATGGTGCTGGCAAAACTGGATATCTACAAACATAAGAATGAAACTAGACCCTTATCATTCATGTTATACAAAAATCAACTTTACATGGATTAAATACTTAAATATAAGACAAGAAGCTATGAAGCTACTATAAGAAAACATTGGGGAAATGATTTAGGACATGGGTCGAGTCAAAGATTTTTATGGGTAAAACATGAAAAGCACAGGCAACAAAACAAAACTAGAAAATGGGACTATCTCAAACTAAAAAGTTTCTGCACAGTAAAGGAAACAATCAACAGAGTGAAGAGACAACCTAGAGAATGTAAAAAAATATCTGCAAAATATTCGTCCCCCAAGGGACTAATTTCTATAATATACAAAGAACTCAAACAACTCAACAGCTAATAATAATAATAATAATAATAAGCAAAGGGGTCAACGAGTATATTAAAAAATTCCCAACATCACTAGTTATTATCAGGGAAATGACAATCAAAACCACAGTGAGATATCATCTCACACCCATTAGAATGACTATCATCAAAAGGACAAAAAGGGGAAGCTGCAAGATGGTGGATGAGAAAAGCCGCCAGCCACAGTGTCTCTGCAAAAAAGACAGATTTTAGAAGAAAGAGAAAAAAATAAACTAGCAGAAAAACATAGATCGGGTGAGGGTCAGAAGGAAGGGTGCCTGAAACTACAGGAGACTCCACGGGAAGACGTTGCAGAGGAGAACTGGAAGGAGAAAGGTCCCGGAAAGGCTTGGAGACCAGCAACAAGGGTAGGTGGAGCAGATAACTTTCCCCTCCCTTGCATCTTGGACTGCTGGTGGGCTCCTGAGCATTTGGGGAGACCTGCCAACACCAGCCCAGAGATGGCTGCCACTGGTGAGTGGTGGCCTCTTGAGGATAGGGCGCTGGGCTCCCAGCTCCCTTGGGGCACCTCCCCCCATGCACACCCGAGCCTATCGGTAGATGCCATATTGCTCCATTCTCTCCTTCCCCTTCCCTACCCGTGGGTGCCCAGAGAGACAATCTAGCCATCACACGGAGACATCTCCAAGGAACGGGACCTTTCCTTTTGGGGCCCTACAGCAGACTGAGGGGTGCTCACTGTGAGCTCCTTACCTGCCAGCCCACCCAGGTGCTGCTTGCCTGGTGACTCCAAGAGAGCGGGACAAATCCCGAGGTGGAGTGTCATCGATCCAGCTTGGGCACCCCGTGGGGGAATTGAGACAAGCACCCCTCCCCCTGGCAGGGTCAGGAATTGATCTCCAGGGCCTGAGGGACGGGTCTGCAGACCAGACCCTGTACACCCAGGTCTCAATCGCATTGCCCCAGGGCACAGAAGGGATGTTTGTGAAAGAGCCTACTGAGGAGTGTGTGCCTTCAGGGGCAGATCAGCTTGCCTGAGGGGCAACCCTCCTCCCAAAGGAAGGCCATGCACCCAGCTCAGGCTGCGATCCTGGGCAGGGAACCTTCCAGCCCACATCACAACCAGGGAAGATCTATTGGCCTGAGGAACTGCTTGCTGGCAGAGGCCTGGGAAAAACTGCGGAATCTGGCAGGGTGGAAAGGAGCGAGACCTGCTCTAGAGTGCGGGTCTAGGATGGCCCCACCGCCCACACACAGACTTTTCAGTGGAGTGGAGCTTTCCAGCCCCTCCCTGGCAGTTTTGCACAGAAGCAGAGGACAGATCTTTGACCCCTGCTAACAGCATTTGTGGAGCTTGAGGACAGGCTTACCTAACCCAGCCCCACCCAGACTCACTCCTGGACCTGCCCCCACTGAAGTGGAGAATAAGGACACACCTGGAAGTCCCAGGGCCCCACCCACCATCCGAGGCACAAAAGGGCCTCTCCAGAGGAACAAGAGCTGGTTACAGGACCCAAAAACAGCACTGCAGCTCGTTCCTCCTAGCAAGTGCCACCTACTGACAGGGAGGTCATTCTGCACACCCTTTCACTGCATCTGCTGATTCATCATAAAGGATGTGGTCGAATATCACTCACGAACACCACCTGCTGGCTCAGACACTAAAAAGGGTGTGTCATTATCCAAATGAAAATTTAAAGGCAAGAAGGAACAACTGATCCAGATGGGAAGGAACCAGCGAAAGAACTCTGGAAGTACGAAGAATCAAATGGAAAGCACACCCCCAAAGAGGAATAACAACTCTCTAGCAATAGACATTAACCAAACTCAGAACACTAAAATGACAGAAGAATTGTGAACATAGATTGTAAGAAAACTCAATGATATGCAAGAAAAAAATGGATGACCAACACAAAGAAACCACAAAAAAAAAATCCAGGACGTGGAAGAAAAATTCACTAAAGAAACTGAAATATTAAAGAAAAATCAAACTGAACTCCTAGAAATAAAGAATTTATTCAAGGAACTACAAAACACAGTTGAAAGCCCCAAGAACAGGGTAGATCAAATGGAAGAAAGAATCTCAGAGATTGAAGACAACTCCTTATAATTAAATAAGTCAGTCACAGAGATCGAGCAGAAAATTAAGAGAAAAGAAATAAGCCTACAAGAAATGTGGGGTTATTTGAAAAAACCGAACCTGAGGGTGATAGGGATTCCAGAAGGTAAAGAAGAAAACACGCAAGGGCTGGATAAGCTATTTGAAGAATTAATAGAGGAGAATTTCCCAGGCATTGCTAAAAATCTAGATATGCAGGTACAAGAAGCTCAATGGACCCCAGGAAGATTCAATGCAAATAGGAAGACACCATGACATGCAGTCATCAGACTGACCAAAATATCCACTAAAGAGGCCCTTCTATGAGCTGCAAGGCAAAAGAAACAAGTAATATACAAAGGAAAGCCCATCTGAATAATACCAGACTTCTCAACTGAAACTTTACAAGCAAGAAGAGACTGAGGACCCATTTTCACTCTTCTGAAACGGAATAATGCCCAGCCTAGAATCTTGTACCCTGCAAAACTAAGTTTTGTGTATGAAGGAGAAATAAAGACATTCTCAGATAAGCAAAGACTGAGGGAATTCACCAAGACAAGACCAGCCCTCCAAGAAGTACTTAAAACAGAATTACACACAGATCAGCACAAGAAATACTCACGAATGTAAATGCACTCAAAATCTAAAGATCAAAGGCCAGATACCACAATGGCTCAAAAGAGAAAACAAAATGGCAAAGTTCAACGCAATAAGATGAACAGAGATTTTCCCCACGTATCATTTCTCTCGATAAATGTGAATGGCTTGAACTCCCCACTCAAGAGACATAGGCTGGCTAAATGGATAAATAAATATAAGCCAAGTATCTTCTGTCTTCAGGAAACACATCTAACCTACAAGGACACATTTAGACTAAAGGTAAAGGGGTGGAAATCAATATGCCAAGCAAATGGAAGCCAAAAGAAGGCTGGTGTGGCAGGTTCAATCTCAGATAACTTAGTTTTTAAACCAACAAAAGTAATGAAAGAGAAAGAGGGTCACTACATAATGGTGAAGGGTACAGTTCAACGAGAAGACATAACAATTCTAAATATGTACGCACCCAACTTAGGTGAACCCAGATTCATAAAGCAAACTCTACTTCATCTAAACAAATTGATAACCAGCAACACCATAATAGCCAGAGACTTCAACACCCCGCTGACAGCACAGGACAGATCCTCCAAACAGAAAATTAACAAAGAAATAATGGACTTAGAACTCTAGGACAAATGGGCCTCACTGACATTTACAGGACATTCTACTCAAAAACCACTGAATACACGTTCTTCTCCTCAGCTCATGGGACATTCTATAAGATATATCATATCCTAGGACACGAATCATGTCAAAAAATTTTTAAAAAAATGGAAATTATACCATGTATCTTCTCAGACAACAGTGGAATAAAAGTAGAAATCAACCCTAACAGAAACTCTCATTTCTACAAAAAGTCGTGGAAACTAAACAACCTTCTGCTGAATGATTACTTTATAAACGAGGAAGTAAAGATGGAAATCAAAAGATTCTTTGAACTAAATGACAAAGGTGACACAAGTTATCAAAATCTGTGGGACACAGCCAAAGCAGTCCTGAGAGGAAAGTTTATTTCCATAAATGCCTATATCCAAAAGTCAAAGAGATCACAAATAGACAACCTAATGAATCGACTCAAAGGGCTGGAAGAAGAAGAACAGACGGACCCCAAACCCAGCAGAAGAAGGGAAATTAATAAGATCAAATCAGAACTAAATGAAATTGACAATAGGGAAACTACATGGAAGATTAATAAAACAAAAAGTTGGTTCTTTGAAAAAATAAACAAAATTGACACACCTTTGGCTAAACTAATGAAAAACAGAAAAGAAAAATCCCTAATAAGCTCCATCAGGAACAAAAAAGGAGAAATTACAACTGACGCCACAGAGATACAAGATAGAATCTATGACTAGTACAAAAACCTTTATGCACATAAACTGGAAAATGTGGAGGAAATGGACAAATTTTTAGAAACACACGGCCTCCCTAGGCTCAACCAGGAAGAAATAGAATTCCCCAACAGACCAATATCAAGGACTGAAATGGAAACAGCAATAAAAAACCTACCAAAAAGGAAAAGTCCTGGACCAGACGGTTTCACATCCGAATTTTACCACACTTACAAAGAAGAACTGGTGCCTATCCTGCAGAAATTATTCCACAGCATCGAGAAGGATGGAATCCTCCCCAACACATTTTATGAAGCCAACATAACCCCGATACCACACCAGGAAAGGATGCAACAAAAAAAAAAAGAAAACTACAGACCAATATCCCTTATGAACATAGATGCAAAAATTCTCAACAAAATCCTAGCAAACTGAATCCAGGTGTTTATCAAGAAAATAATCCATCACGACCAAGTGGGCTTCATCACAGAGATGCAGGGATGGTTCAACATATGCAAATCTATAAACGTAATTCACCACATAAATAGAAGTAAAAACAAAGACCATACGATTCTCTCAAGAGATGCAGAAAAAGCATTTGACAAAATTCAACACCCTTTTATGATAAGAACGCTTAACAAAATAGGCATAGACGGGGATTACCTAAAAATGATACAAGCCACATATGACAAACCCACAGCCAACATCATACTAAATGGGGAAAAATTGAAAGCATTCCCACTTAGAACTGGAACCAGACAAGGTTGCCCACTATCTCCACTTCTATTCAACATAGTGCTCAAAGTCCTTGGTACAGCAATTAGACAAGAGAGCGGAATTAAGGGCGTCCAAATGGGGGCAAAAGAGATCAAACTCTCACTCTTTGCTGATGACATGATATTATATCTAGAAAACCCCAAGGATTCAACCAAGAGACTCCTGGAATCGATAAATGAACTCAGTAAAGTCTCAGGATACAAAATCAATACACACAAATCAGAGGCATTCATACACACCAATAACAGTCAAACTGAGAACCAAATCAAAGACTCAATACCCTTCACAATAGCAACAAAGAAAATAAAGTACCTAGGAGTATATTTAACTAAGGAGGTAAAAGACCTCTACAGGGAAAACTGTGAAACACTGAGGAAGGAAATAGCAGAGGACGTAAACAGGTGGAAAACCATACCATGCTCACGGGTCGGCAAAATCAACATTGTTAAAATGTCTATACTATCCAAAGTGATCTACAGATTCAATGCAATCCCTATTAAAATACCAACATCATTTTTCATGGATATAGAAAAATAATTTTATGCTTCATATGGATCCAGAGAAGACCCCGTATGGCAAAGAAATCCTAGGCATTAAAAACAAAATAGGAGGTATCAATCTACTGGACTTCAAACTTTACTACAAGGCTATCATAATGAAAACAGCTTGGTACTGGCACAAGAACAGGGACACTGACCAGTGGAACAGAACTGAGAACCCAGATATAAAACCTCATATAGCCACCTAATCTTTGACAAAGCAGACAAAAACATACACTGGGGGAAAGAATCCTTATTCAATAAATGGTGCTGGGAAAACTGGATAGCCACATGTAGAAGACTGAAACAAGATCCATACCTTTCACCTCTCACAAAAATCAACTTACGCTGGGTAACAGACTTAAACCTAAGATGTGAAACGATTAGAATTCTAGAAGAAAATGCTGGAAAAACCCTTACAGACATTGACCTAGGCAAAGAATTTATGAAGAAGAACCCAAAGGCAATCACAGCAACAACCAAAATAAATAAATGGGACCTGATCAAATTAAAAAGCTTCTGCACGACCAAAGAAAGTGTCACAAGAGCAGACAACCTACAGAATGGGAGAAAATTTTCACATGCTACACATCCGATAAAGAGCTCATAACCAGAATCTATTTAGAACTCAGGGAAATCATCAAGAAAAAATCAAACAACCCTATCAAAAAGTGGGCAAAGGACATAAACAGAAACTTTTCAAAAGAAGATAGAATAATGGCTAACAAATATATGAAAAAATGCTCAACATCTCTAATCATCAGGGAAATGCAAATCAAAACCACAGTGAGATATCACTTATCTCCAGTGAGAATGGCCTTTATCAAAAAGCCCCAAAACAATATATGTTGGTGTGGATGCGGAGAGATATGAACACTCATAGACTGTTGATGGGACTGCAAACTAGTGCAACCTCTGTGGAAGGCAATATGGAGATACTAAAGAGATAGAAGTAGAACTACCATTTGATCTAGCAATCCCATTACTGGGCATCTACCCAAAAGAACAAAAGACACTCTTTAAAAAAGACACCTCCACTCAAATGTTTATAGCAGCACAATTCACAATTGCAAAGATGTGGAAACAATCCAAGTGCCCATCAATACATGAGTGGATTAATAAAATGTGGTATATGTATACCATGGAGTACTATTCAGGTTTAAGAAACAATGGTGATATAGCACCTCTTGTATTCTCCTCAATAGAGCTGGAACCCATTCTACTAAGTGAAGTATCCCAAGAATGAAAAAATAAGCACCACATGTATTCACCAGCAAATTGGTTTCACTGATCGACACCTGAGTGCACATATAAGAATAACATTTATTGGGTATCGGGCAGGTGGGTGGGGGGAGGAGGGGATGGGTATATGCATACACAAAGAGTGCGATGCGTACCATCTGGGGGATCGACACGCTTGAAGCTCTGACTGAGGGGGGAGGGGGGTAAGGGCAATATACATAATCTAAACATCTGTACCCCCATAATATGCTGAAATAAAAAAAAGAAAGCCCACCCGGAGAGGGGTGACCCACAATACCATTTCAAGCTAATGGCATATTAATTACCATGAAGTTAATTTAGTTCACTTTCTAAATCTTAACATGCCTGAGCTGGGGAATTCCCAGATTGATAAAGCATTCCTTCCTTCCCCAGGTGTAGCAGTTGCTCAGGATAAGATTAAGGTGGGGCAGCACCAAAATGGAGTCCCTCCCCTTGTCCTTCTTCCCAGGTGGAGCAACTGCTTGAAACACCACCAAAACAGGGAACCCTTGTCCCGAGAAGAGCCAGAGATCCTAACCATCTACCTAACACCACCATGCCATCTAAAGGTAACATTTACTTTTAAAAGTTATAGATCAATCTATAGGTAATGAATATGATACGACCCATTACATCATAATGCTAGGCTTCTAATGGGCACAAAGTAGCTGATGATCATTAGACTGTAGGGCTGAAAATAATGAATCAACTGATATACATGAGGTCTATCTGGAAAGTGTCCAGCCATTGCTAATATAATTAAAATGGTTTGCATCACATCGACGTAACCTGGCAGCCAAGAAGAATGGACTGGGATGCTCAGGAGTGAACAGTGACGACTTCACTGTACTGGTCAGTGGGGCACTAGGTGCCATTGAGAGCTCGTGTACTGTGTGGCTGTCACATTCAAAATGACTGAGTGACTAAAGCAATGAATCTTCATCAAATTTTACATTAAGCTTGAACGTTCCTCCACGGAATCTACTTAGATGATTCAGAAGGCTTTCAGGGATGATGCAATGAGTGCAGTGCAAATAAAAGTGTGACACAAATGCTTCAAAGATGGTCAAGAATCTGTAAAAAGCCATCCACATTCTGGAAGGCCTGCAACAAGCAGAACACCTGAGAACATTGAACATGTACGGGTTAGGTTAAGAGACACTGGGGGAGAACTGTGTGAGGTCCCAAGGTGCCTACTTTGAAGGGGACTCAGGCGTCATTGTCCTATGTATGGTGTATCTTGTATCATCTTCAATAAATGTCTCTTTTTCATATTAAAAAAAGGACAAAAAGTAACAAATGGTGGCAAGAATGCAGAGAAAAGAGAACTCTTACACACTATTGGTAGGAATGTAAATTAGTATAGCCATTATAGAAAACAATATGAAGGTTACTAAAAACAGAACTACCATACAATCCAAAAATCCTACTACTTGATATTTATCCAAAGAAAATGAAATCAATATATAGAATAGATACCTGCATCCCCGTGTTTACTGCAGCTTTATTCACAATATCCAAGATAAGGAATCAACCCAAATGCCCAACAAGAGATGAATGGATAGAGAAAATGTGGTGTGTATACATAATGGGATACTATTCAGACATGAAAAAGAATGAAATCCTGTCATTTGCAGCAACATGGGTGAGCCTGGAGGACGTTATGTTAAGTGAAATAAGTTAGGCACAGAAAGGTAAATACACCATGTTCTCACTCATGTAGGAGCTAGAAAAATTTGTACTCGTAAAAGTAGAGAGAAGAATAGTGGTTATTAGAAGCTTGGAAGGGTATGGGGGAGGGGAGGATAGGAAGAGGTTGGTTAATGGACACAGAGTTACAGCAGATGAGAGGAATAAGTTCTTGTGTTCTGTAGCACTGTAGGGTGAATAAGGTTAACATTAATTTAGTGTTTGTTTTCAAAAAGCAAGTAGAGAAAAATTTGAATGTTCACAACACAAAGAAATATAAATGTTTGAGGTGATTGATATGCCAATTATCCAGATTTCATCATTACACATTAAATACATATATTGAAATATCACTCTGTATTCCATAAATATGTACAATTATTATGTATCAACTAAACATAAAAGGAAAACAGCTGCTTCTTTGTTAAAAAAAAAAAAAAAGACCTAGAGTGACTAAATGGAAAAAATACCTAATTAAATGCTGCCTACAGGAGGCTTTTTTCACCTGTAGGGACATACATAGACAAAATGAAGGGTTGAAAAAGATATTCCATGTGAATGGAAACCAAAAGAGAGCAGGAGTGGCTATACTTATATCAGATAAAACAGACTTTATGTCAAAAACTGTCACTAGGACAAAGATCATTATGTAATGATAAAGGGGTCAATTTAGCAAGAGGATATAATGATTATAAATATATGCACCAACACTGAAGCACACAATTACATAAAGCAAATATTAATAGATCTGAATGGGAGATAAAGTGCAATACAATAATAGTAGAGGCCTTCAGCACTCCACTTTCAGCAATGGACAGATTATTTAGACAGAAAATCAATAGTAAACATCAATATTTACCTGTAGACCAAATGGACTTGACAGTCATATGCAGAACATTCTATCCAACAGCTATAGAATATGCATTATTCTCAAGTGCACGTGGAACATTCACTAGGATAGATCATGTTAGGTTACAGACAAGTCTTAACAAATGTAAAAGACTGAAATCACATCAAGTATCTTTTCTGACCACAATGGTATAAAACTAAAAATAACAGGAGGAGTTCAGAAAATTCACAAATACATGGAAATTAAACAACATGTTATGGAACAAACAATGGATCAATGAATGAATGAAAAGGGAAATTAAAATTTTCTTGACAAAAATGAAAATGGAAACACAACATACTAAAACCTATGGGGTACAGCAAAAGCAGTTTTAAAAGGGAAGTTTATAGCAATAAACAACTATATCAACAAAGAAGAAAGATCTAAAATCTACAACCTAATTTTGTACCTCAGGAACCAGAAAAACAAGAACAAACTTAGCCTAAAATTAGTAGAAAAATGGAAATAATAAATATCAGAAGAGAAATAAATGAAATAAAGACTAGTAACACAATAGAAAAGATCAACAAAACTAAGAGTTAATATTTTGAAAACATAAAATTAATAAACCTTTAGCTAGACAAAGAGAAAAAGAGAAGACTTAAATAAATTATATCAGAATTTAAAAAGGAGACATTACAGTGATAAAACAGAAATACAAAATATCATAAGAGACTATTATTAGTAGTATTACCCTGATACCAAAGGCAAACAAGGACACTACAAGAAAAGAAAATTACTGCCTAATACCTCTGATGAACATAGATGCAAGAATCTTCAACAGAATCCTAGCAAATGGAATACAATAGCACATTAAAAAGATCATTCACTAAGATCAAGTGGGCTTCATCCCAAGTATGCAAGAATGGTTCAACATATGCAAATTAATAAATGTAATACATCACATTAACAGAGTGAAGGACAAACACCATATAATCATTTCAATAGATGCAGAAAAACCATTTTACAAAATTCAGCATCCTCTTATGATAAAAATTCTCAACAAATTAGGTATAGAGGGAGTGTACCTCATCACAGTAAACGCCATACATGACAAACCCACAACTTACATCATACTCGATGGGGAAAAGTTGAAACCTTTTTCTGTAAGATCTGGAACAAGACAAGAATTCCCACTCTCACTTCTGTTCAAGATAGTACTGGCAGTCCTAGACAAAGCAATTAGGCAAGAGAAAGAAATAAAAGGCATCCAAGTTGGAAAGCAAGAAGTTAAATTGTCTCCATTTGCAGATGACATGATCTTTTATATGAAAAAATCCTAAAGTTTCTATGACACAACTGTTAGAAATAATAAAGGAATTCAGTAAGGCTGTAGGACACAAAATCAACATATGAAAATTAGTAGCATTTTTATATACTAATAACAAACTATCTCAAAAAGAAATCGAGAAAATTATCTCATTTACAATAGCTATAAAAATACTTATGGATAAATTTAAACAAGGAGGTGAAATATATACACTGAAAATGATAAAAAAAAACATTGATGAAAGAAATCGAAGGAGACACAATTAAATGGAAAAATATTTCATGTTTGTGTATTGAAAGAAATAATATTTTTAAATGTCCTTAGTATCCCAAGCTATCTATTTAATGGAATCACTATCAAATTACCAATGACATTCTTCATAGAAATAGAAAAAAAAATTCCTGAAATTTGTATGAAACCACAAAATACCCTGAATATCCAAAGCAATCCTGAGCAAAAAGAAAAAAGAACAACAGTTGACTTCAAAATATACTACAAAACTATGGTAGCTGAAACTGCATGGCACTGGCATAAATACAGACCCATAAACCAATGAAACAGAAGAGCTTAGAAATAAACCCACTTATTTACACCCAACTAATTTTTGACAAAGGGGCCAAGAACAGACAATGGGGAAAGGACAGTCTCTTCAACAAATGGTGTTGGGACAAAGAGACATCTACATGCTGAAGAATGAAATTAGACTTTTATCTCACACCATATACAAAAATCAACTCAAAATGGATTGAAAACTTAAGTGTAGCACCCTAAACTATAAAAATACCAGAAGAAAACATAGGAGAAAGCTCCATGACATTGGTGTAGGTAATGATTTTTTGACTATAAACTCAAAAGTCCAGGCAACAAAAACAAAATAGACAAATGAGATTTCAGTTGAGCAGGGGGAAGTGGGGAGAAGGGGACAGGCAAAAACTTACCTAATAGGTACATTGAACACTATTTAGGTGATGGGCACACTTATAGCTGTGACTCAAACATTACAAAAGCAATCTATGTAACCAAAAACATTTGTACCCCATTAATACCTTGAAATAAAATAACAACAACAATAATAAAAAGCTTCTGAACAGAAACAGAAACAATCAACAGGGTGAAGAGACAACCTACGGAATGGGGGAAAATATTTGCCCCAGATACCATGTATGTATATCAGATGTATCTGATAAGAGCTTATTTTCCACAATATATAAGAAACTCAAACAACTCAATAGCAAGAAAGCAAATAACTCAATTAAAAAATGGGCAAATGATGGGAATAGACATTTCTTGAAAGAGGACATATAAGGATGTTGGTACTTTGAAACAGGAGTCTGCCAACCTCCTAATTTGCTGGGAAATTAATAAACTCCTCCTTCCTTCTCCCCAAACCACTTATCCTCATTCTGATGCAGCCTCAGGGACAAGTGCCGAGCTTTTGGTAAAAGAATTTGGTGTCTCTGGGTGGGCTCATCAGCACCCCAGTGGAATGGCACCCTGTGACTGTTGCAGGAAGCAGGGAGCAGCCCCAGGACAAGCCGTGAGTCTTCACTGGAAGGAGTGGCTTCTTTTTGAGGTGAGAGAGTATAGGATAGTCCCAGCAGCTGCCAGAGCGTGTTTTAGCTCTGTGGAACTCCCATCTTTCTTCCCAAATTAGACAGTTTCCCACAACCTGAACCGAGTTGAGGAGAAGGAAGCGGATTTGGGAAGCATCATGACAGCCACGGCCTTGTAAGTAAAGTTCCCTGGGATGCCGAGACCCTGTTTCCACCCATATGGGGGGAGGCATTCAGACCTCCCTGTTGTATTTGTTTTGAGGCATTGATTTGGGGTTGAAAGTCAAGAGGTTGAGTGGAACTAGGGAACCTGGTTTGGATTGAGCCCATTCATTTGTGGTTACCAGGGAACCAGGGGGTATTGGGAGATATTGGTTCTTTCATCTGAGAGAATTTGGTTCTCAGTTTGTCCTCTTTTGGATAAGGAGATGCTGATTCTCAGTTGAGAATTTGATTCTCCTTTTGTGGTTTCCATTTGGTTGGCCATGGCATTTTGTGTTGGGGATTCCCTGTATTGTCTGTGTTTGTTTGTTTGTAAAGTTTTGTTGCAACATAAGGAAGTTCTATCTAAAAGTCCCTTGGGAAAAATTCTGGCTGAACTTATAGGTGCAAACCTATGTCTAAAAGGAATGGTTTTATTGTAATTCAGTGCACATGCTGGAATGTGAGGAGAAGTGTCTGTTAAACGAAATTTCCAATTTGATTGATAGGCTGTGGCATTTTAGATTGCTTGTGTTGGGAATTCCCTATATTTTTTATGTTTAATTGTTTGTGAGTTTTGTCCTAACATGGGAGGCTCCATTTCTGTTCCATCTGAGCGTCCCTTGGGAGAAATTTCTAAATGTTTAACTATGAACCTATGTATGAGCTGTTGGTTCCCAGGAATTTGTTGTTTGGATCCTAATCTTGATTTGGAGGTGCATTCTAAAGGGTCTTCTCCATTGCCTCCTCCTTCCAAAATTAATCTTAATCGACCTTCCTGTGCTTTTGCAAAAGAGGAAACTGAACTGTCTCATTTATAGATAAATGAGCTTTCAAAGAAAAATGGGAAATAAATAATTTTTTAAAAAGGAAAGACAAGGAGAACGACCCCCTTCAGGCACCCCAGTTGGTTTAAGGTGCCTCTACTTGCAAATATTTGTATAAATGGAAAGGTTCAAAGGTATGCCAGGTTTTCCAGGATGGCCAATTCTTGTACACAAGTTTTTGCTGAAGGGCAAATTGTATCAAGGGAAAGTCAGTGCTCAAATGGTCAACTTGTCACTATAGAGTTAAAATGTTGAATCTCAGGCTCTCTGCTTGAGATAAGCTTATTGTTTATGGTATACAAAATGATCTGTGTGTGTAAGATTTTTGATAAATGAGGCCCTCCTGCCCACACTAGAACCCCCACAGCTGGCCAGGTTGAGGCACTAGGTTGGGCCACAGCTTGGGGGCAGACCTGGCGGGAGAGAGGACCAGTGCACATGGCCTGTCACTGAGCAGCATGCAGCAAGGGGGAAGGAATTCCTGCTGCCACCGCCATCTTGGCACCATGTGAGGGGCCGGGGAGGGTCCCACACCCAGTAAATTATGACTTAGGGTTTAGAATGGTCTCTCCCAGCAGCACACTCAATTTGGGCCAGATGGAACCATAGCCAGGGTGGGCAATTTGCAGCAATATCGGATAGGGAGGCTTGAATGTACAAGAACAACTGAAGGGTCCTTTAAGATGGTCAAGAGGAATGGGTGAAAAAGTCACCCCAGACTGACTTTTTGTGAAGAAGAAGGACCTTGAAAGGAGCATTGCCCAAAATTATAAAGGACTCTGGTGGCAGGAAGCCTCCAGAAGAACAAATAGTTTTTTTGAAGTCTAGGACTCAGATGGCCAAGGAGGGGGTCTGGAGCCTCCTGCCTCCAAATATCCCCACAAGAGCCCTGAGAAAAATTGACAGTGGGGATTTGATTGTCACTAGCTGTGTGAACAGAAGTCATCTAGGGGACCCCTTTCCCCGGCAGCCACCCCAATCCCCAGCATCAGCCGCACCTGGTGCTCTATGAGCCAGGGAAAGGGTAGCAGGGGAGGAACAAGGTGGCAGTGAGGCAGCCATAGACAAGTGGTAGCTAAGAAACTCATTACAGTGGGCCAAGGAGGGAGACCTGGGCCAGCAGCAGGACCACCAAGGGTTGTTTTAAAAGTGACAGAAGCCCACTTCTGGGGAAGTGCTACCAAGTTCCTTCTGGATGAATAACAGGGCTTGCCGAAGTATACAAGAGGCTGCCATTGAGCTTTTAAGTTAAGGCCTCAGCAAGCCCGCACATCACTACAGCATTGGCAAGAAGAAAGCTACCAAAAGTGAGTAAGGCTATGTAGGCTGACAGGACCTTGGGACATACAGAGAAAATTTAAATTTACCATACCAATGAGTATGGATATGTGCAGGATTGATGTGCCACTAATGATATTGCACAAATGACTATGAATGATACCAAGTTACATTTGAGTGGCAGGATCCTCGGACTGGGGTGGCCTCGCAATGCTACCGGACTGTGTTAGGGGATTTAAAAGGGTTGTCCTGCCCTGTTTGATGGGAACTTACCAGGGGACTTGTAAAACCTGCAATTGGACAGATTTGCAAACAACAGACTCTGATTGCTTTAACCAGAACTCTTTAGTTATCCAGAGGGAAAAGGATAACTAAATATATTTCTATGATTGTGCATGTTCATGGTGCCATTTGGAAGGAAAGGGGTCTCTTGACAGCAAGAAATAAGGTATTAAGTATGCCGCCAAAATAATGGCCCTAATACAGGCTGTAGCTGAGCCCAAATGGGTGGCTAGCATGACAAAAAGAAATTAGACCACTGGCAGAGCTGCTAAGGAGGCGACTGGAGGTGATCTGTTCCTCTGGGTCTTGATATCCCAGCCAGATTTAGATCCCCTTTAAAACTAAAGACTGGGGCTCTGACATTTGATATGGAACAGATAAATGGAGACAGAATTCTTATTTGTGGGCTCGTCTCTTCCACAAAACTTTGGTTTGCCCTCTCATGAGACACTAACATGAATATACACATTGGGAGCATGATTCCTTGATGGATTTGGTGGGACCTCATTTGAGAGAACACCATTTACAACTAACTGTTTAAGTGCTTGGGTGGTCCAAGGACACAAAGGTGACCTGCTACACAGGGAATCCAACATATCGGGGTCCACCCTTCTAATGACTGACAGTTTCACTGGGATGCCTAGGCTTGTGTTGGTAGATACCTTTTTAGGCTGGGTAGAGGCTTGTCCTACCCAAACAGAGAGAACATCTGAGGTTCTGAGATGGGCTCATACCAGGAGCTGCTGGTCTGAGTCAGGGCCTTCACCAAGTTCCTGCACATGTATGCCATCACAGAACAGGAACAGTCCCTGGAGGATGACGGGATGACAGGCATCAACAGTCCAGGAAAACAGGCCAAGCAAATGGAGAATAAAATGCTGATGATGGAGGCCGTGAAGAGGTAGCTACAGAGACAGCTTGACAACTCAAGGTATCACCGTGTTTGACTACTCCATGGCAGTGACAATCAGGGAAATCTTTGCTTCCTGCCATCTACACCTGGATCTACTGCACAGTACTCTGTGGTCATCCATAAACTTGTTTGATTAGACCCCCAGTGGGGACCTGGTGAGCCATTTCTCCAAAAATTTGGACACAGTGGACTCAATGATCCCACAGGCCACCAAAATGTTCACAGGCTCCTTTCCTCAATACAGAGTTATAATGTACCCTCCTTTGTAGTGGAGGTAACCTAGCAAGTAAACGAAGCCTTATATCTAGAATAGAAATTACATGAAACCCATCTAAAGTGAGATAGGGTATTGCTGCTTACCCTCCTCTGGATAAGGGTAGCCCTTTAGAAGCAAGCTTAAGTTAAGCCCCTAAAAAATAGTTTATGAGAGATCTTCCTAACACTCTGAGGTAATTATGGTTATATAACCACAAGTAAAAGAAAATATAATAAAACAATATGTCAAATGAGTAGGTCAGGTGCTAACCACTGTACATGAGTTTGCCTCTTTCAGGTCCCTGCCCCAGTTGGAAGCAGAGTAGTGGAAGGGATCCTATGAAGTGCCTCTAACAACCTCTAACACCTCATTAACATTGTCAGAAATGAAACCTGGGGTCCATCATATCAAAGATAAACATCTCCTTAGTGAGGATTTCCCTGGGCTATTGACTCTTATATTAATCTGTCTTGCTGCTGGGTGTGTTATCCTAAACCTCATTTGGTACAAGTATTTCTGTACATGATTTCTGAATTTGCAGAAGCCGGTCTCTCAGATCACCCATAGGATACAACTAATAGCTCTGCACTCAGAGGCCCCATGTTTCTTTTCTAACCCAGCCCTGTATTGGACATTGTGTGGAAGGTGACAGTCCATTTCACCTTGTCAGTCCTCACAGTTTTAGTTATTGCTTATGCCCCTTTTTGCCAGATAATCTGTATCTTCTATCTAAAACATCACCCCAATTCAGCAGGAAGTAGCTTGATGACTACATCACCCCTCCTCCCATAGATATGGAAGGGTAAAATTGACAGTGGGGATAATGTAACAGAGAAAATTGCCTGAAAAAGGGTAAACATATTTTCTCTCTTTTCAACGCCCCCTCACCCTTTTTGAGAACCTGCACCCCTGCCTCAGGCCAGTGGTTGGGAGGGGCAGGAGACTGTCCTTTGTTCTTTGTGCCACAGGAGATGGCTTAAGGGTGTTTCCTGGGCAGAGGTCACATGATTGTGTTAGCCAAAGATGGGACTATGGGATTAATCAGAACCTTTAAAAGCTCTGTACTTCTGCTCAGAGGCAGGACGCTGCTACTTTGAGACAGGAGTCTGTCACCCTCCTCATTTACCAGCAAATCAACAAACTCCTTTTTCCTTCTCTTCACAAAAAAAAAAAGAGGACATACAAATGGTCAACAGATATATGAAAAAATGCTGAACATCACTAATCATCAGGGATACAAATTAAAACCACAATGAGATATCACCTTACAAGTTACAATGGCTATAATCAAAAAGACAAAAGATGGCAAGTGTTGGTCAGGATGTTGAGAAAAAGAAACTTTTGCACACTGTTGGTGGGATGATAAATTAGTATAGCCATTATGGAAAACTTTATGGAGATTCTTCAAAAAATTAAAAATAGAAGTACCATGTGATCCAGCAAAATCACTATTTAGCATATGTACAAAGGAAATGAAATAAGCATATTGAAGAGATACCTGCACTCCCATGTTCATTGTAGCACTATTCACAATAGCCAACATGTAGAATCAACCCATGTCTACCAATGCATGAATGAATAAAGAAAATGTAGTATATATACACAGCGAAATAGTAGTCATCCATAAATATAAGGAAATTTTGCCATTTGCATCAACATGGATAAGCCTGGAGGACATTATTTTAAGTGAAATAAGCCTGACAGAGAAAGACAAATACCACATGATCTCAATCATATTTGGAATATATATATATAAAGCTGAACTCATAGAAGTAGACAGTAGAATGGTGGTGACCAGAGTCTGGGGCAGTTGGAGGGGTGGTGGCTGGGGAAATTGTGGTCAAAGGATAAAAAATTTTTTGTTAGATGTGAGGAGGAATAAGTTCAAGAGATCTATTATACAACATGGTGACTATAGTTAGTAACAATATGTTGTATTCTTGAAAAATGCTAAAAGAATATAGGTAAAGTGCTCTTGCCACAAAAATGTGAGGTAACAATATGTTAGTTAAGCTATATTTAGTCATTCCACAATACTTCAAAACATCATGTACATGATAAATACATAGATTTATCTGTCCATCAAAAAAATAAAGATTGAGCT
>RJWJ010000745.1:58884-182047 GCA_004363605.1 Indri indri
GGGGGGGGGGGGGAGGGAGAAGCAAAAGGCAAAAGCAGCCCTGGAAGGGGGGTTGATAGAACAATCTTCGAATGTTTGACTGTCCTCAGGGTGTGAATAGAAACTTATAAACTCTATCTAAGCTTGATGAAGATATAACTCTTACCATCATCCAATTTTCCCCCCAAGTGTACAGGTGCTGTGAAGTCTGAAGTCACAAGATAAGTTAGTTGCTCAGCCAGGACTAGAACTCCTATTTGCTGAGGGTTGTGAGGGAGAATCTGTTCCATATCTTTCTCCTAGTCTCTGTTGGTTTGCTGAAAATCTTGGATATTTCTTGCCTTCTGCTACATAACACCAATCTCTGCTTTTATCTTCATGTGGCGTTCTTCCTGTGCATGTGTCTATGTCCAAATTTCCCCTTTTTGTAAGGACACCAGTCATTGGATTAGGGGCCCACACTGTTTCAGGGTGATCTCATCTTCCCTTAAATAATTAAATCAGTAGCAGTGACCCTATTCATGAATAAGTTCACATTCTGAGGTACTGGGTGTTAGTACCAAAATTCAACATCAGAATTTCGGGGGGGGGCAGGTACAGTGGCTCACGCCTGTAATCCTAGCACTTTGGGAAACTGAGGCAAGAGGATCGTTTGAGCTCAGAAGTTTGAGACCAGCCTGAGCAAGAGAGACACCCTGTCTCTACCAAAAATAGAAAAATTATCCAGGTGTCATGGTGCACACCTGTAGTCCTAGCTACTTGGGAGGCTGAGGCAGGAGGATCGCTTTAGCCCAGGAGTTTGAGGTTGCAGTGAGCTAAGCTGACACCACAGCACTGTACCTGGGGCGAGCAAGTGAGACTCTGTCTCAAGCAAACAAACAAAAGAATTAGGGGAGGATACAATTCACCCCGTTACACCAATCATCTGAACATTTCCCCCAAAGACCATCACTATCAGTTTGTTTCTTGATATTCATACCTATACATCAGCTGTCTGCCACACTAGTCCATCTGCAAGTCCCACAGGCATCTCCAATTCAATCAATATACTTTTCCCACTACCACCACTAGGATCTCACCTAAATTTGGCTCTTCTCCTGAGTAATCCCTCGGGGTTATAAACTTTACCTTCCTCGCAAGTTGTGAAGCTGTGAAACTTCTGAGTTTTCTCTGATTCTTCCTTCTCTATTCTCTCCCTGTGTAAGAAGGGAAAGGTCTTACAGATTCTAGTTTTATGATGTCATGATTATGTCTTGCCCTGCTTCTCGTCTGCCACTGTCCTAATTGAAGGGTTTCAGTGCTTCTTATCTGGATGGATGCAGTAACCTCCCAGCTGCTCTCCCTGATTCCCATCTCACCTCTCCTTCTGGTGTTTCCTTTCTGGCATACAAGAATCATCATCTTCAAGCACAGATCTTCCAATGGCTTCTCTCCTCAGAAGCAGCTGCTTTCCTATCTCTGAGCCTTAGCCTGTGATGATCCTGCTCTCCATAGTGTCCCCCCCTTACATTCACCTATTTAGATTTTTAGCTGAAAGGCGACAGGTTTCACAAAGCCCCCATCACATGTGACCTTTTTTTCCTTGGGCTGTGTTTATGTCTCTTCAATAGCACTTAACATATTCTGCCCTGTCTGAGAGCTGTATAATTATGCGTTATCTCCTTTATCACCCTCGCCCCCACATACTAAGACAAAATGACTATGTTAAGGCAGAATCTCAGTCTTCCTCATCATGCTGTTCTACATGATGTCTGGCTCACAGCAGGTTCCTAATAAATATTGCTTGAGTGATTTGACAAACCTTGAAGCTTGCTGCCATGGTCTCTCTGTGCACTGCTGTATTGCAGCATAAAAAGCAGTCCTCTCAGGTTTTAAAAAAATCTACTAAATTGGGTCAGCTTATAGACTACGCATATCAGCTACTTAGCACTCATCACCCTTCTCAGCAAGCACCTCTCAGTGAACTGATAGGGAGGTGGGGGCAAAGAGGGATTGGACCAGCTCCCTCCATCTAGCAGCAGCTGCTCAGCAGTAGGATCAAGAGGATCAGAGAGCAATAAGGCCAAATATACAGGTCAAAGTCTGATTTATGCTGGAAAAAAATTCATGGTGACCTTAATGGTAAGATGGCTTATCAACTGAAACCTACAGTAGCAGAGGGGCCCATAGGCATTCAGTGGGGTATACCTCTAATTTCTCCCACCCCCATTCTAAATATCTTCATTTGAATCTTCCTTGGACTTTCTCTTTGAAATGAAGCCTATTTTTTTTTTTACTCCTAAGCTGTCACTTACTGTATAAAAGTAATCATTTTTACATTCTGTGTTGCTAAATCTGGACACAAAGCCATTTCTTTTGCCTGCTTCCCAGCAGGGGAACTGGAGACATCAGGAAGGAGAACTGATTTATCCAAGGTTACACAGCAAGGAGGGGCCCAGCCTGGAAATTGGTAGTCTTCCTTGCCATACTTTCTCCCTACTGGAGTCCAACGATGGACTGATGCACCACTGGGATGGGTCCCCCAAAGGACTGGAGGGGGCAGGTAGTGAGAGACCCTCAGGCAAAATCTGAGACCTAGAAAACCTAAGAGCACCACTGCAGCAAATGCCAAGGAAAGGCATTGCCTGCAGCCTAAGAGTGTGACAAGCAGTAAACAAATAATCAAATGCATGTTGCTAAATAGTCTTAGGGCCACAGAAAGGGAAGTAGCTTTTCACATGAATGAATGATGAATAATGTGATTATAAGGGCTTCAGTAGTCCTTCACTTCTCAGGAAGTGGGTAAAAAGATGGGCTTCAGATGAGTCTGCCTGGGTTCAAATCTTGATTTCACCACGTTTACTCTGTGACCTTGGGCAAGTCACTTAAATTCTCCAAGCCTTAGTTTCCTCACCTAGAAAATGACACTCACAAATGTTTATTGAAAACATACTAGCCAGGCATTGTTTTAGGTACCTAAGATATAGCAATGAACACTAGACAGAAATGCTTGGCTGTGTGGAGGTGACTTTCCAGCAGCAGTCCCCAGACTTTTTGACACCAAGGACCACTTTCATGGAAGACAATTTTTCCACTGACCAGGTTTGGAATGGTGGCGGTGGGGTGGTGCGGAGCTCAGGCAGTGATGTGTGGCCTGTTTCCTAACAGGCCACAGACTGGTACGGGGCCGTGGCCCCAGGGGTTGGGGACCACAGTAGTAGGGGGAATAGTTATAAACGATAGTTCTCACTTCCCAGGGTTGTGGGGAGGGGCAAATGAGAAAATTCATGTAAAGAGCTTGGCATGGAACTAGTACCTAATGAATGTTTCATGTGAAACTACAGCTTGGCAAAATGGATGTATCAGAACAGTGAAAATGGTGCCCACCTGCCTGCCCTTCCATTTAGCTGCAGTTCTATGCAGAATGAGATACAGGTTGTCCTGACAGACATGCAAGCTCAGAGGAGGGTTGAAGGAGGTACCATTTGAGCTTGACCTCAAAAACAAGCAGAAGAAGAGAGAGCTGGAAAGGTCCTCACAGGCTGGGCCAAGGCCTTTGGACTTGCGTACACAGTGTAGAGATAAATGTTGACAGTTAAGAGGTAAAAAGGACCCCAGACTGGGTATGCTTTGACTGGGTGAAGTATAAGAGAATATATTTATCTTCAGTTCTTTGATATTGGAGGTGGGTGACAGAGCTTCAGTTCTATGATGTGTGTGTCTGCATGTGTGTATGTGTATATAAAGTAACCAGAATTTCAGCAACTACCTCTGAGGGAAGAAATACAGTTTTGATCCTTGGCAAATGACATGAAAGTCCTTACAGCTCTGAGCTGGAGTTTTCACAGAGGCCTGTCGAGACTGCAGTCCAGCTCACAAAATGCAGAGGCATGGGAGGTCCAGGGAACTGGAAGGTCCACAAATACTGGCCAAGATGCTTCAGTGGCTGGAGTTTAAGCACATTCTCCTCTAGCTCCTTTCCCTCTTATCCCACAGTATCTATTTTCCCCACTGAAAGCCAGAAAGAGCCCTGGTTGCAGCAGGTCTCCCAGCCCTTTTTCTAGTGGGACAGAGAGTCAGTCATGGCTTCCAGACCTTTGGCACCTCTGTGGAGAGTAAAGGAGAGCTCACTTGGGACCCCAGCCTGGGGTCATTTCTTGCTGTACCATTGATAGAGTGATCATATAAGACCACTTTTTCCCCCTTATAGAAGGAGCAGATTGCATGGCAAGATCACTGGTTTTCTCCCTGTCATTTACTTGCTGTGAAGCACAATGGTAAAGAGTATATGGGCTCTGAAAACAAACTGCTTGTGTTTGGAGCCTGCCTCTGTTATTGCCAAGCTGTGTGATCTTGGGCAATGTACTTAATCTCTCTGGGCCTCAATATCCTCGTCTATAAGTTGAGGATGATAATAATACCTACCTAACTGAATTATTGTGAAGATTCGGTGATATCCTTCAGGTAAAGTGAGAATCGTGCTTGGCTCATAGGTTATAGATTATAAAATCTGCATAAGGTTTAAATTAAGATCTTGCTATAGTCACTGTCCCTACTGGAGGCCTCTGTTTCCTCATCCGTGCAATAAAATAATGCTTACCCTGAATAGCTCCTGAGGTGAGGGACCAAATGCACGAGAAAGCACATCACTAAGTGAAGTCATATAAGATACAGCATACTGAGGGTAGGGTACAGTATCGGGAGCACTCTCCATGGGGCCATGTTTCAATGGGGTTTTGCTTATAACTGTAATGCAAGTTGAGGAAATCAAGGTGGGATAGGTTCAGTAGCCTTCATTTAGTGATTTAGATATCTGAGATTATCTGTAGAGGGTGGCACCAAGCTGTATTGTGGACATTAGGAGATCTCTTCTCTCACACACATACCCCCCTTTAACTTCTCAGATGGTGACATATTTCACAGCTCCATGTTACTTTTGACTATTACAACTTAATACTTACATGTATTTATCTTGCAGCTGATATTTAATAAGGTCAGAGCTAATTTTATTCAGTCTCCTTAAAGGAATGCTAGATAATTTGCTGATTTAAAAACTTGAAAAAAAAAATAACATTGTGGTAAGCAACGCCTAGCCTTATGTTGGAGTTTTGGGATTTTCATGCAAAATTTAAAAAATGGCCATGTAAAGCATCTGAAATTTGAATAAAGAGTTTAGTCTGGTCTCAGTTTCCCATGTATAAACTGGAATTGATAACCCCTTTCCTGGTTGTGAGTCAGGACCATGGTATAATGCAAATGTGATAATAAATATCAAAGTGAGTAAAAAATTACAAAGTGATATATATGTGAGTTATAATAACAGTAAAACTACCTATAATTATCATGTGCTGAATATCTACCTTGGGCTAGGTGCTTTTAATAATGATAGCTGACACTTATGTAGTATTACCCCATGTCAGATGCTATTCTACAAACTTTATATGAATCAATTCTCATGACAACCCTAGGGGATAAGTACTAATATATTCATCATCTCTATTGAACAGAGGTGACACTGATGTACAAACAGGTGAAGTCACTTGCTGTAGGCCAGACAGCCAGTAAGTGGAAGATCTGGGATTTGAATTGAGGTAGTCTGATTTTGGAGTGCCTGCTTGTAACCACTGTATTATAATGTAAGCTTTCAGAAAAAAGCATTTCAGAGTTATATGGGGTAATTTTGTTGTTTAATGACAGTTAATCCAATCTGAAAAGCCCTACCACTGGCCAAGTAGTGATAAGTAAAAAAAAAAGTACACATGCATAAAAACAAAAGGTGATAGACAGCTAATTGAAATGAGTTGACTTTGTACACATCTTGAATCTACGATGATACAAAAAAAGGCAAATAAAATCACTGACTCAGTAGAATTGGGCAGACATACCTCAGACAGCAACAATAGTGATAATGGCTAACATCTAGCGGGTTAAATACTTACTGAATTTATTGGCCCATTTACTATTCTAAGCAATTTATACATATTAAGTCATTTAATCCTTACAACTACCCTATGGAAATAGGTGCATTTGTTATCCCCACGTTACACATGAGATAAATGAGGCAATGGGGGAGGTCACAAATTATGTCCAAGGTCCTGTGGGCTAGTAAACAGTAGGGCAAGGATTTACAACCCAGGTGGTCTGGCTTCAGAGCCCACTGTGCTTATCTCTTATATAATACTGCCTAAATACATTCATTTATATTATTTTTCTGAGCTTAAAGCCTGGATTGGTAAGTATAATAAACATTTATTAAGTGCTAACTGTATTAAGCACTGTGATAAGACTCATTACAAATAAATAATGTATTTAATCTTTATGATAACCCTGAGAGTCAGGAACTATTTTTTTTTTTAAATCCCCATTAGACAAAAAGAAATTGAGAATTAGAAAGTTTATATGAGTTACTACTACAAGCAAAGCACCTAGAACTATGCCTGGCACGTGACAAGTTTGAAGACTGGGACACAACATCATAAAGCTAATAAGTATTGGAGTTAACATTTGAATTTATGTCATCTTTCCCCCACCCAAGCCTATGGCAAAGAAACCTCAACATGTCTACCTTCACAGTACATGTAGATCTGCTCTCAACACTTCAGTGAGAATGATCTTTTTGAGATATAAATCTAAGAAAACCTCTTTAATGTCTCTCCTTTGGTTGTTGGATAGAGCCCGTCAAGGAGGCCTATGTGGCTACAGCCGAAGAGAGGGAGGAGTGGTAGGTAAAGGAAGCCAGAGAGGTTGGCAGGTGGCAGATCCTGCAGAGCCTTGGAGGCCATAAGGAGTTTGGATTTTATTCTGTGAGGAGAATGCACTGGATGGATTTGAGCTGAACAGCGACATGATTAAAATGGCTCTCTGGTTTCTGTGTGGAGAATAGTCTGTAGGGGTCGAAGGAGCCTGGAGCTCAGGGAGGAGGCTACTACAATATTCAGGTGAGAGAGAGTGTTGGCTTAGACCAAGGTAGATGGGAAGTGGCCAGTATCTGGATATATTTAGAAGGTAAAACTAACAGGCATTGCTGATAGACTGGATAGAGAATCTGAGGGAGAGTGAGAAATCAAGGATTACTGCTAGGTTTTGGCCCCATTAACTAGGTGAAGAAATGGAGAAGATGAGTTGGGGGAAGGGAATCAGTGAGAATCAAGAGCTTTTTACTGGCCAAGTTTGGGATGCCTATAAGAGAAAGAAGCTATGGGAATATAGAGCAAGAGGAACACATTTCCAGGTGAGGAGATCAGGGGAGACTTTCCAGTGAAGGAGGCATCTATGAATAGAAAAAAAGCCAAACTCTGTAAAATAATTTAAAAAGGTTTACTCTGAGCCAAATTTGAGGACCATGGCCTGGAGCCACACCCAAGAAGTCTTGAGCAAGTGGACCCGCTATGGCTGGTTACAGTTTGGTTTTATACATTTCAGGGAGACAGGGGTTACAGGTAAAGTCATAAATCAGTACGTGGAAGGCATACATTGGTTTGGCCTGAAAAGGTGGGCCATCTCAAAGGGGGAGCTTACAGGTTATAGGTGGGTTTAAAGATTCTTTGGCTTGTGATTGGTTAAAGAAATGAAGATTTGTCTAGAGGCTTGGAATGTTTTATCATAGGAGCTTTTTATCAGAGATGAATCACCAGATACGTATTTGTTGCGTAAGGTGAGGACCTGCAGGTTTGTCTTGAATACCCACCCTTAGGCCTGTTAATGGGTTACAAAGGATGTCCCCAAGAAGGGAGGGGGGCATGATGAGGCATGTCTGACCTCCCTTCTTATGGCCAGTAACTCATTGTTAGGGTATCCTCTGTGCCAAGAGGGGGTCCATTCAGTCAGCTGTGGTGGGGGCTTAAGATTTTATTTTAGTTCATATATCTATGTTATGCTGGGTGTGGAAGAAGAGGTAGGGTTGGGCATATGGAGTTAGTGGGGGGAAGGAGGGATGTGAAGAGATTAGGGTTTCCTGCACTTCATAATTTTTGCTATGTGCAGACATCATTTTGCTTGCTATTTTCCCTTAAAGTGACTTACTTTTATAAAGTTCAATAATTTAAAAAGAGAGCTTAATTCTAGTGCTATAAATTGATTTTAGTTATCCGTTTCTAAATACACATTAAAAATAAACACCTATTAAATATTTTGTGAATGTAATAATAGCTCACATTCACATTTGCTGAGTACTGCTGGGAGTAGTTCTAAGTTCTGTAAATCAATAATTTCATTTGCCTTGACAATAATTGTCCTGATTCTAAGTGCTTTATGTGTACTAAGTCATTTAATTCCTGTGACAGTGTTATGCTATAGGGGTATTGTCTTCCGTGTTTTATAGATGGGGAAGCTGTAGCCCAGAAGTTTGGGGCAATTTGAGTACAGTTGTATAAATAGTAAGTAGCAGAGCTAGTCTTTGACCTCCAGGTCCCTATGCTGAACTACTACTCCAGCAGTGCTTACTCACCCTTGGCTGAACCTGACAGTCACTTGGGGAGTTTTTTTTTTTTTTTTAATACCCGTGTCTCACTCAGACCAATTAAATTGGAATCTCACAGGTGGGGCTCTGGCATCCATGTCTTTGCAAAGCTCCCCAAGTAATTCTCATGTACAACCAGGGGTGAGAACATCTGCCCTATGCAATAAGGCCACCACCACCTATAATCACCCCTTAACTACAGCACTCTGGGAAATATGAGCTTAGGGTATTTGAGACAGAGAGAAGTACTCGGACAAAAGCATGAAGATGTTCATTAGCAGCTTAAAGAAATGTGTATAGCCTGATTTAGATTCACAGAGGTCCAGGAGTTCATGCATCTGGCATAAAAGCAGCAGCCCACACAGGGGGTGTACTTGGTAGAAGATCCCAGCAGTCCTCCCAGATAAGCTTGAATCACCTGGTTCCCAGTTAGCACGCTGTATGATCTTTCCACCAAATTTAATTTGCCGGGAGATTATTAACTTCCAGTTGCTGAAGTGTGTTGAGGCCTGAAAGGGGAAGAGAGCCTAGCAACCGATTGCATAGCTTAGCAACCAATTACCACATTTTAGTTACAGCGGATGTGGGAGTCTGTCTGCAAAATTGCCACTGCTGGAGCTGGGAAGACAAGTCACAGAGTAGCCAAGCAGCTGCAGGTAGCAAGGAAGGGGAAGACACCCTGCCACTAACTCACTGGATGAACTTAGGTAAGCCACTTACTTGTTTCTGAACCTCAGTTTCCCCAACTGTAAAATGGTACTAGTTTGCAAAGATCAAATTAAAAATGTTTTTATTTTTCAGCAAATACAAACTTTGATTACAAGGTATTAAGTTTTGTATTTATCGCTTATAGAACATTTACCACATATATTAGTTTCCTATTGCTGCTGAACAAATTACCAATTGAGGTTAAAACAACAAACACTTATAGTTCTGGAAGTCAAAAGTCCAAAATGGGCCTCAGAGGCTAAAATTAAGGTGTTAGCAGGACTGCATTCCTTTCTTGAGGCTTTAGAGGAGAAACTGTTTCCTGCTTTCTTCAGCTTCTAGAGGTTGCCAGCATTCCTTGACTCATGGCTCCCTTCCATCTTGAAGCCAGCAATGGCTAGTCTAATTTTTCTCACATTGAATCACTCTGACACTAACTCTTCTGTCTCTCTCTTGCACATTTAAGCACCTTTGTAATTCCAGTGGGTTCATCTGGATAATCCCTAATTTAAGGTCATCGATTAGCAAATTCCATCTGCTACCTTAATTCTCCAACATATTCACAGGTTCCATGAATTAGGATGTGGACATACTTGGGGTACCTTTATGCTGACTACCACATCATGTGTCAGTCACTATTCTAAGGCCTTTACGTGTCTTAAACTCATTTAATACCCCTCTGAGGTACAGAGTGTTACTCTTGTCAATGGAAAAGAAACCAAACTCTGTAAAATAATTTTAAAAGGTTTATTCTGAGCCAAATTTGAGGGCCATGGCCTGGAGCCAAGCCCAATAAACCTAGAGCAAGTGGACTCGCTGAGGTTGGGTTACAATTTGGTTTTATACATTTCAGGGAGACAGGTAAAGTCATAAATCAATACATGGAAGGCATACATTGGTTTGGCCTGAAACTGTGGGATATCTCGAAGGTGGCAGGGTGGTGGTGGGGTTTACAGGTTATAGGTGGGTTTAAAGACTCTTTAATTTGTAATTGGTTAAAGAAATGAAGCTTTGTCTAAAGACTTGGAATGTTTTAAAATAAGGAAATCTGTTAATCAGAGACAACCTACTTGGCCATAGATTTGTTGTGTAAATCGAGGACCTGCAGGTTTGTCTTGCATACCCTTAGGCCTGTTAACAATTACAAAGGATGTCTCCAAGAAGGGAGGGAGCATGATGAGGCATGTCTCACCTCCCATCTCTTGGCCAGCAACTCAGCTATAGGGTATTTTTGTAGTCCCCTTGACCAAGAGGGGGTCCATTCAGTCAGCTGGGGGGGAGGGGCCTTAAGATTTTATTTTAGTTCACCATTACCTGCTTTCGGACAAGATCTGCCAGAGGCAGCATCGACGGTCAAACTCTTATTTTGTCCCATAGTTGCTGGGGTGATGTGGCCACCTGCCCCAGGTCCATTCAGGCCCTCAGTGGGACCCTCATGGCCAAGAGGACTGAATAGGCAAAGAGCTTACAGTCAATTAAATGTTTTAGGCCAGAGGGTCCTGGAGGCAGACAGACACTCATCAACTCTTTAACACCTTCTAGGCAACATAAGATTTAAAAAAATACCAAAATGTCAAAGGCAAGGCTACAAAATTAACTTATCTATAAATTTGAGCTACTATATTCTTGGTTTTAGTTGCAGACTTGTAACAAACATAAACATAGCTAACCATTTAAGCTAGGGAAATTAGAGACTTTTGCTGTGTCATCATATTTCAGTCTTTTTAGTACTTTATCCTAAGGTGGATGATAAATTTCTTGTTATATTTCCTTTTGCATAAACCCCATAACTGAGAACAATTATACTCAGGATGGATGTTTGGACCATGCGCTCCATGAGGCAAAGTTTCTCATTTAGTATTTGTTTAGGCTTCTGTGTACCTGTCCTTGCTCTGGAGGGTCTGAATTAATTCCATCCCTTGAAATTGGCTCTTACAACCTCACGCACCTGCCTCTTCAGTGATAGTCTCTGGGCCTAGAGGGAGGATGTTTATAGTTTTAGTAGCAGGGCTTTGGCAAGTGAATAACAGGTTTGGCCCAGTAGGATTCAATAGTTTTAAATCTTAGAGATATCAGGTAAACTTGCTATTTACTTAATACTTGTAATAAGTCTAGAAAACAAAGCAAGATAATCAGTAATGTTTTAAATAAAAAGTCATAAAAAATATTTTAGTTCTTTCCCTATTATTTTCTTAAAGAAGCAAATCTTGAACCATAGCTGATTATAAACTGTTTTTAAGGAGGAATCAAAGTAAAATAATAATTGTGGATGATATAAATCTTACAATAGTCATGATTAAAAATGTAAAGGAAATTTGGTTATTTTTGTGGCACACAACAATTTAGCAGATATAATTATTATTGATAATATAATACCAAGGCATATTATAATTTTAAGAATTTCATACAGTTTTGGAACATATATTTATAATATATTTATACAAATACAACCCAAAGAAAGTTAAACACCATTTCATATTTGATAATGCTTTCTGGTACAGTTTAACATACCAGTAAGCCTAATAAGTTTCTTTTGTACTTTTAGTGGCTCTATTATTAAAAGCTAGTTTGAGGTTAAAAAAACTGAATTTAGAATTTTGTTTTTGGAAAGTTTGTCAAATATTACAGGTTTAAAACATTTGTCACTATAAAATAATGGTCGTTTATTTGACCAAGAGGTATAGTCATCAGAAGACTTCACAGGCAATGCAGGAAGTTATATGGGTGTAAACCTTCACTCTTAAAGTTTAATTTTTCTAGTTAGTCAGAAACCTAAAGTCAACACAGGGATTATCTTGATAAAGCATAAAATATTTGTTTTTTTTAGGCCAGTTGCCAATTAGGTAAAGAAAAACCTCTGTAGCGTGATTGCTTTTTGTTTGTTTGTTTCTTTATGGGAAGCCCATTTTGATAACTTGGAAGTTAAACCTGATGAAAAGGGCACTAGAATTATCGAGAGTATGTCCAGGGTCATAAATTAACAGTATAATACAGAGGAATGTAAGTAAGAAAAACTAGCACTTTGAATAGGGGAACAAATGTCTCTTAGTAACAGAATGAGAAATTTTCTGACCATATTAAATAATTTAGACATACCAAGAAAAGTCAGGAGTATAGTATTAAGTTATATTGGAGGAAAACATTGTTTTCTTAAACTTTTAAGATGAAACATTCTATCATCAGGCCATAATAACAGACTGAGAACCAGAGGGAGAAAATTACAGGAGCTGATGAAAAGTTGAAGGTGAGAGTTGAAATCAGTAAGACATAGAAGAAGTTGAGCTTTTAAAATATAAGTCTGAGAATTTTTCTTAATTAAAGAGGAAACAGCTTATGGAATTAAAATTAATATATCATGTAATTTCATTAAGAACAAGTTAATATTTTAAGAAAACTTTGTTGTTTTGACCAAAAAAATTTTAATTATAGCCAACTTGATCGCATACAAAATTCCTTCATAAATTCCTTTTTTATTTCAATTTTTTTGCCTTATTTTTTGATTTTTGAAACTTTTTATTTTATCTTTTTTTTTTTTACCAGTATACTAAGGAGGTGATAAATTTCCTTCTATGAACCTTATCTTGACTTGCACAGATCATCTACAACACACTTAAGCTCTCTGTTTTGTCCCAAATTTCCCTTTCCTTAAACAACCAGTTATTTTAGGTTAAAAAAAAAATTTCCATACAAGATCCTTTCTCATACAATATTATTCTCCTTTCTGTTTAACCTTTCTTAACAAAAATATATTTATATATCAAAAGCCTTTTTACATCTCTTTCTCTTACTTCACTAGTTACTTTCTATATTGTTTTTACTTTCTTTCTAAATACATATTTTGAGTCAACCTTTAAATAACCTCTGAATTAGACAAAATTACACATATATTTTAATAAGAACACATTTCATGCCTTTATAATTTTTCTTATTAAAAACATCTTATTCTTTGGTGTACTTTATATATAAAATCACAGGTATTAACTAGAATTCTTATTTTTATTATGGTAAGTTTAAATTTTAGTGAAAACTTAGAAATCAGGAAATCATGAATTGTCTGTTATAAAACACTTGTCATGAAACAGCATCACAGGTTACTATAAAATTATAGTCATTCACTTAGCCAAACTGATAGTGAAAAGATTTTAAAAAGCAAAAGTCTTACTCTTTGATAGAGAGGAGACTCAGTCTCCCAAACAATCATAATACCTAACATAGACAAACTGAAATACAAATTAATTAGGAGGCAAACTGAATCTGTCTCTTTCTGTCTCCCTCCCCCCTTTTTTGCAGTTTATTCAAAAGGTGAACAAAAATATTGTGTTATTCCTATTAATATCATATGAAAATCTTATTCAAAAGAGAAAAGCAAATTTTACCTTTCCATTCGTGTATTAATGATAAAGCTAATTTTAATAATCTTATAAACAAATCCTAATTTTAATCAATTTGACCATAAGGTAAGATTTTTAAAAATCTTTTTTTACTTTTATATCTATTTAGTTTTAACTATGATTCATTTATTTAATTTTAAAAAGTTTTTGAAACCTATATATTTGACAAAATTATCTTTGACAAAAGCTATGTTTCTATATCTTATAACCTTTCATATAAAAATCTTATTTTTCATATGTAATTGTTTCTCTTTCATCTAGTAGTTTTAATTATATATATTGATCATAATGCCAACTCTCAGAAAAACCTAGGAAGTTAAAGTAACTTTGACCTATAATCAGTATCCAATTTTACTAGCCCTCCTAAATATAGTTTTGATATCATATAAAAATAAGATGTCAAAGCATATAAACTTAAGCTTATATTTAATAATTAATGTTTTAGTATTTTATCTTATAAAGGACTCAAACATTTCATGATCATCCTCTCAACATAACATGACTTTAAGATTCTTAATTATATGAAAATTTCCTTTGTATTTATCCCATTTACATTTACCTAATTTATTTATTTATCTTAGCAGTTTACTTAGATTCTAGTTATCATTTTAAGTTATTTTTCTGTTAACCATTTTTATACCCTATAAATTAGATATATAATACAGACCAGGGATCAAAACATAGTTTTAATTACTGCTTTTAAACTCATAAATCCTACTAAGAAAAACAAACATAAGTATACTAGGAAGACTTGTTATTTTGAACAATGTAATATCTTTTCTAAATTTTATAAATATAGTAGACATTTTAGAATATATCCTGTTTAAAGGTGTTAACTAATTAGATACTTCCAAAACACCACATCCCAAAACAAAATCTATTGACATCATATGGATCAAAGTGTTCCTGGCCCCCCAAAGTTTAGCCAAACTGTAGGGAGTAAAGACCACTGTTCCCATAAAGTTGTGCTGAAAATTCACTGACATGCTGCAAATTAATTAATTAATTAATTAATAGGATGAAAAATTATAAACTTATACATGGGATCCTTCAGAATAAACACTTAAAGATACAGGGGAGATTGTCCATTTTTATGCTTAGGGTTGACAAAATATGGACAGCTGTGTAGAAATATGATTGGGCAAAAAGTGTATAATCTAATGCTAACAGGCTGAGTGAGGAATCCAGCAAGGCCTTTCTACTAGATTCTGTCTGGCCTCACTGAGTGTGCACTCCTTCCTTCTGGGTGTGGGGAAGGACCCTTTCTGGAATGGGGGTTTTATAGTAAAACAAAGTAGGTCAGATCATTACTTATGGCCACTTTTTACATAGGATAATTTTAGGTTTTATGGCTAGCTTTCAGAAAAAGGGGTCCTGGCTGTTATGACTTCCCTTGGAGAAGAGGGATTCTGATTTCTATGGCTAGCTTCAGGGCAGTACGAGACCAAGAGGCAGAAAAACAATGGCAGGTCAGAGAACTTTTGCTTCTGAGGCCTTCATTTTAGGGTAGCTTTCTGCGCCCCATCAAAATGATATCAGTTGACTTTAGACTGGAAAAAACCTTCAGCACCAATATTTAACAGCTCAAACAATGATACAAAGTTGTAACTTTTTTTTTCTTTCATGAGGATCAAGTTTAAGATATGTTAAAAACAATCTAGTCTTATAACATTTTCTAACTTGGGCGTAAACATGAGTATATACATTATTTCCAAAGAGTAAGATTGTTTTGAGATTCTCTTTGGATTTTAACAATCATTTTTTTATCTTAAAATAAATTACTATATAAAAATTAACAGTTTAGGAATTTTTTTTCCTAGGCAAAAACTTTGTTACAGCCACATAACGTACACATAACTGACTAGCTTGTAAAAAGTAGGACAAAGATTAGACAAAGACCAAGGGAAAACCAGAGCTTCCAATTTAAGCTCTTTTAACTATGTAATATAATTTCTAAGACAGTTTTCAATCCCTAACAGTACTGTTAATATCAAATGATAGAAAGAGTGAGTTACAAACATGTTTTATGTGTACCTTTCTAGACATTGAAATTGGTGGAAGAAACTGTATCTGCAGCTAGGATTAAAAGACCAAAAAAAAATTTTTTTCATAAACCTTTGACCATAAGTTTCTGTTTTTATGCTCTATTTACTTGATGTCTTATTTATTCTAATTTACTAACGCTATTTTTTGTTTAGGCATGTCTATATTTTTACCAAATTAAGAAACTTAAAATTAAACACATAGGTATTTTTGTTGAAAACTCAGAAGACTTAGCTGTTATCATAATACCAATAATATTAAATTTGTCTTACTTATCAAAAATCATATAAGCACAGATCATTTTGTCTTTGGCTGGGTTTATAGTTTTATGACCTTTGTGTCAAACCCTGACACCTTAAGAATATAAAAATGTCTAGTAAAACCCAGGCAAAAAATGTATGCTGACAGCTTGAAAACATTTTTATACTTATTTTACCAACAATACTTTTTTTAAATAACCCAGCTTATTTACCAAAGTTTACTAAATTCGCATGACCTGGAAAAGCATTTGGGTTTGTTTAATTAATTTATGAGTGCTCCCAGTCTGGAACCATGTAGGCATATACATGGGCATACGCAAAACATGTACATGTATACAAAGCTCATGCAGATTTTGCCTCAGAACTCTAGTCATAGCCATGAGACAGTAATACAAACTCACCAGTTTATAAAAGGCAACTGGATCCAAATTTCTTCTGACAAAACTGGAACTTGTTCACATGGCTAAACTTTAGTTGCCCTGATAGGTAACCTAATTATACCTGTGGATCAAAGTTTGGGGTAAAGCAGTTTTCATGGCAGTTTGATTTTACGAAACCTCTTTTCCTCCTTTACCATTTTTTTTTCTTCTGTTTAAAATGAGTTTTCAGTCCTGGCGCAGTGGCTCACGCCTGTAATCCTGGCACTCTGGGAGGCCGAGGCGGGCGGATTGTTTGAGCTCAGGAGTTCGAGACCAGCCTGAGCAAGAGCGAGACCCTGTCTCTACTAAAAAAAATAGAAAGAAATTAGCTGGACAACTAAAACTACACAGAAAAAAATCAGCCAGCATGGTGGCGCATGCCTGTAGTCCCAGCTACTCGGGAGGCTGAGGCAGGAGGATCGCTTGAGCCCAGGAGTTTGAGGTTGCTGTGAGCAAGGCTGATGCCACGGCACTCACTCTAGGCCAAAAGAGTGAGAGTGTGTCTCAAAAAAAAAATGAGTTTTCAATGTTTACATTTTAGCTCTAACTGGTGGCAAGATCTCTAGGTAGCCTTCAATTGGTGATACCATTAACAATGAGTTTATCCTCAATAGAAATCAAGCAGATGGGAGGGGGAGGAGGGGATGGTTAGTATCACACCTAATGGGTACAGTGCACACTATCTGGTGATGAGCACACTTATAACTTTGACTCAAACTGTACAAAAGCAATTCATGTATCCAAAACATTTGTACTTCTGTAATATTCTGAAATTAAAAAAAAACAATGAGTTTATCTCAACATCAGTAGAAAAAGTTAGCAGGTTTAGAGCAGGCAGAAAAAAAGAGGGAGAACTTCAGAGACTCAACATTTTAATTCTATAGTAGCAGGTCAACCATTTGAGCTCTGAATTTTCCTTGATATAATTAGCTCTTCAGTAAAATTTTGGTGCACAAGAATTGGCCATAACCAGCTGGAGTCCTAGAAAACCTGGCATGTCTTTGGACCTTTTTTTTTGCATTTACACAAATACTTGAAAGTACAGGTGCCACAAACCAACTGGGGTGCCTGAAGGGGGCTGTTCTCCTCATCTTCTCTCATTTTTAAAGGATTTTTTCCCCATTTTTCTTTAAAATAAGCAACCAAACTGTAGTCTAGAGTTTAGTGTAGTGGAACAGAGTGTGCTGATTGTGGGTGGGACTCCACAGTGTTTTGCCACTGAGTCGTTTCCACTCTCTCACGTGTCTCAATTTTTCTCTTCAGGGGTCTAGTACCTTTGAGAGGGCTGAAAACATTGAGTCATTGGCTCTTATATCCATTTCCTGGACAAGCCTTCTTTTAATTAATTTTGTTGGAGGGCTCCCTATAGGTCCACTTGTGCTACAGGGAATAGCCTCAGGCAACTCCCACTCAGGACTTCAGTCACCCAGGGGTGCCTTTTGGCTGGGAGGAGTAAAATGCCCTTTCTCTTCAGAGCTGAGGGACTCAGTGTCTCATTTATCTACAAATAAGACAGTGTGGTTTCTTCTTTCACAACTGAGCAGAAAAGCCAATTGAGATTAATTTTGGGATGAAAAGGCAATGGAGAAGAACCTTCAGAATGCGCCTGTAAATCAAAATTAGAACCCCAAACAACAAATTCCTAGGGAAAGAACCAACGGCCCAGAATAAACCAATGACCATCAACCAAGAATGGGAGGTCCGGAACTCAAGAGGACTTACCAGTTCTGCCCAAGGAGAAGCTTGGAGTTGGTGGGGTCCAAAGGTGGCCATGCCGGCACCTGGTGCTAACTTTGGGCTACTCTTTGAGGAGTCCTGAGTCTTCTCTGAGCCCCATGTTGGGCACCAATCTTGTCAACAGAAAAGAAGCCAAACTCTGTAAAATAATTTTAAAGAGATTTACTCAGAACCAAATTTGAGGACCATGACCCGGAGCCACGCCCAAGAGGCCTTGAGCAGTGGACTTGCTGTGGCTGGGTTACAGTTTGGTTTTATACATTTCAGGGAGACAAGGGTTTCACGTAAAGTCATAAATCAATACCGGGGAGGCATACATTGCTTTGGCTCGAAACCTGGGATATCTCAAAGGGGGAGGCTACAGGTTATAGGTGGGTTTAAAGACTCTTTGATTTGTAATTGGTTAAAGAAATGAAGCTTTGTCTAAAGACTTGGAATGTTTTAAGTTAAGATAAGGAAATGTGTTAATCAGAGACAAGCTACCTGTCCATATATTTGTTATGCAAATCGAGGACCTGTAGGTTTGTCTTGCAAAGCCTTTGGCCTATTAATAAGTTACAAAAGATATCTATAAGAAGGGAAGGGGGGCATGATGAGGTGTGTCTGACCTCCCATCTCATGGCCAGCAACTCAGCCCTAGGGTATTTCTGGAGTCCCCTTGACCAAGAGGGGGTCCATTCAGTCAGCTGGGGGGGGGCTTAGGATTTTATTTAGTTCGCATTATTTCCATTTCAGAGACTGAAAGCACATAGAGACTGAAGCACATACAGGTTAAGTAGTTATATGGCTTCCCCCAGCATTTATCTTTACTACCCCAAGGCCAAGAACTTTCATGCTTGTGTTAACTAAAAAAAAAAAAAAATATATATATATATATATATATATATATATATATATATATTAATGAGGTTTACACTTTGGAAAAAGGAGAGCTTTACTTTTCATATGGTAGCAACTTGCTGGGTGGCCATTCCAACAGGTTGGGAAACAGAGCCCTGGCCAGAATCCAGGCATGCATGCTTCACAGAAGACACGAAAGGCAACAGGATTTCATGCTGAGTGGGGTGGTCAAATACACATATTTAACAAGCTATAGGAGGAGTCATGAATATTTAGGAAGGGAAATCATACACATGTAATTGTGCTTTATCTCTTCCATCCCGTTATGGCTGGGAACTCAGTTTTAAGGTGTTTCTGGGGCTCTCTTGGCCAAGAGGCATCCATTCAGTTAGCAGAGGGCTTAGGATGAATAGTTCACACTTATTTCATCTATTAGGAATTGCATTTGGTAACAGAAATAGGATTAAAAGTGGCTTAAGTAAGGCAGACTTTTATTTTCATATGATTTAAAATAGATCTAGAGGTAGGCTGTTCAGAGCTGGTAGGTAACTCTATCATCTTTAGTACATGAATTTCATCCTTAAGGTCATATGATGACTGCTGGAACTCCAGCTGTCACATCCCCATTGCATATAGTGGGCAGGTCAAAAATGTCACATGCCAGCTGCCTATCATCATTTTAAGGAGCTTTCCTGGAAGGCCCAATTAATAGCTTCCACTGACCTCTTATTTGCCAATCTTGGTAGCAAATGAGACTAGGCATGTTTGTGCTCAAAAAAAGGGAAAATGGACTAGTAATCTCTCTATCACAACTGTCAAAAGTGAGAAACTAGCCTCTTACCATAGTCTGTGGCTTTGATTCCTCAGCTCATGGTCCTCCTAGGAACCCTGGAAAGGGAGCTTCCACCTCTTGTTTGGGAGAATGAAGCAAGGTATAGGGCAGGGAAGGTCAACTGCAAATTTGTATAAGGGGCTTGGTTGGTGAGTTATGAGAGACATTACAGTCTGGATGCATTTGAGAATGGTGGGGAGTATGACAAATTAGAGAGCACATGCTATGTCTAAAGAAGATAGCAACTCTCCAGCTCCAGTCAATCTGGCCATTTAAGAAAATGGTCAGATCTTCTGAGTTTTTTCAATGGAATCTGGAAATTCAGATTTTCTTGTATATCATCCTGCTTTTTAAATGTTGGATCAACTTCATTTTTACATTATGTGGGACAAACTAAACAGAATCCAGCCCCACATCACTAGTTTCTAAGCACTGTTGTAATGGAAAGAGCTCTGTTTTAGGAAAACAGGATTCTGGCTCCAGATTTGCTATATGACCATGTGTAAGTATCTTCCTGTCTCTGGGTTTCTGATTTCTCATCTTTAATCTGAGGGGGTTTGACTAGAGAATTTCTATGGAGTCTTCAAGTTCATGTATTCTATAATGTTTCCTTATATGTAATAACCAAAGGAAAAATTAACATTTTCTTTGATCTTTAAAATCTCCTAGATGCTTAGTTAAAATTTTACTTTTTAGGAGACATATCCATTAAATATTTGCTATCACTGCAGTTGCCATTTGGGAAAACTATCTAGTTGCTTATTTATCACTTATTGTCAAATATTCCTTAGGTTGAAACTACTTGCTTCAACTGATTCACTTACGGATTTTAAGGCCACTGAAAGTCCTACTAATTTATTATTTTAATGTATGTGTTCAACAAATAATGATTGGTATTGCTGTCTAGTTCGATTATTTCTGGTAAATTTTCAGCAAAATTTGGCGAGAATATGAGGGGCTTGGAATGAGTCAAATCTAGGAGGAATTCCTCCGGGGGAGAATGCAGGAAGCAGAGAGCTGATGGCAGGAGTAAAAAATTAATCATAAAAACTGCTATTTTCTGAGCACCTACCAGGTGCTTCACATAAATTATATCATTTTATCTACCTACAATCCAATTAGCGGTATTATCTTTCCCATGTTATAGTGTCGAGCAGAGGCCGGTAAACTTTTTCAGTGAAGGGCCGGCCAGATAGTAAATGCTTTAGGCTTTGTGAGCCACATTAGGTATGCATTGCATATTTTTATTTTCTTTTTTTAAATGACTCTATAGAAATGTACAAAAGTGTACAAAAACAGGCTGCAAGCAGGATTTGGCCTCCGCCATAGTTGGCCAGTGCCTAGGTGTAGAGGTTAAGAGGAGGTTAAAAGCATGGACAGCAGTGTTAAAATTTGGGCTCTACCTCTTATTAACTATGCAATTGAGCAAGGTACTCATCCTCTCCCTGCCTCAGTTTCCTCATCTGTAACATAGAATAATTATAGAGTTTACCTCATAGGGTTATTGTGAGGATTACCTAAGTTATTATTTGTAAATGCTTAGAGCAGTGCCTCCCACATAAGTATTTGTTAAATAAATGAGAAAACCTAAAATCTAAGGTTGAAATGGGGGAGGTATGTTTGGAGAGAGAGAACTCTCTAATATACTTCTGATTGCACCCTATGGTAGCCACTCCTACATCTGTGGCCAGTGGGCCAGGTTCTCCAATGTGGCTCACTGCTCCATCTGCTTTGCTCTCTGTATTAAATACTAGAAATGACATACCACTCACACGGGATTGCTGGCCAATCCAGCCTAGGTCTGTGTGCCTTTCAAGCCAGAACCTAAGTGCCACAGGGTCTCTGTATAGACCATTCAGGGAGTTGTCAGTTAGGGAGCGAACTCTTCCCCTGTTCTCTGAGAACATATACCACCATTGCATCAGCTTGCCATGGGACTGGCCCCCTTTTCAACCATGAAAACAACCCTTCTCAGCAGCAGTTGACAAAGTTGTCCACTCTTTCCTCCTTGAAACTCTTTCTTCCTTGGCTTCCAAGTAACCACACTCTCCTGGTTTCACTCCTATCTCACTGATTGCTCCTTCTCAGACTTACTTGGTATTTTCTTCTCATCTCCCCAAACTCTAAATGTTAGAAGGCCCCAGGGTTCAGTCATTGGACCTCTTTTCTTCTCCATTTGTACTTCTTTCTTTGGTGACCTCATCCAGGCTCATGGCTTTAAATAACATTTATACATTGATGACTCCCAAATTTATATCTCCAGCCTGTCCTTTTCCTTCATCACGTATATCTAACTGCCTACTTAACATCTCCACGTGGATATCTAAATAGGTGTTACAAACTTAATATGTCCCACACTGAACTCTTGATATAAAAACCCAGATCTTCTTCTCCTGCACTTTTCTCTACCTGAGTTAATAGCAAGTTCTGGATGGTTCCTTCCAGATGCTCAGACCAAAAGCCTTATGACTCATTTTCTTGCCCACCCCACCTCCAATCCTTCAGAAAATCCTGTTGGTTCTATGTTCAAAATACATTTAGAATTGATTGCTTTTTACCACTTCCCCTGCTATCACCCCAGTCTAAACCACTAATATCTTTCACTGGGAATACTATATTATCCTCCTTATTGCTCTGTTTCCTCCCTTAACCTCTATAGTCAATTCTCTACACAGCAGCCAAAGTGTGTTAAAATTTAAGTCATATCATGTCACATGTCACTCTTCTGCTCAAAATCCTTCAATTGTCTCCCATTTCACTAAGAGTAAAAGCCCAACCTCACAATGATCTTTCAGTCCCTACCTAATCAGGACCCTATTACTTCTGTGACCTTATCTCCTACTATATATAGTCCAGTGTTCTTTCCACTTCAGTGATACCAGCCTAATCTGCTCCTTTAGAGTTGCCCTTATGGATATTCCTTTCACTGCGACACTGTCCTCAAATGTCTGCATGGCTATCTCACCCTGATCAGGTATTGTCTTCTTCTCAGTGAGACTTTCCCTGATCGTCCTTTTAAAAATTACAGACATATTCCTCCCATCCTCTTCTCTGCTTTTTTTCCCTAATGATAGCAGCTGTAAGCATCTTACACACCATACATATATTTTGTTTGTTTGCTATTTGTCTGTCCCTGCTAGAATGTAAGCTCTGCGAGAGCAAGGATTTTGACTGTTTTATTCACCAAAATATCCCCAATGCTAGGAACATGAACAGTGCTTGGCACATATAAGGTATGTAATAAATATTCTTTGAATAATTAAGTAAAAAGAATCCTTCCTCCACTGCCTCCTATATTGCTTTCCTTCTCCCCAGGAATGTAAAATATACCTAAATACCCTGAGAGGTTCCAGAGGCAGACTCACAGAAGAATGCAGAAAGGAGAGAAAGTGTGATGAAAAATAAGCAAGTGGTCTCATGCTTGCCTATACTTAATCTGTCTGGCTGCCAGGGTTTCATGAGTCTCTCTCAATCGAGGCTCTGGGCTTTGGAGACTGAGCTATTTTTATTACTCCTAATAGCTGGCCCCAGGCACCTCGCTCTATTACAGATTCAGATTTCTCATAGCAGTGAAGCTACAGGCATACCCAGCTGCTGGTGGAGACTAAGAGTTTTGGGGCCACTGTGTGTGTATGCGCATATGGGCCCACATGTTTTTATATAGTCTACATGAAGTCTGCACCCATTGTGTATGGGTGTCAGTCCATGTGGTCTGCATCAGGTCTGGCAAGGTCCTTCACCATCCTTAGAGGTCCTTTCTGCAATCCCCTCAACCCTACCCCTACCCCACAGCTAATCACCATTATCAGAGTTAACATGTGCCAGGCATTATGCTAAGGGCTTTACATGTATTCACTTGTTTACTCCTCACAGCAACTTTTTGATTTAGGTATTATTATTATTCCTATTTTCCAGATGAAAAAACTGAGGTCCGGGAAGATAAAGTAACTATCTCAAGTGTCTGTATTGCTGCTAGCTGATGTTGGTTTAGAATAGCATGTTTCAATAGCATATAGATAACATCACAACTAACATACAAATTTGAAACAAACTTTTCATGAAATAATACCCTTAAGAATTTTCTTTGCAGTCTGATATTTTCTCTTCTGTTAAAAAAAAAAAAAAAAAAAAGCTAATCAGGACACACCTAATTGATTTTACCACCCGAATGGGTCCACTTTAACATTCACTAAAAGCTTACAAACCACCCTTTGGAAAATCACTGCCTTAGGGTGTGTGCTCCCCCTTTCAAGGCTTTGCGCATTTCTCAGAGACCTCCAAAATGTCTCCAGCCCTAAAGGGTATCATTCTGTGGAATGTCAGGCATCAAGAGAGGCATGGGAGGAGATGGAGACATCCCTAGCAAGCCTCAAAATGGTGAAAGCTGGATGCTGCATGGCTCCTTCTGCCCTCCTCACAATCCCCAAGCTCAAGCCCCCTTTTCTTCTTTCTCTGAACATCAATACATTCAACAAACATTTTGGGAGGGCCCTTCAACACTAGGTACTCTGCCAATGTCTATGAGGAAGCAAAATTATATGGAGGAGACAAGCTTATAAACAACTAACTACATAAAGCAAGCAGTGGCAAGTGGCATAAAAAGGGTGCCACAAAAACATTGTGAGCACAGACAGAAGGCACATGGATTTCAACTTGAGTCCAGGCTTCATAAAGGAGATGGCATTTGAGCCAGACCTGGCTAAGACTTAGACAACCAGAAGTAGGAGAAAAGAAATTCTGAGAGGATATTTTTAAAAAGGCATGTGAGCTGGAAAATGTGGCTATGTAAAGAGACTAAAGAGTAGTTAGAAGAGTATTTAGGACCAGGTCGTTGATACCTGTTAATATCTTGCTAAGGAATTGGAACTTCATCTTGTACGCAATGGGGAGTCATTAAAAACATTTGATCAGGGAGGATGTGAATCAAGCAGTGTTTTAGGATATGAATAACTTTAGAAGCAGCATAAGAATGGATCAGAGGACAGCAAAAACGGAGTTGGGAGGACACTTAGGAAGCTGATGTGATGGTCCAGGAAAGACATAAACGAGGTCCTGATCTGGGGTGGTGGTTGTGAGTATGAAGACAGGACACACAGAAGAAAAGCCATGGAGTAGAGGCAAAAGGACTTGGTAACTAATATGTTTGTGTTTAGAGGCAATGCCTTCTCTTCTCCTTCCCAGTTTACCCCTCACCCCAGAGCTTCCACAGCAGCCTTATAAACTCTGTGAATCCACCATACCAGGAAGAGGAAGCATGAGTATTGGTGGGTGGCCCCTGCTGTGAGACAGGTACTGATGCTGAGTCAATAGGTCTGGAGTGGGTCTGGGATTCTGCATTTCTAATAAGCTCCCAGGTGATATTGATGCTGCTGGTCTGAGAGCCACAATTTGATTAATAGCAAGGAGGCAGAGATCCTTGAGAATTAATTCAGCTGGATTTTTCTTCTCAAAGGCTAAGAGTATATTTACAAATGTACCTATATACACTTTTCCCATCGTACTAACATCTTGCTTTAAATTATTTTCTGTGTTAGCTTATTTGGGGACATCTATCATGTTTCCCATTTCTTCCCCTCTGCTTTCACAACCCCTGGCTCCTTGGAAGCGCATGCCATCTGCCTCTGCCATCAACTATCCCTACCTTTTGCATTCATTTTCTGATGTTCTGGCCCCACTTGATTCTCTGACATCATCTCCCATCACTGACTTATAGTTCATTACACTCTGCTATATTGACCTTTTCCTGTCCCTTACATGTGTTAATCTCATTTCCATCTCTGGCCCTTTGCCTTTGTTGTTCCTTCCTGTTTGGAATTCTTTGCTCCCAGATCTTCTTTGTATGACTGATTTCTTTACATTATTTCAGTGTCAACTTTCAGTGTCAACTCCTTATAAAGGCCTTCCTTAGCCACCTAAGTAAAGCAGTGTCTCCTTCCCCTAGTCACTTTGTATTATATTACACTATTTATCATTTTTATAATAATTATTTAGTACTTAGACTGCCTTATTCTTGGGTTTTAGGTTCGATGTCTAAATCCCTCCAATATAAGCTCCTTGAGGATAGAGACCTAGTCTGTCTTGCTCAAATAACCATGATTACCTCCAAAATCTTGATTTCAAACATCCTCTTTCTGATCACTGTGTCCTGTTACTCCAGCTTACTTCGGTATCTCTCTGACAATTCTTCCATGTCATCAAATCTCCAATTCATTGACCCTACTATTTCATTGACCTTACCCCATTACTCAACACCACTTTTCATGTCTTCTTTTCCCTTTCGTCTGGCTCAGATTCCCTAGTCCATTATTATGATCACTTCCTTGCAAATGCTTGCAACTCTATTGTCCATTTCTTTTCCCATTGTATTTACTTGGCAAATCTCCCTCAGATTCCACCCAACCACCTCCTGTCTTCTCAATACCCATGCCTGAACAGAAAAATGGACTGGAGAAAAGCCTTACCACTGGGCTGATTTATTTTTCTTTACCACAAGACTCAATTAGGCACTCAACATTTCTTGCAAACCCAACTACATGTCCTTAATGTGTTTGCTTTTCCACTCTCTCTAAGACGGTGGCTTTCAACCCTAGTTGCACATTAGAATCATCTGGGGAGCTTTTAAAGATCCTGATGCCCAGGCTGTACGCCATTCCAATTAAATAATAATCCCTGAAGGTGGGATTTAAACATCAGTGGTTTTTAAATCTCCCCATGTGATTCCAACGTGCAGCCACGGTTGAGAACCACTGCTCTAAGAGTACTATTTCATACTTGCTCCTCCCTCCTATAACCTCTAAGGACACTTCATACCTTTCCCTGAGCTTCATCTCTTCATTGAGAAAATAAAAAAAATAAGACGTTATAGGGGCATTCTCTTCTCCTTTATTCACCAAATCTACAGGCCCACTGGCACCTGCACACTCACCCATTTTCTCTGTCTTCCTTCCTGCTAGAGTCCAGGAAGTGCCCCTGTTCCCATCAAGGGCAAATCTCTTCTTTTTTGCTCTGGAATCCATACCCTTTCACTTTCTTAAGGACTTTGCTCCTGGAGGTATCCCCTCTTCTATATCAGTGCTTCTCAACCTTTAACATACATGCAGCTCATCTGCGGATCTAGTTAAAATGCAGATTCTGATTCAGTAGGTCTGGGATGGGGCCTGAGGTTCTGCATTTCTAACAAGCACCCAGGTGATGATGGTAACATGTTGGTTCGTGGACCACACTTCAAGTAGCAAGGTTCTATATCAGCCTTTCCTCTCATTCTCATCATCATATAAATATGCTCTTCATGTTAAAAGCATAAAAAGGACTTTCTTGACCTCACATAGCCTTCAAAATATTGCCTTATTTCTGTTATTCCCTTCGCAGCAAAACTTCTCAAAGAGTTGTCTACACTCATTGTCTCCAGTTCTTTACCTTCACTCATCTTTTTTCCCCTCATTCACTCATTAATTGACTCTAATATGACTTCTCTTACCTTCTTGCCACTGAAGCTACTCTTGTCAAGGCCACCTACCTTGTTGCTAATACAACAGACATATCTCTCATCATCCATTTAAGTTCTCAACAATATTTCACACACCTATTGTTGAAACTTCTTTTCACCCGAATATGATTTCTTCAGGTTTTCTTTTTTACTTTACCGATCATTGCTTCTCAGTCTCCGTCTTTGACCCCTCCTTCTCTATGCAACTTTTGTCTAATTGTTGGCAAGTATCAGGACTCAGTCCAGGGCCCTTTCAAAAAAATCTATATTCTATAGATGATCCTAGATGATCACATCCTGTCTTGTGACATTAAATACCTTTGATATGAGGAAGACTCCAAAATACATTAATATATATCCAGCCAGATCTTCTCTCCTGAGCTTCAGGCTTGCATACCCAGTTGTCTTTCTGATATCTCCTCTAATAGTATGAGTAATGGACAGCTCATTCTTAATATATCCAAAATAGAAGTCTTGATTTCCTCCCTTCTTCAAACCTGAGCTTATGCCTGTCTCCCCACATCAGCCAAGGTGCTGCCATCTACTCAGTTGTTCAAGTCAAAAACTGAAAGTTATCTGTAATTTCTTCTTCCTTTCCTTCACACCAAGCTCTGTTATTTCTACCTCTAAAATATATATCAAATCTTTTTACCTCCCTCTATCATCTTTACTGTCCTTCTAGTCCAAGTTACCATCATCTCTCCCCTGGATTACTACAATAGCTTCTACCTCTTGCCCACTTTCAATCTATTAATATTTACCATGTAGCAGTCTGAGTGTCTTTTAAAAATGTAAATCAGATCAACTAATTCTTCTGCTTAAAAAACACTCAGTTATCTCTTCTTTCTCCCTGTTGTTCTTAGAACAAATCTAAATTCTCTTACTATGGCCTTCAAGTCTTTACATGACCTGACTTTTGCCAAATTTGTCTCCTACCACTCTTCCCCTTTCTCTCTAGGCTTCAGCTTCATTGTGTTTCCAATTCCTGGGACACTACAAGCTTGTTCAATCCTTTTAACTTCTGTACTTTCTACTTTCTGTGCCTCAAATACTTTCCCCCTACCTCTTACATGTCTGGCTTACTACAAACCTTTAGGCCTTAACTTGAATGCCATCTCCTTGGAGAAGCCTTCCTTATCTAAACTCTCTTCTTTCCCCCAGAGTTATTCTCTATCCTATTTCTCCCTTTCTTTTATAGCACTTATTGTCATCTGTGTTAGTGTGTTTATCTACCTGATTTACTTGTTTATCGGGCATGGACTGTGTCCATCTTGGTCACTGCTGTAGCATCAGTGCTTAAATTATTTTGTGACTTTGGGAGGTCTTTCCATCAGCTATATCTTCTCATCAGCAAAATGAGAATGTTGGAGGAGATAATGTTTAAGATCTTTGCCAACCCTGATATCTATGGATCAGTGATTGCTTGACACTCTTAGGTACACAATTAGTGTGTTCATTGTATAATATCTTTCAAGAAACTGAGACATAGAGAAGCTGAAACTTGACTGTCTTTTTCTTCATTTTGCCCATAGCCAAAAAGAGTATAGCTTTGGCCTTTGCCCACTGAGAGCTGGTGCTCTGCTAGGTACCAAATAGGCTTCTGGGAGATCACAGGGCTTCAACAAACAGGTCTGGAACACAGAGATTGTGGAAACCCCTTTTCCAGATTTCTGTTATGTTGTCCTGAGCACTTACTGGTTGCCAGGCCCTGTGCCAAGTGCTTTCCTTGAACAAATTTATCAAATCTTTATACTAATTTTGTTACCCATGTTCACAGATAAAGAAACTGCTGAGACACAGAGAATTAAATAACCTGCCCAAGCCAATGATCAAATTCAAACAGTTCTGGCTTCAGAGCTTATACCCTTACCACTACATTATATCTCCTCTAACTGCTCACATGGTTCTAGGCAAATAGTTGCTCAAGACATACTGGATTCAACTGGGATCAACGCCTGTCTTCTGCAGGAATCTCTAGGAACATATATTAACACTGGCCTGTTTGCTTTTAGATCTTCTTTTGAAAGATCTCCGTTCTTCTCTTGAAAACTACATTTCTTAGGCTTCCTTGCTTTCTCACTTCTTTTGTCCCATGAGGGACACCTGTGTGAGATTGAAGGTTAGGAGGAAGGGAGAAGGCAGGGTATTTCTCCCACCCCTTTTTTCAGAGGGGTGTTTTCTGACAGTAGCTATATTTCCCTCATGGCTCCAGCTTCTCTTGAACCACTCTTTTATTCATGATGCCTGGCCTGCTTCTAATAGGCAACCCACACCATACTTTTAGCTTCTGCACAGCACCACCTGTTTCTGGGTTCATGTAGTATTACCTTTCTCCATTATCTACCACTTCCTAGGAGTGGGTGCACATTTCTGTGGTTGTTAAATGCTAGGTTGCTGCACCATCTTCTGTTTGGCTCCTTAGCTCTGCAGGTGTGATGTATTATATTAAATATGCTCAGCTTGAAAAATTTCGGGTGGTTTTTATTTTCCTAACTGAACAATGACTGATACAGACACTTTCTATAATCCCAGGGCTGCTCACATAACATAAACTGGTTTATATCCTTCAGAGCACATATCACAATCTCTACATATCTTATTTGTTTGCTTACTGTCTATCTCTCCTCTACTCCAAGTAGATTGTAAGGTCCATGAAGAACTCTGTCTTGCATCCTGAGCATCCGTCACAATGCCTGGCACACAGGGGCTAAATAATATAGTTGAATGCATCCATCAAAAAACAATCCAAGTTTTTATTGGATATCTCCTATGTGCCAGTCACTGTTGTAGGAGATACCAAGGTGAGTAATTCATTGCCACTGCTTTTATGAAAAACCTCCTAATTCCATTTAAATAATAAATAGAAAAAAATGTACATATGACCAGTGTATTAGTTTGCTAGGTAGGGCTGCCATAACAAAGATTGGGTGGCATAAACAACAGAAATTTATTTTCTCATGGTTCCAAAGCCTAGAAGTCTGAGATTGAGATGTCGGCGGGGTTAGTTGCTGCTGAGACTTCTCTCTTTGGGTTGTAGATGGCTGTCTTTTCCCTGACTTTTCACATGGGTTTTTCTCTCTACCCATCTGTGCCTAAATTTCCTCTTGTTATAGCACACCAGTAATACTGGATAAGGGCCCACCCTAATGATCTCATTTTAACTTAATTGCTTCTTTAAAGATCCTATATCCAAATACAGTCATATTCTGAGGTATTGGGGATTAGAACGTCAACATGTGCATTTTGGAGGGACACAATTCAGCCTTTAATGAGGTAAAAAAAAAAAGTCATTTTCAATTGAGAGAGCTACAAGGTAGTGTTATAGGAGTCAGATGAAAGATTATGAAATCAGGGCCTGGAGGTATTCCTGGAAAGCTTCCTAAAGGTAGTGTACCCAGTGCCAGATCTTAAAGAATCATGACAGTTTGAATGGGCTGGTTGGCAGGGGAGGTGCATCCAAGATGCTCAGCATGAGTGAAAGCCCAGAGGCGGGAAAGTGAAAAGAGAACATTGTAGAATCACTGATGCCTGGACTACCAGACTTGGGAGGAAGTTGAAAGATTACCCAGGCCAGGCTCCCATTTGATTCGGGGAATCCCTTCCCAAAGGATCATTCAGCTTCTGCTTGTACACCTCTCATGACTGGCAAAAACAATGCATTGGATAAAGGAGGGAAGGTATGCTAAGAACAAGAGAACAAATAAGGTTGTGTCTGTAACATACCAGTGATGTCTTCATGCCAGTTACCTCCAGGAACATCTTTCTGATATCATGCTTTAATTCTCTATTGCTGCAGTTACAACCTCTGTTTTTACAATTCCATTCTTGTCCAATCTGCTCTTCTAGTCAGGGGCCTTGCATTCTTGTCATATTTGGCTGTGCGATGTTGAGCAGAGGTCTTTCAATCTCTGGGCTTCAGTGTTCATGTCTGGGGGGGGCGGTGGGGATTGATACTGTCTGTTGTGTCCACCTCACACAGTTATTGTGAGGATTATATGGAATAATAATGGGTGTGAATGTGACCAACAATGCTAATTCTCAGCAGATGGAAAGGTGCCAGCCTGAGTTGCACTGCCCAGAGTTGGGGGAATCATGAAGAGGTGGGTGGTTTCTCCGTTTGCCTGTTTTGCTGATGTACGTTTGACTCATTCTCAGCAAAATAAGCAAATGGAAAATTCATCCATCAACAAGCTACCCTTCATGTTCCTGTGTGTGTGTGTGTGTGTGCACGCGTGTGTTTGACAAAAAGAGGGCAGAAAGAAGCTTGGAAAGGTGCAGAGGGTAAAGTCAAGGATTTATCTTTTTTTCATGTGACCTTAAACAGGATCCTTCCCTCTTCCAAACCTCCATTTATTTGTCTGTAAAATTGACATACTAATACCTGCCTCTACAGAGTTGTTCTGAGAAGTGACAGTAATGCAGATGAAAGCACTAAGGGAGAAGACCCTAGGGGAGTATGCAGAGAGGGCTGGGGGTAGGGAGGCACAAGAGTTCTGTCATAGCTCCAGTGGGGCAGGATCTTATTATTCCGGAGGTTGGCCCAACACCTCTGGCAACTTTGGAGAGGACTTTCTGCTGACTCGACACAATTGGAAAGCCCCACAATAAACAGCATCTAACTCCAGCGCAGCAGGAGGCAGGCAGAGGTAGCAGCTGCCTTCTCCCAGGGCGGGCGGAGGTTATTCGCACCCATCCTTACCCTGCATCCCATCCCCCAGTTCTCCAGCCTTGGTGGGGACAAAGGCAGCCCACTGGGACCCCCCACCACCCCCCGTACCTCTCCGGTCAAGCCCCCTGGGAGCAGCAGGGCGGAAAGGCAGAGCCTGCCGGCTGGCATGAAACAACCTGACTGAAGGGAGGTCCAGGGCGGAGGGGATTGGGCTGTAGGGCCGTGGGGGAGGGGAGGCGGAGGGGGCGCTGGGGCTTTCGCTCGCTTCAGCCGGCTCTCCTAGCCGGCCCGCCACAACCGGCACCAGCTACCTGGCCTCACAGAAGCCGCACTTCGTGGACACCATGCAGTGGATAAGGGGCGGACCGGGAATGGTGAGTTCACGCTGGCTTCCCTTGTTTGAGCCTCAACCCCCCAGCCCCACCTCCAGTCCCTCCAACCAGCCACCACGCAGTGAACTCCCTCGCCTCTGCCCACCGCCCGCCCTCGCTGCTGTCCTTGAGACACCAGTGAGCTTCCTGTGGCCATTTTAGGAGTCCCTGCTTGCCCGCCTGCCCAGGAAAGCCCTCTCCCATCCCCCTCCACATTTCTACCGCCCTCTGAGATTGGGTGGGATGGAGGTGGGAGCTAGATGAGGTGCCAAAGAGCAGCCCAGGGGTCACCTCAGAGGCCAGAGAGGCAAGGGGGTTGGCAGTGGGGCTTTCTGGAAGCAGTGAAGCTCGCAGGAGGCAGGCGAGCTGGCAAGGGGTTGTGGGGGGAGGGAACAGTCACAAAGCCCGAGATTGTGGAGGGGGCCTTATAGGAGAGCTGCATGCCCCCCACCCAGGTTTTGTGTACCCCCTGCCCCTGGCCAGCCCCAGGGCGTGAAGGCAGAGAGCCACTCTCCCGGAAAGCTGCCTGGGGGAGTCCTGCAGCTCTTCCTTGTCTGGGCTGGGGTCACCCTGTCCACACTTGGGGCTTTGTCAAGGAGAGACAGCTGCAGAAACCCCCAGTCTGGAAATGAATCTGGGCCATATTCAGTTAGCAGAGCTCTTCCTTCCCTCCCAAGGAGTATGTACTTGCGTGTGTGTGTGTGTGTGTGTGTGTGTGTGTGTGTGCATGCATGCGTTTAATATTGTCCTCCAACAGTTCATTTCATGTCCTGGTGCTCCCTTCTCCACCTAGAGACCTTGGAATGACTTGCCTTTGCAAACAGGAAGTAGTGGCTGCATCTTAATGCTTCTCTGACTTAGCCATGCATAGCTTAAGCCTGGTCAGGGGGTCTGAAGAGTGGGAGGCCACCATGACTTTGTCTTCAGCTGGGAGGCATAGGCAAGAGGATCTTGGAGGGCAGTTGGGTTAGGTAAGCAGGCACTTATGGCAATGCCAGCTCACAATTCTGCACTGCCACCCATAACCTGCAGCTGAAGGCAAGTAGCCTAAAGAGGTTGAGCAAAAATTGGTATTTAGCTCCTTTTTTGCTTCCATTCTGGAAGGGAGGAGGGAATCTGGCATGAGCTAGGCCTGCATTCAGGGAAGCTGTCGTCTTCTCTTCCTCAGGGTTTCATTAGACCTCTGTTTCGGTGGTTCTTAAAGGCATCCAGTTTATATGCCAGGGCTTCAAGAGACTCTTCTTCCCAGACTTCCATTCTTCCTTAGGGTCCCATTAAGGGTACATCAAATGTTTGTAGAACTGGAAAAGATTAGAGCAGGTAAAAAGACCTTAGAGTCCTTGTTATCCAACCAGGAAAGCTGAGACCCAAAGAGTGGGAGACACTTGCCGAGGACCGCAGACTCCTTGGAGGCAAAGCTGAGTCTAGCAATGCAGTCTGCTGACTTTGTCATTGTCCTTCCCCACTGCTCCCAGAATCATCTGTTCAAATGATGCTGGGAGAGGCATAAAGGAACAAAAAGTCATGATCTTGAGAAAGGACTTTCTTTCAGATGAACTAATGCCATGAAATTTGCCTGAAAAAAACCCATGCCAGTCCTGGCATTTCTGGCAGTTGGGTCTGAGTGAGACTATCCTGCTCTTCCAAATATACTGTAGTATAGAGTCACCCACTGACAACAGGTTAAATTGATGGAGAAATTTGATGTTTCTCCAATTGAATGTGACAGAGAAGAGAGTAGCAGACATCTTGTGGAGACTATGTAATTAAGGATTGATTAATGGGGAAAATCTCATTATAATACTTTTAGGGGACTGAAAGAGTAGATATTGTATGATGAAAGCATTTATTTCGTTGTTTGCCAGAATTTAAGAGAGATAAGTAGTAAACTATATTCTAACCTGGGAGGCAGGAAACCTTTAGTCTTGGCCCTGCTACTAATTGATGGAAATACTTTGGGCTTCAGATTTCTCATCTGTTAAATGGAGGGTTTTTTTTGAGACAGTCTTGCCCTGTCGCCCCGGCTAGAGTGCAGTGGCATCATCATAGTGCACTGAAACTTCAAACTCCCAGGCTTAGGCAATCCTCTTGCCTCAACCTCCCTGGTAGCTGCACTACTACGCCGGCTAAGTTTTCTATTTTTAGTAGAGACGGGGTCTCGCTCTTGCTCAGGCTGGTTTTGAACTGCTGACCTCAAGTGATCCTCCCACCTCGGCCTCCCAGAGTGCTAGGGTTACAGGTGTGAGCCACCGCACTCGGCCTAAATGGAACTATTAATGGTCACCAAAATTCATTCCAGGCATGAGATTCTCAGATTCCTAGAAGTAAATGTTGGATAAAATTTGACTAGTGGCTCATTATGAAAAAATAGTGAGTATATATCTAGCAACCATTTTATAATGCGGGTAGTCAAAAGATCTTTGCTCCTTGTTCTTTCATTTGCAAGGTGTCTGAAATACAAACTGAGCATTTTATAACAGTGAGCATTCTTTTTAGAACATTTGACTGTAATAACTTATTTCAAGTGTTACATGTAAATCATAGTCCTTGAACATAAAACATTGTTTGAGATTTTATAGAATAAAATATCTCTGTAGATAGAGGGTATTAAACTGTGAGTTCACACTGGATGGTAAATTGTTCAGTATATTTATTCAAAGCTTCTGCTGGCAATGCTAATTTTTGCTAGTTTAGGCAGTGTGCCTAGAGTAGAAAGAATGATGTTCTCAGGGTCACAAGTCTGAAGTTGAGGGCCTGGCTTTTATACTTTTCAGCTCTGAAATTCTTACCAATTGTCAAACCTCTTTCATCCTTAATGTTTTCATCCATAAAATGGGGATAAAGTACCTTGTCTTATAGGCACTATTGATGTCATTAATTTATTAAAAAAATATAGAGCATCTATCTACTATGAGTTGGTACTGATGTAGGTGCAGGGGAGATAGCAGTGAACAGAAAACAAATGCCTCACTCTCATGGAGCTTACATTCTAGGGGTTAGGGAGTTCACTAAACAGTCACAGAAATGAATATACAGTATGTCAGGAGGTGATACGTGGTAAGGAGAAAAATAAAGCCTGGTAAGAGAACAGAGAAAGATAGGGAGTGGAATGATACATTAGATCAGTTAGAGCCTCTCTGGTTAGGGATGTTTGACCAGAGAAGTAAAGGAAATGAAGGATAAGCTCCATGTGCATTTTTAGGAGAAGAGGGTTCTAGGCATAAGAAACATCCAGAAAGAACACAACTGGTTTGCTTAAGGAACATCAAGGAGGCCAATGTCCTGAGGATAAATAATTAGTAAGTGGAAGACAGGTAAATGAAATCAGAGAGAAAACAGGAAGCCAATTTTATAGCGCATTTAATCTGAGTGAGATGGGGTACCATTGAAAGGTTTTGGACAGATGAGAGACATAATCTGACTTAAATTTCAACAGGAGAATAGAATGTAGTGGGGCAAGGATAAGAGCTGTGAGGAGGCTCTTAACAATAGCTCAGGTTAGAGGTGATGGTGGCTTGCATCAGGATGATAATGGTGGAGATGATCTATATGAAAGGCCTGTACCCAGCATTGTTTGTAATTATCTGTGTCTTTCTCCTGTCTACACCCTCGGATGGCTGAGAGTTGGGCTAGAAAGAACACAGAATGGGTGTATGCATGCAAGGACATTTCATATCTAACTCTATTATTGAGTGTGATCTGCTTTAGACTTCTGACCATTAGTGTGGTTAATTGAGGATTGGCTCTATGTGGATTACCAATAAATAAGTACCTTGCTTTCTGGAATTGTGGAGAAGATGATTAAGTATATTATTAGTACTTTGGAGATGTAATATACCTAGCACATATGATACCTGGAATGGATCATTTTTATACTGTCTCCTCTATATGAAAAGATTATTTTTAGTCACAATCAGCACTATTCATTATTTTCTTGATTTGTTCTTTAATTTTCAAACAATTAATGAAAAAGCAATAAATTACAATTTTAAAGATGCTCAAATTCGGAAACTTATCTCATGTCTGAACTAAAATGTGCACTCGCTGAACAGAAATATTACACTTTGCAATTTGCATTGTTTCATTGCTTTAGATTTTAAGCACAAATGAAAACTCCAGTTGGTCACAGAGAATGACAGAATTGAAGGTAACTCATGTTTCTTTGTCTTTACAATCATTGTGTTATTGTTTACTTTGAACCTACTATTTAAATGCTAGAACATGTAGTACCAGAGGGACTGCAGACATGAAATACACTCAAAGCTACCTTGAATGATTGTGAACCTTTATGAATTGAGATGAGCCGAATAAACACATGTACTTAAGACTGTATATATCAGGGGCCAATGGTATAACTGGGAGTTCTCTGAGTCAACTTTCACATAGAATAAAATGTTTATAGAAGGATAAATAATAAAAGGTGCTGATTTGAAACTTCATATATATTATTAAAGCTCAATAGTAACCACAATAATTGTTTTGAACAACCAAAGATTTTTTTAGGGTTTTTCAGTGTTTTATTGCTAACATTGTTTAAAATTGGTGGTGCATGGTGATGATAAAGAACACATTGACTTTTAGTCTTTTAAAAAAATTCTCTATAGCTGGTGCACTCTTTTATTGCCTGCACTCAGGATTATCTGTTCTCAATGACCCATCTTTGGTATGCCACTGCTTTGGGGAAGAATATGTAATTGTGACCTTTATAAGAGACACAACATTTGAGTTGGTGGCACTTTCTGCATAGGCGAGTTGGGATGGCCAACTGGTAAGTTTAACGGCTTATTTGATTCTGCTACGAATAACAGAGATTTATCTATACTGGCTTAAAGCACACAAGATTTTATTCTTTCATGTAAGAAATCAGGAGACAGGCATACCTGGGCCAGTATAGCAACTTCAGAAAGTCTTTAAGGACTTCTCTGCTTCATCATCCCTAGCATTTGGCTTCCATCCTTCATGGATAAGATGAGTGCTTAAGCTCCAGAAAATCTATTAACATCCACATTTTGGAAGGGCAAAAGAGGAGGGAAAGGACTTCACCCTTCCTTTTTAAGAAACCATCTCAGAAGTCCTATTGTGTCTCATAAAAGAACTGAGGCACCTGGCTGTTCTCAGCTGCAGGAGAAGCTAGGAAATGCAGTCATTTAAACTGGGTGGCAAAACGTACACCTAAAAATTGGGGGTGGAGTTTCTGACACAAAGGAATAAGGGGAGAATGTGTTCTTGGGAGACAGACTACAGTCATTGTCACATTTAGTCCACCTGTATGTCTGCCGGCATAGAAACACAGAATCTTAGGGCTTGTACTTAGCATTGGAACTATGAGCCAAAGCCTGTTAGATGTTACTAATAGTAAAAATGCTGCCATCTGCCATCAATTTGGTGAAGATCAATCAAGACTTGACATATCCTAGTCCTCCTATACTTCCTCCCAGTGACAGGAGGAAGTACATCCACTTGGTCTTTTGTGACCAAGTGGATGGTGATATCCTTCACTGTAATAGAGAATACAAAATGGAGCAGTGTTTGGAGAGGAGCCAGAGAAGGGATATGACTAATACAATCTTAGCCCTGGAGAATCTGAGATGCTTGTACAGTCTCTCATTGGAAATATCCAATAGGCTGTTGGTGATCTAGATATTAAGCTCAGAGGGAATTGGGAGGCATTGATGACATTTGAAGTTCTGAGAGTAGATGAACTACCAAGCATTTAATATATTAGCTGCCCTGTGAGTTGTATTTAACTCATGCTAGTTTTGAGTCTGGGACCTCGTTAAGCATATGAAACTCACGTGTCTCACACATCTCTTCACTTTGGGAGCCACAAGAACTATTTTTCAAGTTGCATATCACTCATGCACAGAAAACAATAAAAAATAACACATTTTTCATTAAATTAGAAAGGATTATTTTGTTTCCAAAGTTTTTATTCTATTTTCATAGTAAAACACTGTGGCCCAAGGAAAAATTTGTTTTCTAGTGGGACGGTCAATGTGTTAAAAATGGTGTTCAGCCTGGGAAAGTAAGAGGTGGGAACAGAACTTGAGCCTCCTCCTTTTCAAGGTCTTCTAACCTAGAGCAGACCAGTCCATAATGCTATATACTTTCCAGAATTTCTGTGGCAGCACTATAGTTTCAGGCTTTATTCTCTTCAGTTCTCATGTTGCTTTTGGGCTGCTTCAGCTGTAATGTCCAAGTTGGATGACCTTGGAAATAATCTAGCCCAGTCCTTAGATAAGGGGTCAGGAAACTACAGCCTGCTGGCCAAATCCAGCCCTCCAGCTAAGGATGGTTTTTACATTTGTAATGGGTAGGAAAAAATCAAAAGAAAAATAATATTTTGTGGTACAAGTATATGGAATTATATGAAATTCAAATTTCAGGGTCCATAAATAAAAGTTTTATTAGAACACAGCTATGCCATTCACTTATTGTCTATGACTGTTTTCATGATACAAAAGCAGAGCTGAGTAGTTGTGACAGAGACCATATGGCCCACAAAGTGGAAAAAAATTTACTATTTGACCTTTTACAGAAAAGGTTTGCAAAATCTTGCCTTAGAGCTCTGGGTTTACCATGGCAGTGCTTTGGGGAGTTGCGGAGAGACAGGAGTCTGGCTGTCCCACTTCTGGTTTATCCAGAACACCTTGGCTTTTGTTTTATATGTTGGGTTGTTGCTTAAGGTTTTGGAAAGGAGGTTTTGTGCATCCTTTGTTCCCCCTAACCCCTAACAAAATGGTTGAATACTGCTCATTTTATAGATTATGGACACTGAGATTCAGAGAGGGAGAGTGCTTTACCCAAGACCACACAGATACTAAGTAATTCGGGTAAAAATACACAGATTCAAATTCCCAGTTGTGTGCCTTGTTCTGTGAGGTAAATTTAGTAGGGCCAAGGGAGGGGAAATTGACCTATTATGTGTCAGTTATATTAAATATTATCTTAATCAATCCTCACATTAGCCCCTACTACACAATTAGCTCCTTAATGTCTACATTTGTTCATTGGTTGGTTTATAACTTTGCAGCAAATATTCACTGAGCATCTGCTATGTGTCACATACTCTTCTAGCCACTGGGGATACAACAGGGAGCAAAACAGAAAAATGGTCCTGTCTTCCCAGAGTTCATATTCTAGTCTAGCTTGGAAACAGGGATAGACAGCTTAAACGTCTTGCTCAGGGCAGCAACAGATTTCAAATCCATATCTATCTGATTGCAAAAGGCTTACACTTTCCACTAACCATTCACCCACCCATGACCCCTCGACTCCCCATTCCTCTACCCACCCCTCATTCACCCAGTCATCTATTCACTCATGCAAAGAGCCACTCATTCAGCCATTTGTCCATCCATTCATCCATCTGTCCATCAATCCAGTGTATTTATTGATCACTTATAAACTGCTGGGTACTGGTGATACAGCAGGCACAGTCTGCTACCTTTTATCCCTGTGTCTTGCTGTTAGCAACATAGTATAATGCTTAGGAGCACATCCCCTGGACCCAGATTCACTACAATCAAATACTTACTCTAGCTATTTATTGTTTGTATGGTCTTGGGCATCCTACTTGACTCCTTGTTGTCCTTGTCTTTAAAGCTGGGAAGATACCAGTGCATACCTCTTTCATAGTGTAGTTGTAAGGATTAAATGAGCAAATGCAAGTAAGCACCTTGAACTGTGCCTGGCACAGAGTAAAAGCTATGTAAACATCTGCTTGTTATTATTTTTACATTTCCTTTAGAGTCAGAGCCCATCCCAGTTGGCTCAGAAACACAGCTTCATTTGCATAGTATCACCGACTAGTCACGTTACACTTCTCAGGGTCGTTTCAAGTTAATCTGAGAAATAAATTATGTCCATACTTAATAACAATTCAATATGTTCCCTCCATGTAATAGATGTGTGATAAAAATTATATGTTTATTCTGGAATAGTTAATACATGCACTGGATAGAAAATTCAGAGTAGGGAAGGTAATGTGGTGAAAAATAAGTCTCCCTCCTTTTCCTGTCCTGTTACTCAGTACTTTTCCCCAGAGGCAGCCATTTGTCATCAGCCTTTTAGGTGTTCATGTACAGATATTCTATGCCTTTACAAACATATACCTATGTGTGCACACCTATGCACACAAACACACACACATACACTTTCTTTGCTTCAAACATATAATAGGATATTCTTACAGTTCTTAGGTATTTTTTCAGTTAATAAGATGTTTTGGAGATTATTCTTTATCAGTGCAAGTAGAGATGTCTCCTTTCGTATGGCTACAGTGGATTCTATTGTGTCCCCTATTGATGGTCAGTTAGGTTGTCTCCAGTCATTAGCCATGATGAATAATGCTGAAATGGATTTTTATTAAGCAGCTATGATTTATTTGCAAGGCATTGTACCAGGCTGAGGATTGAGAGAGTCAAAGCAAAGCATGGTTTATATCTTCAAAGAGCTTATGATTGAATAGGGGAGAAGTAAAGCCAGCCTGGGCTAAATGCTATAGGAGATATCAAGAAGATGATGTAGGAGAACAGGGGAGCAAGAGCATGGTCGGGGAGGGTTCAGAGGACTGTGTGGGGCCTCTAAGAGGAGGTGGCATTTAAACCATACTTTTAAGCCTTTCAGATAGCAGAGTTGGGTTGGGGTGGGCAGTAGGCATGGTAAGTGAGGCATGAGATGTTCCAAGCACAGGGTACAATATAAGGCAAAGAATCAGGGCATGAAAAATATAGTATGTTCTGCAAATAGCATGTGGGTGCTCTGGTGTGACTGGAGCCAATAATTCTCAAGAAGAGCTCAGAAGCTTTGCCTGGTGGGAAGGACAATGATATGATGAAACAGTGTAGAGAATTCCTTTGGTGACATAGATGGAGCAGGTAGGAGGAAGGAAGGTGTTGTGCTTGACAGCTGGAAGCAAATTACGCAGATATTATAACAGGGGATCTCAAATATTCTGAGTCAAGTGGATGTCTATTGTGGAAATTTCATGGGAAAAAAGCGTGATTCCAAGTCAAACTGACCTGGGTTTGAGTCCTGCCTCCACTACCAGCTATGGCTATGTGTCCTTGGCCAAATCATTAAACCTCTCTGAACTTCAGGATCCTTATATATTGAATGAAGGCAATAGCTTATATTAGTAAGGATTCTTCAGAGAAACAGAACCAATAGGATGGATAAGTGCATAGACATATAGGTGTTTGTTATAAGGGATTGGCTCATGTAATTACAGAGGCTGAGAAGTCCCTAAGAGTCCTAGGATCAGCAAGAGACCCATGAGACCCAATGTGTAGATCTAGCCCCAGACTGAATGCCTGAGAAGTAGGAGAGTTCCAGTCTGAAAGCTAGCAGGCTTGAGACACAAGAAGAATTAATGTTTCAGTTCAAGTTTGAAGGTCAGAAAAGACCAATGTCCCAGCTCAAGCAGTCAGGTGGAAGGAGTTCCCTTATACTCAGCCTTTTTGTTCTATTCAGGTATTCAATTGATTGTATAAGGGCTACCCACTTTCAGGAGGACAATCTGCTTTACTTTGTCTACTGATTCAAATGTTAATTGTATCCAGAAACACCCTCAGAGACACACCCAGAATAATGTTTGACCAGCCCGGTCAAGTTAATACATTAACATTAACCATCACATAGCCTCACTTGACTTCCCAGTCTGCTGTGAGAATCAGATGAGTGAGTAGACATAAATGGGAAAGGGCTTTGTGAGCTATGCTGCTCTGTACCCATATGGAGAGTAATTATTATTCCTGACAGGCCAGGGTATGATCTTTCCCACTGTCCTGAATTCAGACCTCAGAAGACCAGACATAACTTTCCTCTTCTCTGAGTGCCAAGAGATCCAATAGGAATTTCATTCATAAGGAACAATCCCTTCTGCCCCAGCCCAAGGCTTCCTGGGTTCTGTGCTTGAGGAAAGACTGAGAAAGGCCCCCAGACAGCCCTACAACATGATGAGAGAAGCTTCTTCTTAAGAACCCATTGGTTGGAAAAGTTTTCATATTGTGTTCATCTTCAGATGTGTGTGTGTGTGTGTGTGTGTGTGTGTGTGTGTGTTTGTGTTAGAATATGACTAGTTTTGTAAGTGATTAAGCTGCTAAGTAATGGAAGCCAGATAGGGAGGGAGAGAAATGTATTATTCAGCTATCTCTAAGAGGTCCTGTTGACATGAGGAGATATCCTGTCAAAGGGTCTGCCTAGCATACCAGGGAAGTGACATTTAAGCTGAGTAGTCATCTACGTAGACATTTGGGGAAAGATTCTGACACATTTGGATCATGATAAAAAAATAAAGGAAGATACAGTGAGGTTTGTGGGGAGTTGAGAGGAGGCAGCAGGAATAGCATATGCAAAGGCCTTCAGGTTGAAACAGCTTGGTAAGCTTGAGGGATAGAAAGAAGGCCTGTGTGACTGCAGCACAGGGAGAGAGGGAAGTGAGTGGCATGATAGGAGGGAGGGCAGCGTCAGGCAGGGAGCAGCTCACAAAGGACCTTATAAGCCCAGAGAAGGTGTGCATTGGCTGTACTCAAAGGTAGTATAGTGTGGTTCCATGGCAAATAGCACAGACTCTGAAACCATACTGCCTGGGTTCAAATTTTGACTCTGTCACTTCTTAGCTTTGTGACCTTCAGCATGTTATCTAATGTTTCTGTGCCTCTGTTATGTCCTCTGAAAAGTGGGGATAATGACAGTACTATTCATACTGTTACTGTGAGGATTGAGTTAACATGCACACAGTATGTTAACTCAATCCCCATAGTATGTGTGGCATTGCTGGGCACATGGCAAGTGCTATTTATTTTAAATACAAATGAAGTGTTTGAAGGAGTAGAATGATAGCATCTGCTCCGTTATCTGAGAAGATGACTTTTGCAGACATTATAGAGAAAGGATTGAAGACGGTGAAAGTGGAGATGGCAATCTCAACTGAGAGGCTGCTGCAGAAATGCACTCAGTGGATTTGGATAGAGAAGGGCAGGTTGACACCCATTTTGAAGATAGAATCAGTGGGGCTTGTTGCTGCATTGATCGAGATAGGAATAGGACAGGGAGGAAAAAAGGAGGATGACCCTTAGGTTTCTGGCTCTGCCACTGACCAGCTATGTGATTTTGAGTAAGTGATTTAACCTTTTTAAGCTTTAGTTTCCTTATTTATTAGTCAGGGTTCTCCAGAGAAACACACAGATCCAGCAGGATGTGTGTGTGTGTGTGTGTGTGTGTGTGTGTGCGCGCGCGCACGCACACGCATGCAGAGAGAGAGAGAGAGAGAGAGAGAGAGAGAGAGAGAGAGAGAGGTGGGGGAAGACAGAGAGATAATATTTATTTTAAGGAGTTGGCTCACACGATTTTGGTGGCACAAGTCCAAAATCTGTAGGGTAGGTCGGCAGGCTGGAGACCTAGGGAAGAGCTGCAGTCCTAGTCCAAGGTAGTCTGCTGACAGAATTCCTTCTTGCTCAGGGGAGGTCAGTCTTTGTTCCACTAAGATCTTCAACTTACTGGATGAAGCCCACCCAGCAGAGAGTAATCTGCTTTACTTAAAGTCTACCAATTTAAATGTTAATCTCATCCAGAAAAACACCTTCACAAAAGTATCCAGAATAATGTTTGACCAAACATCTGGGTACCATGGCAGCCAAGTTGACACATAAAATTGACCATCACACCTTATTTATGAAAGTGGAATAGTGGTAGAACCCAGTCATTAGTACTGTTGTTTTGAGGATGAAATGGTATTTATGTAAAGTACTTGGTACAATGTCTTTCACATAGCAAGGACTCAATTAGTGATAGCCTTTACTATTTTAATATCATAATACATTCTCACATTCATTTGGTATTTTGCATTTTCAAAGTACCTTCACATGTAGGAATTTATGTAATCTTCACAACAGCATTCTTCCTACTTTAAAGTTGGGGAAACTAAGGCTGGAAGAGGTGAAATATCTTCCACATAGCTATCTCAAGATAGATCCAGGACAAGAAGTAGGTATATAACTCCTAGTGTGTAACTATACACCAAGTAAGGAGGCATCACTCTCCTCACTTGCCAGGAGTGGCTGTTTGCCCAGCTTACTTCATTCCAAAAGCGAAGAGCACCAGTAATAAGATTAAGAATGCAGTAAGTCTTGAGAATAATAGCTTCATTTACCAAGCCGGCTTTTCTTTTGTGCCAGGCCCTGTACTAAGTGTTTTGCATGTGTATGTAATTTAATCTTCCCAACAATCCCATGAGGTAGTCACAATTCTCCAGTTAAAAAAACACGTGCACACACACACACACACACACATACACCCCCCTCCAAAAAAAATGCAGGTAGGTTGTGGAGGAGACAGGGACTCTCAGGCCACATGCCGAGAAGACTCAAATGACTTTTGCTCCTTCCTCCCTCACCACTATACATCCCAGAGAGGATTAAAACTCTGGGAAGCTCTTTGAGTATTTGGGAGGTACATGCACTGGGGTATGTAAAGGCAATGAGGCCTGGCAGAGTGACTTTTGTATGCATAACAGGCATTCTGTGAATGTTTGTGGAATGGATGAGTGACCTGATGAAGGGGATGATACTCAGGCCCCCTGTAGCCACGAGTCCTGGAGCTGGCCCCAGTAAAGGCAGAGGCACTTGTAGCAAACGTTTCCTTTGGCCCAGGTAAAATGCTACTGAACTAGGCAGCGAGGTGAGGGGAATAGCTGAAACAGGAAGCTTCAGAAGTCCTTCCTGAGAAAATTACTTAACTCCTCTAGACATCAGTTTACTCATGTACAAAATAGGGCCTTTCTTCCTCCCTCCATTCCCCACACCCCATGTATGCATGCACATTCATTCATTCAGTAATATTTATCAAGTACCTGCTATGTCACAGATACTGTTCTAGGCACTGAATGGTGAACAAAACAGACAAAAATCCTGTCCTCATGGAACATATGTTCCAGTAGAGAAGATACATGCTGAGCAAATGATTAAATAAAATATGTAATATGTTAGTTCTATGTGCTAAGGAGTAAGGAGAAAAAAAATGCAGCAGGAAAGAGGGATAAGAAGTATGTATGTGGGTGGTTAAAATTTTAGATTTCTATTTCCTGCCGCATTCCCTCACAAGGTTGCCATGAGGCTGATATGTGATAAAAAGCCACAGTATTTAGGAAGCTGTGAAGTTCTGTTTACATGTGAGGTGTAGTTATTCTTGGGGGATAATTTTCTCTAGGTCCTTATTTGCTGTTCCCTTCTCCATCATCAGTATAGTAAAGCACCAAGAATTGTGGCCTGGAGGATGGCAAACTTAGGTTCTAGGCCTGGCCCTAGCATGATAGCTTTTTAAAAAATCTGAAATATATAGAGCTATACAAATTCTAAAGCACTTGCACCAGAACTGTGTCTTCTGGCTCTTAATCCATGAAACGATGAGAGCAGTGGAAAGTCATTTTCCTCCTCAGAAACAAAGTGTTTTTCTTCTATAAAATGGGAATTGTGACCCCCTCACTACCCCTTTCCAGCCTCCTTGGGCTTATGTGAGCTGTAGACCAGACTGTGGATATGAAAGGGCTTTGTATGCCAAAAATTGAAACCGTAAGGGCTGGTTGCTAGGATCTGGAGAGTTGGTGTTCCTGTTAAGTGAGTTGTTTTTTTCCTTGTAAACTGGGTGTATGTGTGGAGCAGGGAGAGTGAGCTTTCAGAACTGCTGCTACTTCCTTTCCTTTCTGAGAAGCAGCTGAGGGGAGCGGGGGCCGCAACAAGCCTCAGCACCTCCTAGAAATAGAAACAGTTACACGGAAATGCTTGGCATCTCATGGTGGAGTGGCAACCACTGGTGTGCAGACCCTTTTGGCCACTCTGCTTTTGGGAACTGGGAACTGGGAACTGGGACTCATTTCCTGATGCTTAATACACAAATGACTCATGGCTTTTAAAGAACTCCACTTGCCCTTTAGATCTGATCTCATTTGAAATGCTGGGGGTGGGAGCAGGGAGTCTTGAATAGGTGGTATCATCATTTATTTAGTACCTCCCACCTTTTTTTTTTACTGTGACAATTCTTCATATCCTAACTGAATCTTTCATTCTGTAGAGCACTTTCAAATCCATTATCTCATCATCTCTCTGGCAGGTATATTTGTGACTTCTATTTATAGATGAGGAAACTGAGGCTCAGAAAGTATATGATTTGCCTAAAGTTGGGGGCAGAAGCTACATTCAAACCCTCAAATAATGGTATTTATTAGCATTTACTGACCATTACTATGTGCCAGGAATTGTTCTAAGTGCTTTACATGTGTTCACTCATTAAACCCTCATGAACAAACATATGAAACTCTCTGTTTTGCAGATGAAGAAACCAGGTGACAGAGTCTGGGGCTTGCTCAAAATGAGAGGCAGAATGAGTCTCAGGGCATTCTACCATTCTCCTCGTTTTAAAGATGAACAAATTGAAGCTCAAGGGCATTAAATAACTTGCTTAAGGTTATACAACCAGCAATTGGCAGAACTAAGGTTGACTCTCAGCAGGCTGGCTCTAGAGCTTGTGTTCTTAACTATCAAGCTATACTACTTCTAAGTCTAGGGCTTGTCCTATCTTAGTTAACTGAAGCAGAGAGAAAGAGGGAGAAGGGGGCACACTTAGTGTCACACAGCAGATTTAACATTTTTTAAGTTTTGATATTTGAGTAGATAATATATTTACATGGTAAAAAAATCAAACTACAAAATGTATACAGTTCATGTTCTCTGTCCACTCATCAGAGGTCACCAGCTTTATAACTTTTTTATGTATCCTTCAGAGTTTCTTTATGCAGATATAAGCAGAACCAATTATTCTTATTTACTGTTGTTTTTACTCAAAAGATCACATGCCATATATACTACAGTTTATCCTTGAATAACACAGGGATTTGAGTGCTGACCCCCGTGCAGTCAAAAATCCACGTATAACTTTTGACTCCCTAAAAACTTAAGTACTAGTAGACTACTGTTGACTGGAAGCCTTACTGATAACAAACAGTTGATTAACACATATTTTGTATATTCTTTGTATTATATACTGTATTCTTACAATAAAGTAAGCCAGAGAAAAGAAAATGTTTTTAACAAAATCATAAGGAAGACAAAATATATTTACTGTTCATTAAGTGGAAATGAATCATCATAAAGGTCTTCATCCTCATCATTTTCACGTTGAGTAGGATAAGGAGGAAGAGGAAGAGGAGGGGTTGGCTTTGCTGTCACAGGGGTGGCAGAAGCAGAAGAGGTGGAGGAGATAGAAGGGGAGGGCAGGAGAGGCAGGCACACTCGGTGTAACTTTTATTGAAGAAAACCCATGTATAAGTGGACCCATGCAGTTCAAACCCGTGTTGTTCAAGGGTCAACTGCATTCTGCATCTTGGTTTTTTCACATTATGTATTTTTCAGATCTTTATCAGTCCACAGAGGGCTTCAGCAATCTTAGTCGGACCCTCACAAATTTCCATAAGCCTCCATCTATCTGTGTGTCTTGCACAATTCTCTTCTTTACCAACCTTTGGGGGTGTCCAGCCCTCTCTTAACATCTTCATTTAGAGTCTCATTGCTAAACTCTCTTGGACTGCTACAGAAAATATGGTTTCTCAAAGTCAATTCCTTAGTCTCCCTCTGACACATAATCCAGCTTCTTAGAAACTCTCCAGCTGAGCTAACCGTCTTCCTCCTTTTGCAATTTCAATTTATTTCTATCATCTTCCTGCCTACCTACCAACCTACCTGCTTACATGTGTAATTCTTGTTGAGCATCTCTTATAAGGGAAGCTCCATGATTAATTTGATGATGAATTCTTAGTGTCCTGAATATCCAGTGGCTTACACTTTAAATAAAGCCTGTAAATAAATAAACCTGGACATGGAGGTCAGAGGAGATAGTGGCTGAATGAGTCACGGGGCCCAGGGAATGGAGCTATCTAGGAGATGGGACTCCACAGAGTACGTAAACACTAGGTCCTGATGCTGCCCGTCTCAGTCTTGAATTGATGCATTATTGCTTTGGCTGCCCAGAAAGATCCTGAGCCTGACAGGAAACCAGTACAATGGTTCTGAAGGAGCTTTTAGACCTTTGCTGATCTTTTCCGACCTGTTTTCTCTCTACCCCAAGTAGAGACAGATGGTCTGGCCTACTAGCTTGCTTGAAATAGAACTGAAATAGGCCCAAAATAAATGTGAAATAGGCCTGAAATAGATCCATGCAAAGGAACGGGAGGAAACAGCTGCTTCCTGAGTATTCCGATATTTATTCAGTCGTTGGCCACAGGAGGGCGGAATAGGCAGTGTTTCTTGAGGAATGGGCACCTGGGTGGTGGCGTAGAGTGGCATCTACCTTAACAGGGAACAGAAAACCAGAGAGGTCGTGAAATTCTCAGTTTGTAATCTGGACCTTTTAATCCCTTTTGGTGGAGTTCTTACCAATGAAGGCCCTTGAGGGTGGGGGAAGGGCAGAGGTTCATGCTCATCGGCTGCAGCAGAGAATACTTTCCATGACTTCCTCTGCATCCTACATTGTGAGTAAGCAGGGCTATGCCTTGCTCTTCATTCACTCATTCATTCATTAATTTAGTTATTGAGTGATAAAAATATATTTATCAAGTGCTAAGCACTGTTTTAGGTACCAATGACACAGCAATAAACAAAAGTTACATTTTATAAAGGAAGACGATAAACCAAGAAACAAAAATTATGTAATATTTCAGGTAGTGATTAGGGCTATGAGTGAAAAGCAGGATAACTGGGTGGAAAGTGATGTGGTGGTGCAATTTTAGAGAGGGTGGTGAGGGAAGGACTCTTTGAGGAAGTGAAAGAGCTAAACTTGTAAGTAGCTAAGAGAAAAGTCTTCAGGCAGTCAAATTCTTAATCCTTTGTCTGATTTTCCCCCTAAAACTCCACCCTCCACTACACAATTGTATACAACCTAATTCTTTAACTTAAGCTAATCACCCATCACCCTTTGCTCAGGGTACCACCCGAGACCAAGTTTATGCCTGCCACACCTTTGGCAAGGCTGTCAAAGATTTGAAACAACCAATCCTTTATTTTAAGCTATAACTAAAAAGAAGTCATAACTTTTTGAGCTCTAGGGAAAATAAGACACTTGTCTGAGGTTACACAGCTACCAAGAAGCAGAGGCTCCTTATATCTGAAAGTTTTAACTTCTTATCCACCGCTCTTCTCACTTTGCCATGAGCTTCTCCAGGCATTGTGGAGACACACCAGCACACTTGAGCATCAGCCATTTTAGGTGAATGTGAGCTCACAGGTAACTTTTCCTAAGGTGCATTAACAGGAAGACCAGTATTCAGAATAAGGGAGGTGACAGTCCCACTCTACTGCCCATTGTCACTCCCATCTGGATATGTGTTCTGAAGGATGTAGACACACTGAAGAGCAACCAGCCGGGCAAGGAGACTTCAAACCATGTCACAAGTGAAAGAGCTTAAAGAAATGGTCATACTTATCTTTATGGAAAATAAGTCTGTGTGTGCAGAGGCGGTGTTTAGGAGGAATTGGGGTTTGAACTTATGATAGCTGTCTTCCACCTTCTATTTCTTAGAAGGACTTGGCTTTTTTTTTTTTTTTATGGCCAAGAGGGTAGTGCTCTAACAAATGGACAGAAGCCATAGGATAGTGAATTTCAGCTCAAAATGCCTTTTTGACTTTGGACACTTCAGAGTGAGTTTTCTGTTACTGAAAATATTCAAAATTTACCAGGGATTGTGGAGGAAAATGGTGGTTTGGGAAACAGATCTCAGTGCAAATCCTGCTACTGCTGCATCCAACCTGTATAGCTATGGGCAAATGATGTAAACACTCTGAGATGTAGTTTCTTACTCTTTAAAATAATGATAAGAATTCCTTCTTCTCAGACTTCCAGGGATAATGAAAATAATATGTTGAAAGGCCTAGCACCTATATGTGCCTAAAGTAGATGTTTCCTCCTTCTCCTTCCCCCATCACATACACTGAAGAGAGGATTCCTATGTAGGGAGATGATCTTTTTTCCCCTTTGAACATACAATTCTTAATTTGTTCTGTAACCATCAGCAATTTTATTCATTATCTGATTGTGCATGGAACATTTACTGTATGACATTGAAATGATCATCTCTCCCACTAGACTTTAAGATCCCCAAGAGCCTGTCTGTATCCCTTAGCTATCAGATTAAGTGCTTATTGAATTGAACTGATTTTGGAGGAGTGGTGATCTCTTTGCTAAATAATTGAACTAAACATTTCTTGTCCTCAGGGAGCTGACTCTCTTAAATAGAGCTGACACACATGAATGTGCAAGAGCATCTAGTCACATCACTAGCCAACACAATGAACAGACAGAATTCATATCTGCATATTGCCTGTGGCAAGCATCAGGCACTATTGGGTGGCTGGGATTGGGGGTTGGATGGCAAATAAGTAAGTAGCAGTTGAGGGATCAGGACAAAAAGCAAAACTTTCCTTGGGAGTACTTTCCTGGCAGAAGTAGGACTTTGGGAGATATTTGAAATGCGAGAAGCAAAGAACAACCAGGAATTGCTTTTATCCTGACAGAAGGCAAAAGTTTCAGACCTAGGGATCTTGGGTCTGGGAAGTAGGCCACTGGCACCCAGATCAGGACATTGAAACAGTTTATTCCTGTGACCTAAGAGACATCATGTCTATTGAAAGATGGGGCATCTGTCACCAAATGACATTCATATAGCACAGTATTTAAGATCACAGCTTCTAGAGCCAGACTATTTGGGTTTATATCTGGGCTCCACCATTTACTAGCCATGTGACCTTGGGCAAGTTACTTAACTTCACTGTGCCTCAGGTTCTGCATCTGAAAATAAGGATGATGATAGTATCTACCTCATAGGGTTGTTGTGAGGATGAAAAGAGTTAATGTCTATAAAGGGCTTAAAACAGTGTCTGGCACAGAGTAAGTACTTTATAAGTTTAGTTATCACTATCTTTTGAACTGCCTTTTGGGGCCTCAGAGATATTGTAAATTTTGGAACATTATTATTCCAGACTCTGTCATGCTGGCTGTGGCAGAAGTAGTGATAACATCTGGCTCAAAAAGATGGAATAACTTTCTACCAACTGAGATCATTCCAAAGACAAAGGAGCTGTCTTGAGAGGGACGAAGCACCCCATGGTTATGGGTGTTAGAGCTGAAACTGTATAACCAATTGGTGGGGATGTTGCAAAAGAGATTAAAGGATGGAATTGGAAGTGTGCTAGACCAAGAGATTTTCTGATTCCTTGATATTTGTCAGCAGAAGGGCTGGATCTGGGGAGGGGGTACTGCTGCTCAAAATCTGGGGCACTCTTCTAATTTTTTGAAATTGTGAGTAGAATTGAATGGTCACCTGAGAAAGCTAACAGCACATGGACAGGGCTGGTATAAAATGTCATGTTTCAGGGTCTGAAATCTCTCAAAAGTACTTTTGAGACTCGCGGTACAAGGGTTTGGTTACCATTTTGCCAGCAATTTGTTGTGTAATCTCAGGTTGCCTCTCTTCTCTGGGAATCTAGAATATGAGGGTTTAGATTTTCTCTGCAGTCCCATCAGGTCTCATCATCTGTGGTTGGAAGATATTATTCTTCGAGTGGAGACAACTGGATGAAAGAGATATTCATGCATTCAACAGCTGTTTACGAAGCGCCTGCTAAGTGTCAGGCACTGTGCTGGGAACAGGGGAGAAAGCAGTGAACAAGACAGGCATGGCCTCCTAGCTCCACAATCTAGTGAAGGATACAAACAAGAACAAAATTATAATATAGTTTAATAAGTGTTCCAAGAGAGTAAACACAGGGTCCTAAGGGAGAGGACTATCATCCACAGTGTTTTTTGGAGGAGGGAAAATCAGAGAAGGCCTTCTGGAGAAGGTGTCACCTGAGCTGAACTTTGAGGTGGGGAACTGAAGAAAGAAAGCAGTAGCCCTGAGGCAAGAGAACTTGGTGGGTTATGACAGCTACTGTAGGTTCTGTGTAGCTAGAAAATAGAGAGTGGGAGGGCCTTGGTAAGAGCTGAGGTTACAGAGGCCGAACTGTACGAGATTGGCAGGACATTGTATGCCATGCTACAGAATTTGCCTTAAAGGCAGTGGGTTGCTGCTGAAGGCCTTTAAGCAGGGGAGTTATGTAATTCAGGTTTCAGCTGCAAAAAATAAACCACTCTAGTTCTTTTCAGCAGAAGGAGTTGTAATACAGAAAATCAAATGATTGCAAAATTGGTGGAAGGGCCGGAGGGGAAAGCTTTAGGCTGGGCCTACAGGAATGAATCCCAGAGCAATACCAGGGTAGCTGCTATCTCTGCCACAAGCAGGAAGATAAGGCATTGGGCTGCAAAGGAGTCTGGGAAATGCCAGTTTGTTGTTGTTGTAGGTTTTTGGCTTTTAGCTTTTGGGTAATATAGGAAGGCAGGCTAGAAGGAGGATGGCATGGATCCTTAGCAACCAATCCATAGTATCTACCATAGGATTGATAACAGCAAAACTGTTTTTGAGAAAGACAATTTGGACAGAAAAGTAGAGACTGAGTTGGAAAGAGCAGCACAAGAGACCAGGTAATGAATGGTAACAGATCAGAGATGATGAGGAACTAATTAAAGGTACTGGCAGGAGAGAGAGAGAGAGAGAGAGAGAGAGAGAGAGAGAGAGAGAGAGAGAGAGAGAGAGAGAGAGAGAGAGAGAGAAATGAGAGAGAGAGAGAGATTAAGGGGGAAGAGAATCAACAGCACTAGGGGACTGGTTGGCTGTCAGCAAGGTGAAGGAGAGGCAGGACTTATAGATATCTATCTTCTTGGTTTCTGGCTAGTCCAGTGTATGACTGCCATTCCAAAGAGACAGAGGACTCAGGGAAAGAAGGAAGCTGGCAGGGGCGGGAGAAGATGACTTCAATTTTGGACTTAGTAAGTTTGATGTGCTTATGAGGTATTACAGAGGAGATATCCAGAAAGCAGTTGGGGATTCATCTTTTGAGTCCAAAAGAGAGCTACCTGGGAGTCATCAGCAGTTCCATGCTTACATGCAAACAAGGTCCTGTGTCTGTTTTGTTCCCCACTGGTGTCCAGTAACTTTGTTAAAAGGAGGTGCCGTAATGTGCAATGTAAGTGGTAGTTCAAGCCTTGGGAGTAGATGAGCCCATTCAGGGCAAGTGCAGAATTAGAGGAAAAGGGGACCGAAATCAGAAGAACCCTGAGAAATCGTAGCATTAATGACTGGATGAAGAAGAACCCAGGTAGGAGGTGAAGACAGTATAATCAGACAGGTCATGTGGATGGTGGCCCCAAGGCAAAGGAGCATTTCAGGAACTAGGAAGGCATCAATGGAGTCAAATGGGAGAGAAATTAGGAAAGATAAAGGTGGAAACTTGGCCATGAGATTTAGTAACAAGTTGGTTGTTTGTTTATATTTACAAGAGGTTCCAGTTTTCTATGGGATGATGGGGGTAAATCCAGGCTGCAGTGGGGTTGAGGGGTCAAAAGTTATTGAGGAAATAGAGACAGGATGAGATTGAATTTTCAAAGTCAAGGAGAAAGATTCTAGTTGCTGACATTATGGTACTGTCCTGATCACCAGTATGTGTCTCAAGGTAATCTAGAAGAGTGGCTAGCAAACTGTTTTGACCGTTACTTGCTGTAAGAAGTACATTTGACATCACTACTCAGTATGTTTATATATATATATATATACCTGAAACAAAAGCTTCATGAAACAGTATTTATGCTATTAATATATGGACATTTCATACAAATGAAATAAAATGAAAGCCTTTTGTGGCTGCCTTTTTCATTTAGCATAATGTCTTCAAAATTCATCTACATTGTAGCATGTATCATTCCTTTTTATGGATGAATAATATTCCATTGTATGGATACACAACATTTGTTTATCCATTCATCAGTTGACATTTGAATTGTTTTTATCTTCTAGCTATTAGAACAATGCTGCTATGAATATTCATGCACGTTTCACAAGTTTTTGTGAGGACATGTTTTCATTTCTCTTTGGTATATACCTAGGAATGGAATTGTTGGGACAAATGGTAACTTAATGTTTAACATTTTGAGGAACTACCAGACTGTTACAAAGTGTCTCCACGACTTTACATTTCCACCAGCTGTATTATGAGGATTCCAATTTCTTCACAGCCTCCACACTTGTTATTATCTGGGTGTTTTTATTATGGCCACTAGAAGTGGGTGTAAAGTGGTATCTCATTATAAACAATGCTGTAGTGACTATCCTACACTTGCATTTCCTGCGTTTGATTTGGATTTTCCTGATGGCTAACTTTGTTGAGCATCTTTTCATACAAGTCCCTTATCAGAGATATGATTTGCAAATATTTTCTCAAATTCTGTGGGTTCTCTTTTCATGTTCTTGATAATATCCTTTTAATTTTGATGAAGTTCAATTCATCTACTTTTTCTTTTGTGCTTGTGCTTTTTATGTCATATCTAAGAAACCATTGCCAAATCCAAGATTGCAGAGATTTACACCTATTCTCCCTGTTTTATTAAACTTAACCACAACATCATTATCACATCTGAACAATTGATAGTAATTCCTTAATATCACCAAATATTCAGTTTATGTTCAAATTTCCAGTTGTCTTAGATGTCACGTGTATGTGCAAGTTTCACCTGAACTTAATCTCTCTGTTTTCTTCCTATTTATTTGCTAAAGAACCAGGTTGTTGGTCCTGTAATTTTTTAGTGTGGATTTCCCTGTACTGCAGTTTAAAATGTCCCTCTGTCCTCTGTGTGTTCTATAAATTGATAGTTGGATCTAGAAGCTTGATCTCATTCAGAGTTTTTGTTGTTTGTTTTGGGAAGAATCATTCATAAGTGATGTTATGAGACAAAACTTTTAACATAGGACTTCTTTGGGGGTTATTCTCTTGTAGGACCTGTATCCATTCAGAATTTCCAATAATCTAGTTAAGATGGATGTCTATCCTAGCCTCAAAGATTTCTAAAGAATAGAAAGCAATTCTCATTCCTCTTAGAGTCCATAGTATGCCACCAGTTCCAGAACTTTATTTTATTCCTAGCCAATCTAGTTTCTTGCCTCTCTCCACCCATATATATCAGTTTACTCATACAGTTCTAAGATGTAAGAGCATTAAAGGACCTGAGAGATCTGTATAAGGGAGGCATTGGTTCTTGAAGGCTCAGGGATGCCCCGAAATTGTATGTATTTTTCTGTGGTGAAGCTTCTGAGGTTTATTAAGTCCTCATGCGACAGAAGGGAGATGGACGCCTAGAGAGGAAAAAGGAATTGCCCAAAAGTCATACCACAAGTTTGAGGTAGGGCTGAGAGTAAATTTGAAACCTTCTGTCTGGTCCAGGACTTTTTTCCCCTAGCTCCAGACACCAGGTCACAAACACAGAGCAAGGCGATGATTACAAGCAGATTGCAAATTCTGTAGAGGTTTTTTTGTTTGTTTGTTTGTTTTTCTAGGCAAATGTTTACCCTATGCTGGCTTCCCTGCGTAGTACCCAGCATGCTGAAAGAGTGCAAGCTAACTGTCATAGTCTGAAAAAATCATAATTAGGAAAGGAAATCTGACCGGGTGAGGGCAGCGATATCAGAAAAAGTCAAGTAGAATTGGATTTAGTAAATTTTGGGGTGTTTCCGTGTGCCTCCGTCCACAGCACTGGTTTGTTGAATTTTTATAGCTAATCGTTGAGTTGCCCCTAAATTCTTAGGCAATGATCAAAGGCACCTTTGCTTCCTCCTTGGCCCAGGCTCCAAAGTGACTACCAAGGTACATGTTTTCTCCCCATGTACCCATCCTTTTTTTCCATTCTTTCTTCCCACCTCTCCATCCTTTTTCCTACCTTTTCCTCAGACTTCTCTTTCTTCATTATATCCTCTATCTCATCTCCCTCCTTCTCGTCTTTCCTTCTCTTTCTCCCTCTTTCCGTGGTTTCCTTCTCCGTACCTCCTTCCGACCTCCCTCCCCGCCACGTCCTCTGCCCTACATCCCCTTAGTTTCTTCACTCTTTCTTTCCCACTCATTTTCCTCCTCTCCTTTCCATCTCCATACATTCCCCTCAACCCACCCCCAACAAGCTCCCCACCCCCACGTCAGAACTGGTGGTGGATGACTCCCGCCTGTCCGGATGGAGCGAGCCTGCTTGGGGAGCTTTGGGGCCTCCAATTGGCTGCTGCGGCTAGCACGCCAGCTCAAGTCCCGCCCCTAGGGAACGAACGCGCGCTACGGTCTCTGTTATTGGCCAATGGGCCTGTCAGCGGCTCTGGCCGCGCCTCACGCAGGCGCCTGCAGTCGCTCCTGAATAAAAAGGCAGTCTACGTTCTGGTGGCGGGGTGGGGAGAGGAGAGGGTGAGGGCCAGCGAGGCAGGGATCGAACGAGTGGCTGGCAGCTGGGAGCCCCGCGAAGAAAGCGAGCAAACGAGCAAGCTTAGGAAAGCAAGCGAACTAGAGGGAGTAGGAAGACCGAGACTGACCAGTAGTCAGGCAGGCGGACTGACGCACACGCGGACAGACAGACTGAGCAGGCGCCGGAGAACCTCTCACGGGTTCCTCCCGCTTTTGCCTTTGAAAGCCAGGATTTTGCCTTTTCCGTGGCGCCCGAGAGAATGCTGGACTCTGCCGACTTCAGCGCAAGCTAAGATTTCTCAGCTAGGGAAGAAAGATCAGCCCAATCCTGAGAGGAGGGGAACTAAGCGCCCCTCTCCCCATCCCCCTCCCCTCCCCCCCACCAAACTCGGGCGCCAAACCCAGCCCTTCCCTAACCATCCTACTTCATCCTCTCCTTTCTAGCATGGTGGCTGTATGGACAGTCTGACAGAACAGAGACTGACATCTCCCAATCTGCCGGCCCCCCACCTGGAACACTACAGTGTTCTGCATTGCACCATGACCCTGGATGTGCAAACTGTAGTCGTTTTTGCCGTGATTGTAGTCCTTCTGCTTGTCAATGTCATACTCATGTTTTTCCTGGGAACGCGCTGAATGGAGTCCAGCCACCTGAGCTGTCACGAACTCTCGCTTTGATTTCATCCCGAGTGCCACCGAGAAAGAGAGAGAGAGAGAGACAGAGAGAGAGACAGAGACAGAGGGAAAGAGAGGGAGAGAAAGAGCAAGCTTTCTTACCCAGGGGGGAAAACGTTTGAGCTTCAACATGGCCTCGCTGTGATATGTATGACGTTGGTATATTATCTCTCCCTAAATCTTTTGCCGTGTCTTGTCTTTTAAGTATGCCTTGTGCGTGTAGTTGCTTATTGCTTGAGTGAAATTGCTGATGAAGAAATGCTTTCTATTTAAGTGTGCATGCGTGTGTGCATTTTCCATCTATGTGGCGTTTGTGGAGCAAGCCCTGTGTCCTTAAACAGTGGCTTTGCTATTTGTGGTGTCTTGCCAACTAATTTTCTTGAAAAATACCCTTAAACTCCATCAGGGAATTTTAGTCAAAATTTCTCTCTTGCCATCGGGATTGCATTTTCGTTTGGGGGGAAAAGGGTTTGTTGAAGAGCATGATGAATTTTTGGCAATGTAGGAAAGACAGTCTTGCACTGCATGTTTACAGGGAAAAAACTAGATGCAACTAATGGATTTAGGTAAAATGATTCTTTAGTCTCTAATGAGAAGCAAGAATTTGGGAAGTGACGCGGTGGGGTGTGTTGAGCTGGCAGTTGGTGACTGTGCCCTTTGAATCTCAATTTGCTGTCCAGGGTTCAGCTTCCAATTTGGAAAGAAGCCACCTTTAAAACATTTCTTAAAGCATTAAATGCCAATTTCTTTGGAATCATGGAATAATACATAAAAACATTCTCTAATCTTTCGAATTGGCAAGAGAGGACTTTGACAAGAGCTATTTGGGCTCCTCTCCGCAAAGATTGTACTCCTGGATTTGAGTTTGGAGATTTTCTCTGTCTCATCCGAAAAACAAAAGCTCTTTACCCACCTTGGGAATAACAGTATTTGGGTATGGCTCCTTTGGAGTAATCTCATTTGCAATGTTCTTGAACTACATTTAAATGGAACTTGATAGTGCTGATGAGAAAGTGATGGTGCCATTGTTTGCATCCTTATTTGTTACTTTAAGATTAGAGGTCTCTCTGAAATATTCCCGTAACAAACTGAAAGTATGCATGTAATGTGCTAAATTAAGATTTTTGAGCACCAAAAAAAAAAAAAAAAAAGTCTAGATGGAATGGGATGAGAGCTCAGAAAACATGAGCTGGAAGCAACATTCCAATTTGAGATAGGTCTGCTTGCCTGTATCATATGGTGGTGGTCGTGGTTACTGTTATTATTGCTATCCTTATTATTTTTATATGCTGTTTCCGCTGAGAAGGCTCTTGGCAGAGCCAGGAAAAAAATTGTCTCTGACGCCAGTGTGTATAATACTTTTTTTTTCTCCCCTGCTGATGCAGACGGATTTTTCCTCATTCCGTTGCTTACCTGACTTGCAATAATGCCATTTCTGGCTCATGTAGAAATGAATCAGGGTGCATACACATCCACACACATGCTCCCCCTACAGCCATGTGGGTGGCTGCTCATGTGTGATGTGCAAATCTGTTGGCATTATACTGTCAAGTTCTATGTCTTGTTGATCAATCTCTTTGGAAATGATTATGAAGGGAGAGGGGCTGTAAAGGGGGCCCTTGGAATTGTCCTGACCACAGGACACAGTATTATTTAATGGCGTCAGATGCGGTTTTGAGCCTCAAAGTATGTTCTTGTTGACTCAGTGTGGGTGAGAAGCTGAGGTTTGGAGCAGGGGGCTTGATACCATGGTGTAAGCATGATCTGGGAAGTTTGATGGCATTGATTCTTATTAATTACTCTTTGGTTCTTTTGTGTGGACCCTCTGGGTGGAACCAAGAACTTGTTTCTTTGTAAAGGGAATCTATGTGGGTTATTTTTTTTTTTCCTCGTTAATGCCAGTGTATTGTGTAAAGCAAGCTTATATCTTGTCTGGACACTTTGTTTTGAAACAGTGTTGGAGAATGGAGAAAGGCTCTACAATGGGCAGCTGCAGACCTGGCTTTTCTTCATTCAGCAGCTGTTTGACCTTGGGCAATTTGTTTCCTTTCAATTGGTTTGGGATTCCCTGTAACGTTGGCATTTGGGGATGATTGGAGTAGGTGACCTCCAAGTGTTTGCATTCTATCATTCTGGGCACTTGAAGTCAGAGGTGGATGAACTGAAAAGACAAGTGAAAAGGAAAATGAAATGTTGAAGGGGATGGGAGGAGGGGGTGGATATCTGGTTACTGGTGTCTAGAGGATAAGTTTTAACTAAGGGATTTTTTTCCCTAGCCCTATGGACAGGAAACTGGGACTGCAACAAGGGAATTTTTTTTATTTTTTTCTTTTCTCTAAGGGGAGAAAGGGTCTCTAAGGCTAGTATTTGACCCAGGTTAATGACTAAGTAGTGTCACAAAAGGCCTTTCTCTCTGGGTGCCTGATAGACCTTTGGCAGAAAGCCTTTGGGATTGTATGTTTGTAAGGTGTGTGGAAGTATGCTTGCGGGTGTGTGTGCAAACTCCTGAATGTGGATGCAGGGTAGTGGTGGTATAAATGAGGAAAGACAGCATTGAGTTCCACAATTGTGAATGGCCTCCTTGTGCTAGGGCCTGTGAGGATTTGACTGGTGCTAGGATGGATTGGATAAGTGTCACTCACGCCAGTCCTCTTCCTACAACCTAAAACCCCTCAGGCTAGAGAGGTAGCTTGAATGAGTCCTTCCATCAGTAATTTAGCTGTGGAAATGGGTTAGCACTTTTTGAATTAACTTATATTTAGGCAAATAAGGGGATGTCTAGCCATGTGGCAGGCCACTCTAGAGCAGCCAGAAGGGAGTTTGGGTAATAGAGAACAAAAGGTGGCAGTGTGACTTTTTCCTTGTGTGAATCCTAAAGGTTTGACATTTCTTTTTCAGATATGCAAGGGTACGCAAAAAGAGAAAAGAGTGGGAGAAAATGAGTGGAACTCTATGCATTTTGACTTGTCTTTTTTTCTATCTCTTCTGCCTTCTTTCTTAATCTTTCCCTTGCTCCCTTTCCTCACTCTCCTGACACCACTGCCTCCTTCTCTCCCCTCTCCACTGTAAGTGGATGAGAAGTAAGGAAAAGAAGAGGACTTTCCTTCTCTGATTTGTCCCAACTTCCCCTCAATAAAGCTCCTCATTCCTTTCCCTTCTCTCTGATCCCTTTGACTAGAGGATAAGCTTTTGCTACTAGGAGGTGCAAAAATCGCAGCTCAGGGATTTAAGCTCCCAGATCCTCACCAAGGAATTAAGAAAATGCCCTCTATTGGTATCCTAGCAACCTTTTCATCACTCAGCACTTGCTGAGCTCCAGAGCCCACCCTTTAAAGGCCCAGGCACCCATAATTCTGGAGAAAGGGGACTGGAGCCCAGCAAGAGCTGGAGAGATGCTTTTGGAGGGGCAAAGAACGAACAAGATACCCATTGCCTGCAAATGCCTAGAAAACATGTCTACAGCAGGCATACAGAGCCTAGCCTAGTCCAGTCCTGGGGACTATTTATTGGAAGATTCATGGGATCAAATCCCTCTCCAGTCACTACTGTCTCCTTAACTGAGCCATTTCACTGCATAGTGTTAGTGCAAGGAGGTCTGCAGGCCCTGAAAAAACATTTTTTTCATCCTAACTTTTGGCTGCATCAGGGAGAGGGTGAAGTGATAGCTTGGTGGGAACAAACTGAACAGTGCTTTTCTTCCATTGAGACAGTCTCCATCTGTCACAACCTGCAACATGTGCTTGCGCAGTATGCCCCAATTTTGTTTGTGGCTTGAGGAACCCTGCCTAGCCCAGCTGTAGTGTGGAATTTGGGTTTTTTTCCCCCCTTTTGTTTCGATCCAGTAGTTTCTACCTGGGAAAGTTGGTAAAGCCAGTTTGATTGTGGAGCTGGTGAACAGGGCCTAGCCTGGTTCAGATTTTCTCATCCACTTGTGTGTGGGTGATTAAGCTGCTAGAGAGAGGGATCTCAACAAGCCTCTGGGTGAGGTACTCTTTTGCCCTGTGGTGAGGCCCAGATTGAGAGTGACCAGAAGGCACACTCTGGTGTTGCAGGGCTGGAGCCAAAGCATGTCTTCCTCTTTAGCCTTTGTTTGCCATCTCAGCTCTGACTCCTTGGCCTGTGGAGTGCTTGCTCTGGGCAGGGACATGAAAATTGAGCCTTTTTTCTGAAAATAAATGCCTCTTCAGAAGACCTCCCACAAGGCATCTGGATCCACCTCCAGTGGCTTTGCCCCAATAAATGGGATGAAGGGAGGGGAATCTTATACTCTCTAGTTTTTATTTCCAGCTCTGCAACTTGTTCTAGGCCAACTGAGTCTCTGGCTTTCCAAGAATCCTTGAGGAAAGCTTAGCTCTTCCAACATCTGCCCACAGTGTCTCCTTCTGTCCTTAGGTAGATCTAGCTCTCTAGAGTATTTGGTCTATTGTGCTTTGTTCTGGCACCAAAGTACAAAGTGGAAAAACCAGAAGGTGGAAGGACCTAGAGGGCAGAGAAGGCTCAGGAAGCAGTCCAGTAATGACAGTAGTAATAACCCCTTGTCAGTGCATGGGCCTATAGAGTTTACAAAGCAATTTCACATCCTTCCTAATTTGAGCATCACATCAGCCTTGTGAACTGGACAGATGAGGAGAGTAAAGGTCAGTGAGATTGGTGGGATAGGAATGGGTTTGCCTTGCAAATAGAGAGTTGAGAGAGTCAAAGTTGATCATTCCCAGCTAGTCTGATGGTGAAAGGGGTCAGGCAGGGAGGGAGGTGTTTGAGTCGTCCCTGAAGTCATACTAGCTTCCTCAGCTACTTGCTTACTTTTTTAGTTTTTTTTTTTAATAACTTTCATTTGTATAGCATTTTTTGCACAGAATTCTTTATAAAATTCTGCCTTTTTGTCTTAAATGTTCATCAAAGGGTTCTCTTTAGTCTTATGAAAATGCACTATTGGAATCTTCAAGGTGAAAGGCCAATGTGAGTTGCTACAGCCTAAAATACAGAATGTTTTGAAGGAACTGCAGTTTTCATACAATTGTTCTTCTTTTTGAAGCACTCTTTTTTTTAATATTTCTTCAAAAGTGTGCTGCCCAGAACTGTTCATGCGACTACAGGTTCCACCTAACCAGGATCAATAATTACAAAGGGACTTTGTCTGTGAAATGACTAATAAAGCCTTCTGTTGATTTTCAACCCCTACTGAACATTCAGATCACTTGGGGGAGTTTTTTAAATACCTGTGCTAGGTCCCCACTCTAAGAGATTGTGATTTAATTTGCATGGGATGGGTCCCAGGCAGCTTTATTATTATTTTTTTTTAATTTAAAGCTCCTGGATGTGATTGAAATGGGGAGTCAGGATTAAGAGTCACTGCATTAGCCTCTTTTGAGTTTGTAGTTCAAACCTTTTCCTATCTTGTCCAGTCCTCTTGTATGAAGTTGGCCTTTTGAACCAAACTTTAGGGTTTTTTTAACCTAAATTTTATTTTATTTTGATTGGTCTGTTATTCTAGCTTTTTATGGGCTTTAAATTTTTTTCTTTAAGCTGTGCAACAAATTAGCAGTCCTTCCTAGCACAGCAACAGTTAAACTATTTTGGTTGGCATGTTACTCTAGTCTTTTTTTGGTTTTTAATTGTTGTCTTCATGTCGCACAACAGATGAGCAGTCTCTTCTAGCATTGCATTATTTGAAAACTGAATAAGTATCATTCAAGTTATTGATTCAAAGAAATGTTCACTATGATGAGGTTAATGCTAGCTCCTCTGGCACCTCACCAGAACCCTCTCTTGGAGTTGGGGACTGTTAATTTTTGTATGTATCTGGTCAACCAGTGCAGACTCCATGGGGCTGTGCCATCTTCTATTCTACCAAGATTTAATGAGGATAATGTAGCATGGTAGATTTGTTGTATGCTTTGTGGGCATCAAGATATGCTAGGTTCATAGCAATCATCTGCCAAGCCAGTGGCCCCATCATAAAAACGAGTATAGGTTACTTGACATCTATGTCTGGTAAATCTGGTTTGCAGGCTCCAGAGCTCCCTGTTTTCTTTCATTGCCCACAAACTGAATGTTTGTTAACTTGTTGAGGGTCAATGCCACAACTGTAGTTTCTGTGTATCACTTTCCTTCTCCCTCTTTAGAAAAACAGACCATCATGGATATAGCTTTAAAACAGAATATATTTTGTTCTCAAAGAGTTCTCTCTGTGCATGTTCCCCTTGTAACTGGGCTGAATTGTTTCCATTAACCCAGTGCTTATCAGCCTTGGCTGCACATTGGAATCACCTGGAGAGTTAACAAGATAAACAACAATTCTTAGACTCTCTGGGGGAGATCTGATTGAGTTGGTCTTAGTGGGCCCTGGCATCATTATTTTTCTCAAAGTTCCCTGAGGTGATGGGAATGTTGAGCCAGGGATTGAATGACTGTTATGGAATGGTTCAAAAGAAATGTTAGCTCAGTCTGAGTGTGGCTTATAACACATGTGATTAGACATTAGGTGAGATTTTATTCTAGGACTTTGGAGGCCTTGATGAGTTCTAGTGGCTTGTGCCCACTCTAAAAAAGAGAACTCAACCCTAAGGAGTGAGTAGTCTGCAGACATGTTTGAATTTAAAATAATCAGCTGTGAGATGGTTTGAACCTTTCAGGGAAAAAAAAGTCAGTTCCTGCGCATTTGCTATAGTCATGGGGAACATTCTGCCCATTTACTAGGTGACCTCAGGTAAATTAATTTTCTTGTCTGAAATTTGGTTCCTCATCTGCGAATAAGGACAGATGGATTAGATGGTTTAAAAGATTTCTTCTAGCTCTTATAATATGTGCTTACTTTGTGATTAATATTGATGATCAAGATGATTAAGGATATTATTCAAATCTAGCAGATAATCCAAATATCACCTTTTAGTGTTTAGAGTGCACAGGATGGTTTGGGGGGTAGTATTTTTGCCTTGCTAATTATATTTGGCTTAGATTTCTTCTAGAACAAGTGAACTACAGGTTGAATTCTTTGAGCACACACTGGCTGCCAATCAGGGAAGGGAGCCATACCATGAATTGAGTAGCAGGGGGATGCCAGTTTGAGATTTAGTTTATTAAAGGGACATGTCATATGGATAATTGAGAATTGCGTTTCATAGATACAGAGCCAGTCTCATAGGTCTGGGAAAGCCTAAGTGGGAAAGGGGTGGCAGCTTTGACGACCCAGAGCTCTTTCCTGCAGCATTTTAAGTAGCCATTCACATAGTTAATAATACTACTACTATTAATAAGAATTTCAACAAACAAAGTTCCCTATTTATTTCATTGGCTCCTTCCCCAAACCTAGAAGTACTTCAGAAAAGTGAGGCTCAAAGAGATTAAGCAACTTCCTTAAGGTCACACAGACAGGTAGTGGTAGTGCCTGGCCTAGAACCCAAGCTTCTTGATAGCACGTCCTGCAGTGCTTCTGGTGTAGCCTGCGTAGTGGACTCTGTGGTCAGGATACAGTCATGGTTCCTTGAGAATTAAAGGGGTTCCACTGATGTAGAGCAGCACTCAGGAACAAGCTTTGAAGAGAAGAGCAAAGGAGGAACAACCTGGAGGAAGAAGAAAGGTTTAGAGAGGGATGTGTATGAGGTCAGTTCTTTCTTGCCCTTAATTACCCTTTTGTGCTAATTGCAGGCCCCTGATGGATACTGGCTATTTGGTCTTCAAGCACCAAGGTTGAGAGTTGGTAGCAGAGAAGAGAGAGAGTTGTGCTCGCATTGTACAAGGATAGTGTATGGAAAACAGACTTTGAGTAGGAGAAAAAACAGTGAAAAAGGCCTCAGTTGGCCTGGGATTAAGCCCTGGCTCTGTACCTACCTTACTGCCAGATCTTGATGAAAGACCTTCCCACTTAGGCCTCAGTGTCCATGTCACTAAAGTGAGGAGTGGTTTCAGTAGAAGAACTATATCCTCAAATGAAATTTTAGCCAGAAGCATCTATATAAAACAGGAAAAAGCATAAGCTGGTCTTGTTGAAATGGGCCTCGGCCAGGGGTGGAAGACAGAGTCTAAAGTTCCAGGCAACCATCTTGTCTATGCAGATTTTAGTAACTATGGTAATTAGAGTTAGGGCAGTAGAGGTGGCTCTCTTGAGCTCAGCCATACTGCCTGGGAGATAGGACATCCTTGGATGGGGCTTTGTGGTGGGGGTGGGTCTTTCATTTAAGTGGCCAGGATTCACAGAGAATCACTTAGGGACAGATCTTAAAGTACGTAGTACGGCACACTGCCCCAATTCCTTTTTTGCAAGTGAGAAAACGAAGGCACAAACGGGGAAGAGGCCTTGTCCAAGGTTTCAGTGATAGACCTGGGATCCTGACTCTTTAAATCACGCCCTTGCCTGCTGTAACCTGCTATCTCCTCTACAGGGTCCTGGCTGTATGCTCCCTTGGCTGGATCAGAAACCTGAATGCTCTTTCAGGTTTGGTTGGAAAAAGCGAGCTGAAAGGCTGGGAGAACAAGAGCATTATATAACCTCCTAGAGGGGGAGCAGGCTTGTCATCAGCCCTTGGGGTGCCAGGGAGTGGGATAAGGGTAGAGGGAACACAGAGTTGCCTGCAGGCCACATTAGTTCTCCTGAGGCAGGGATCTATAGAGGCAGCCCTGTGCTGAGTGGCCATCCACCCTCAGGGCCCAGAGGAGTCCAGCACTGCACATCTATAACCAGCTCTGGGAATGGCTCTGGCAGCTGATTTCTCTGCCTGCCTGCCTTCATTAGAGGAGAGAAAGCCATGAACCTCCATGCCCAGCTGGCTGCAGGAAGGATGTGCTAAGAGAACCCACCCCCAACCCCTCAGAATGTGGTGCCTAAAGGCAGCAGCTACTTTTAGCTTTACCTCCCACAGCCTCTCTTCCACCCACTTTCTTTCTTCCCCCTCCCTCTGTGAATTGTGCAGGCTGGCAAGAGCTCCGGGCAGTGGGTGCCTTGGCATTGGGAGAGAGGCACAGAAGGAGCCAGGCATCTCTAGGAGGGGCTCTAATAAGCCTGGCATGGAGGAGGTACTCAGAACCAAGGCAAAATGTTCAGACTGCTTTGTACTTAGGACCCAAAGTGAATGGAGGGATTTTAAAATTTCCTTTGGCCCTTACAACCAGCTGAAGTGCTTGTCTTGTGAATCCAGATTGAACTGGAGGAGTCAGGAAGATTTAGTGAACAGAGCATGCATGTACTCTGCTTGGATTAAGAGGAAAACAGGCTGGGCGCGGTGGCTCACGCCTGTAATCCTAGCACTCTGGGAAGCCAAGATGGGGGGATTGCTTGAGCTCAGGAGTTTGAGACTAGCTTGAGAAAGAGCGAGACCCCATCTCTATTAAAAATAGAAAAATTATCCGGGCATGGTGGTGCATGCCTGTAGTCCCAGCTACTTGGGAGGCTGAGGCAGGAGGATCGCTTGAGCCCAGGAGTTTGAGGTTGCTGTGACCTAGGCTGATGCCACGGCACTCTTGCCCGGGCAACAGAGTGAGACTCTGTCTCAAAAAAAAAAAAAAAGGAAAACAACTGGGGCTAGTAGATACTCACTTGGTTTTTGATTCTCCCTCTTGAATAGTGTCTTATGCTTTTCAGTGGGTTTTGCACTTTTTCTCACTTGATGTTCTCTGTAGCCCTGTGACGTGCGTAGAGTGGGGATTATCTCCATTTCAAAGATGAGAAAAATGAGGCTCAAGGACTTAATTGTCATTTAGCTGCTTCCAGTCTGGTGTTCTGGACTCAAGCTCTGGAAGTTATAGTGCCATTTAAAGTCATTCCGGAGAGCTCTATCTTCTAGAAAAGGGATTCTAGAGCTGTCTTGAGTCTGTTCTCATTGTAGAAGCTGGGGATCTGGGGAACTAGGCCTAGAGAAAAAAGGACTTGCCCAAGGAAACACAGTATATTTGTAGTAGTGTTGGAGCTAGAACATTGCCTGGTAAGGCTGTGAGTTCCTGGACCCACGAAATATGCAAGCCATCATGGTCTTTTACGGGTAGTTCGGGAAACCTGTATGGTGTGATGGAAAGTAAAGTGTCGGTGAACTAGGAGTTTGTCATTTTTCTGTTCCGTGACCGTAGGCAAGTTGCTTAGCCTCTCTGACTTGGTTTTCTTTTCTGTAAATTAGGGCTCATGATCCCTGAGAACCCTTCGAGGCAGAAATCTTCTGTGGATGATTGCCACAGTGGAGGGGGCCTAACACTCAAGTAGGCTTGGTGTTAGGTTTGGTTGAATGAAAGACATACACATGAATAAAGAAAGGCTGCAAATCTGAAGTCAGTTGTTAGGTGACCTTGAACAAATCCCATTGTCTTTGTATCTCACTTTTCTTTGTTATAGCATGGAAGATTCATTCCTTTTTTACTTCTCTCTCTTGGAAGAAAAAAGGCCCTATGACCAAGTCCATGTCTTGTGTGCTTGGTGGAAAGCTGTTCTTTTTTTCTAAGTTTTATTTACCCCCATCTTCATTCCCCATGCAGTCATACACATGTTGCTATGAATAGCAGACTAGCTTTCTCTCTCCCAATCTCCTGCAAAGCTAAAAGAAGAGCTTGGAAGAAAGCCAAAATTAATTGTGTTTTTATTTAGCACCTTCTCAAGTCCATCAAGCTAGAAATCACCTAGGCACTTGACAATTAAAAACCAATTCTTGGTCCCTTGGTCCTTGGCTAGGATTTGTGATGAGTATTACTGGGTTTTCATGATATGATTAAGAGTTGTTTCAGAAATTGTAGGCTCTTGACCAATGACCTGCATAGAACAAATAACATTCTTTACTTTTATATGCATCATTTTGTTTGGAAACATCTCTCTACTCTGGGGGCAGGGCAAGAAGATAAGGACTATTGTATAGTCTTCTGTTCCTGACTCATCGGTCTTTTCTTCATGACCCTATGAAGTGGGCAAGGCCAAGATTATTCTTCCCCATTTTTTGCTGAAAAAAATATCTTTATGATAAGGAAAATACACAGCAAAACCGAGCTAGAAGGTGATAGGGGAAGAAGATATGGAAAAATGTAATCACCCAACAAGCTGCCCCAAACATGGCTTCCTGCTATGTAGAATGATTTGGCCCTTACCTCATCTGCGTCTCCTGATGCAGAGAAACTTTCTCCTAGCAGGACTGTGCCAGGAGCCCCATTTTACAATCTGTTCTCTTCCTGGGAGCTTGAGAAAAGTTATATAGTTCTCAAGCTATCAAGATATAGAAGACAGTATGGAGAAGAAGGAAAGGATATCATAGCCCCTTGTTCTAGTGCTTTATCCATGCCTGTGGAGCTGTCCCCAGCCCCATCCCATGGTATTTTTTGATGCCAAATAAACAAACTCCATGGCATTGGGACAACTTAAGCAGCAGTACACTGAGCAATGAGGCTGTGTTGATGAAGAAGTGAGCAGCATCATACTTGGTGTATAAGCTGGCCAGGAGGAAGAGCACAATAGGAGGAGAGATGCTGAGGAACTTGAGGGAAAAGATAAACTGTAGGACATAGTCCATCTGCTGCCAGTGTGTCAGTAGCCAAGCCCTTTCCTTGGTCAGGGGTCTCAAAAGGTGTCCCTTTCACCAGATGTATGAAGACATACATTGCCAAGTTATGGATGACATTGATCAGGGTCCAGACAACAGAAATGCTGAAGAAGGAGATGCTGAGTAGAACCTCATGCAGCAGTCCTACCAAGATGATGCAGGCAAGACAGAAGCCCCAGCTATTCATCACTTGAGTGTTGGGTTTTACTTCACTGTGTGCCACCCCCACATTCATCTTGCCAGCTTCAGAAGCCTGTCTGGCTGGGGCACGGTGCTTGCTTCCACACTTGTGGTCTCCTATTCTCCCCATTTTATGGCAGAGAATTTATTTGATTGACTCAGGTCAGTCCTGCTTCTTACTGGCTAGGAAGAGCATAGAATATGGAGTTAGCTGCTACCAACTCACTGGTGCCAAGTGGCTTTGGGCAAGGAGTTTATTCTAAAGATACCTTCTGTACTTTGCTTCTGTCTAACTCTTGTTACAAAAATTAGTCAAGAAAGCAGAGAGAACTGGACAGCTACCACTAGATAACTCTGGCCAGGTTGCCATTGAACCATTAATTGGTTCTTTGGATGCATCTGTGGGACCTATAATAATTTCATCTGGCTTCATGTTGTCCAGAGATGCATGATAGGCCTTGCCAAATGAAGAAAAGTGGTCCCAGATTCTGTAGCCCTTTGTACCCTTCTTAGTTTGGATGTTTTCTCTGTGGATTTATCCGGTTATGTTCTTAAAGACTAGGCCTTGAGCCTAAAACCTGGCTCATTACCATTACCACTTTCTGTATTCCTCCCAAAGGATGGGAACGAATGATTCGGATAAACCAGATGTCATTTTGCCTGGACTTTGGTGAAGACTGTATGCCTTTGAGGCTATGTGTTTATTCCTTTTACTCCAATTGGCTTGGGCCCCTGGGAAAATGAGTGTAGAATGACTGATGGGTGTAAGGAGATAGTCAATAGCTTGCTGAGGACTAAAGGGGACCTAAATGAGATGAGACATTTGTGTGTGCTAATCCATGTGTGCATATCTGTGCACTGACTCTTTGTGGTGGTGGTGGGCTGGGGGAACCAGAATTTGTCCATGGTGCTTAAGCTGAGAAGTCACTGGGTATGAGAGACAAAGAACCCATACATTGAGCCTACTATCTTATAGAACTGCTAGGGAAACTGCCTAGGGAGAGGTAGGGACTTGCTCAAAATCTCAGAATTGGTCCTTGATCTTTATCCTGTTTCTCTATTCAGTTCTTGGCTGCTCGACCTCATAGTTGTGAGCTCTTTAGATGAAGGGAATTGTGGTTAAGCCTTTTGGGAAAAGCACCTATGGTTACCACATTCAGGAAGTGATAGGGATAAAATTTGAACCCAGGTCTTTTGTCCTGCTTACAAGCAGATTGACCCAGGCTTGAAGAAAAGCTGTTAGAAACAAATTTGGGGGTTATCAGGGGGAGAATTGGTTCAGACTTGCTATCTATGCATGCCCTTTGCCTATACCTACATGTATACATACATGATAGGTCACACGTAATACACACTTATACATACTCAGACACATGGGGTGTATTTGGGATACACACGGGACACACAGGTGGGGCCCACTTTCACATTGACACACTTGTAACACACACATTCAGTTAAGCATGGGGCACACACTTGAACGTTCTCAGCACAGGCATGATACAGGGACACACATGAGTCGTGTGTGCATATTTGCATGTGTGAACACACATGGATGCATATAAGGCACAACTGCACCCACATACGTGGGGGTATGCTGAGATGCACACTTAGATATACTCTTATGCCTAGGACATGCACTCCTGTCCCTGAGATACACACTCCTAAGGACATACTGAGACAAACAACACTCCCTCCATGAAACACCCAAGTGCCCCACATGCCCCTATGGGACATGTCCTACCCCTAGTGCCAGCCAGCTGTTTCTTTCTTCTAAGTGGGCATGATGGGGCACTGGCCCTAGCTGGTGGGCCTTTATCAGTTTTCTCTGGCTCCCCTTACCTTTATCTCTGAATTCAAGCTTGAGAGGGCAGTGCACTCAGTAATAAAATGGACATTCAAGATGGCATGTGTTGTAGCAGGCTCTGCAAAGCAAACAGGGCTCAGAACTAAGCCCTCAGATGTGAGTTGTCAGATGTGGAAGAATGGAGAAAGCAAATTGGCACTGATAAATGCAGAAAGCTTGAGCCTGCTCTTTCTTCCCCTAGTCTATTTACAAAACCATTATGTAGTGACATGATTGTCAAGCAATGTCCCAGAAAACCTAAAGTAACTAAATATTAAAGTTCATTTTTCTTGGAAATGAAATAACAACTTGGAACAGAGCAAGTGTATCTACATTGTGAGTGGGAGATGTGAGGGGAAGGGGTAGAATGTATGACGAGAGACCCCTTTGAAGCAGTGGACCAGCCTCTCCTGGGTTAATGGTGGCCCGAGACCAGCCACATCCTTAATGACCACAGCCCAGACCCTAGGCACAGAAGCTTGAGCCATCTGGCCCCACTAATGAGTGCCTGCTATTTTTAGAGTTCCTCAAGCTGGAAACCAGGTCATGGTGTCCTGGGGAAGCCTTTTTCTGGCCCTTGGTACCAAAGGCTGGAACTGGAAGGAATGGATCTGGAAGGATAAGGGGCTAGTGAGACAGGTAGCCAAACTATGCCAGGCAGCAGCCTCAGAGTCTCAGTGGGTTACTGTTGACTGTGACAGCCTCATGCCTGTTTCTCAGCTTTGGACTTGAGGTCAAGAAATACGAGTTCTAGTTGCTACTCTGCGTCTTTGGGTGTGCCTCAGTCAGGTTCCCCTCTCCTGTCTGTATCTTATTCGGTATATTGGTAAAACAGCCACTGTTGCCCCCAGATGATGGCAAGGCTCAGGTAGGCTAAGAGTTGAGAAAATGCTTTGCAGATGCACTTTTTCTCCACCCACAAAATGGCATCTTTCCTATCCCTAAGCTGGATTCAGTGCCTGCCAGCAATTGAACCTGACCCCTATCAGAGTAGCCGTAGAAAGAAAAGGCCAAAGAGGAGGCCAGGGGAAGACACCCTTATGGGGTCAGGTTGGTCAAAATCATGCTGAGGTCACCCCCACCCATATGGGTGCTTTTCAATTCTAGGTCAGTCCTTCTGGGAAAGAAAACAGGTCTGCAGCATTTAGGTAGATAGATAGGCTGGGCTCCTCAGGAACCCTAGGTAGTGAGGGAAGGGGAGGCATCAGGAGCAGGGACTTCTTCCTAAACTAGGAAAACAAGGCCAGGCTGCCTGTACTTGCCACTTGCCAGAGGAAGCAGCCTGGAGTACCAGCACTGGCCCTGAGAGAGTACCTTATTCTAAGTGTTTGTTTTCATGGACATTGGATTTGCTTTGTTGAGGGGAACAAGACTATGTAGCTTAGGTTTCCCTTCATGCCAGACATTGTGGGCAAAGTTCTCCCAAGCCTCAGTTTCTGGTGTGTAATATGGGCTTGACTGTAACATCTTATGGGAGTGTTGGGTGCAAGAATTCGTTGCAGCAAAGGATGTGAAAAGTATTTTGTAAAATGTTGAACATGTGTTGCTGCTGTTTGGATTATTAAGATTTCATCCAGGTAGTTTGGACGTAATCAAGAAACTTGTCTTCATTTTATTTCAACCCCTCTTCTCCATACCATTCTTTTAAGTTATTATTATTTCCATTTTACAGATGGGGATACTGAGGCTCAGGGAAGGGAAAGACAAGTATGAGGACACGGGATTATGTAGTGGTGGATTCAGGACTAGAAGCCATGCCTTTGGTTTCCCATCCCAGTGTACTCTTTATGGACCCAGGCTGCCACCCAATGAATTATAGTGCTAAGGAAAGCTGCCAGCGACAGCTCAAGTAAATATATATAACAACTTAGATTTTTCTCAGACAGGGACAGGAGATTCTCTGGGGTCCATCCTTCCTCAGCAGTGCCCCTGCTTGTCTATGAGAGGCATGCTGATTGACCCTTCTTCCTCCCTCCCACAGCAGCTCCTGTCCCACTTGTCTCCTGCATTTGGAAGCAGTAAAGTGTTGGAGAAGATGTTAAGCTGTTGTGAGTGGCAATTGTGCTGCCTGTTTAAGCCACTTCAGGAAGATCCCTGGAGGCACTTGATCCACGTTGGCTGCCCTCACTTCCTCAAAGCTTCCTGCATACAGAAGCCCTATCTGGCAGACCTGCCTAAGGGGTAGGCTGAAAGGGATCTGAGGAAATATGTTTGAGGGCCTTGATCTCTGGAGGATTTTGCCAACTCTTGAGGGATAAGATTGTGGAAATCCAAGAACCAAAGTTGAGAGAGTCCTTGGAGGCCATCTAGGCTGACTTTCACCTGGCCTCAAGGTGAACATTAAAACCCAGTGGGGCTTACTTTTTCTCCCTTAGTGTGCTCTTCCTTTGTACACCACAGCCTCTTGAGGTGGGCCAGATTTCCTAGAGTTTTTCTAGCTTGCTTATTTTTGCTGTTCTGAGCCCTGAAGGGGGGAGGGGGTAGATACATTGAGATACAGTGGTGAGAGGAAACAGATGGAAGAATGTGGGACTCAGGCCTTGAGCACTAGGAATTGGTGGGAGAGGTCCTTTGTGTCTCTCTTCTTTTGTCCTGATGCAAAATGACTACAGTACTGCCCCTTCTGTGGGATTAGACAAGCAAGGGGGGGGGGATGGAGGAAAAAAGGGTAGAGGCACCTTCTTTTCTTTAAGTTTGAAAGCCAGAGAGGTGGATAGGGAAAGCTTAGTCACCATAGCCCTGCCAGGAAGCAACCACTTAGTTTCCTAAGCTCTCCTGACCCTAGATACTTCATTTATAAAATTTTATTTTTGAATAGGAAATACATTCACATGGTTCATAATTTAAAAGGTCCAAGAGGGTGCACAGTGAAAAGTCTCCCTCCCACCCCTGCCCTCCAGCCACCCAGCTTCTTTCTGCAGAGGCCACTAGTGAGTCCTTAGGGAAAAATCTTCTATGGATATATAAGCAAATATGAATATATTCCGTTTTTATGGTAATATACTATACACATTGTTCTATAACTTGCTATACCTTGGAGGTTCTCTGAAACTTAATTGGATTGTACCTTTTGGGGGTATGTAGATATGCTGGGGACAATAAGGGTTAGGAGCTCTGGTTCTAGAATAAAACTGCCTGGGTTTTGATTCTGGCCCTGTCAGCAATCACTTTATCTTTCTGAACTTTGGTTTCCTCATCTTTAAACTAGGGATCAAATAAGTTAGTATATGTAAAAATTTATATTTGTCTCTGACACATAGTAAGTGTTCAATAAATGTCAGCCATTTTGTTATTAGGAAAAAAATATCAGGCTGTGAGTCAGTAAGTTTTCTTCTGGCCTTTCTACTTCTGGGACAGCTGAATAATTTCCTTTGGCTAGGCCTCAGTTTCCTTATCTTTAAAATGGGGCAACTCATTCCTACTCTGCTTAAACCCCAGAGTGGCAAGGAAGATCTAGTGAGATCATGAATATGAAGGCAACTTGGAAACTAAAATGTGCTGAAAAGTTGGAAGAAGTGCTCCTTAATATTTTCAAAGAAGCAACTTTGGGTGACTTGAACCCAGTGGCCTGAACTGGGAGGAAGAGGCAGTGTTCTTCCTTCTTCCAGTGGAACCCAAAAGCCACCCCTGAGTAAGGGAAAGCCCATGACAAAAAATTTGAAAGTCAAGTTTTGTCTTCTAACCTTTCTTATCCCATCCCAATCCTTCTCCTGACTTCCTTGTTTCCATGTTTTCTTCATCCTCCTCCCTCTTGTCAAAACTTGCTTTCAGAAGCAAGGCAGAAGCATATGACAAAGACAATGTTAACTTTCCATTTAAGATAACCTAATCCAACTGGCTCAAAGAGGAGCTGGATCTACCCAAGTTCATACAGCAAGTCAGTAATCAAGACAGACCTGGAGCCCATTCTTCCGAACCCATTGTTTTTTCTACTAGCATTTGTATTTTAGTGTAAATCTGAATTTGAGATTCCTTAGCAAAGACATCTGGTGATGAGGGAGATTCTGGAAGTATCTCAGCCTTCATACTAAGGTGTTCTTATCCCTTGATCTCCACGGTCAGACCTGTTTGGGACCCTGAGGGGAGGGAGAGGCAAGTGCTGGTTATGGTACTAAAGGGATGATGTCTGTAGAGCAGTGGGAGAAAAGAGCACCAGAAAATGTCTAAAACACTCATCCCGAAAGTGCGGCCCAGAGGGAAAATATTAGAAGTTCTTTATGTATTAAATTATTAATCTCATTGTTCTTTAATTTCTATTTTTGAGGAGACTTTTATAACACACATACTACATTAGTAGTATTTAGATATTGGGATGTTTCTTGTTTCATTTGTTTTTTAAAATAATTTTTATTGAGTATATTTGAGGTTTACAACATGATGCTATAGGATACATATAAATAGTAAAATGGTTACTATAGTGAAGCATATCTGTCATCACCCATAGTTACTTTTTTTCTGGTGATAAGAAAAGCTAAATGTTTTTTTTAACAATAGAGGTATACAGTCCAAAAAAATATTGACAACCATCCTTCTAAGACTGTAGGCTTGGTTTCTAATCTTGACTCTGCTGCTGACTAGCTTGATACCTTAGGCAAAGTTTTCTCATTGGAGCCTCAATTTTCTTACCTGTAAAATGGAATACTGAACTATGTATATTAGCTCTTGGGAGTCTTGAATTCTGACCACCTCTGAGTGTAAGAATCTACTCCTTTCAGGCTCTTGAGCCTGAGACAGAGTCAAGAAGAGTAGGTTAAGCCCTGGCACCTTACTGGATGTTTTGTTCCTCTGTCATCTGCCTTGGGTCTCTTTCCTTCTCCACTTCCACCTCTTCCACTTAGCACAGATTGGCAGATGCTTCTTTATATAAGCTTGGCTGACCTACTTGAAGTTCTTTCATTATAAGCACAACCACTTTTCCTGCAGACACAGACCTGGTGCTATCCCTCCTGGGCCCTGAGGGTGAGTCTGATTTTGCTTCTCCTGCGTCCTCTCTGGCAGCCTAGGTTTAGTCATTTTATACTTCTGTCGCAGTCTTTAACAACAAAGTCTGAAGGAAAGCCAGCTCATCCAGTTTGAATGCCCTGGGGCCTGACCCAGCAGCTGCACACTGAATGCCCCTGCCACCTGCTCATCCAGCATTTACTGAATGTCTGCTGGGAACCCAGGACTGTGCTAGAGTTTTATCAGGAGAAACATGGTCTGCCCCTGAGCATGAAAGGCTGATGACAGGGACTGGAAGTATTACTAGGTCCCCGTGGCCTTGGCTGAATGTCTTTTCTTTTTTTATTTTATTTCAGCATATTATGGGGTTACAGATGTTTAGGTTACGTATGTCGCCCTTGCTCCCCCTCCCCCCCCAAGTCCGAGCTTCAAGCGTGTCCATCCCCCGGATGGTGCGCATTGCACTCTTTGTGTATGCATATACCCGTCCCCTCCCCGCTCCTCCCTACCCAACATCCAATAGATGTTATTCTTATATGTACACTTATGCATTGATCAGTTAATACTAATTTGATGGTGAGTACATGTGGTGCTTGTTTTTCCATTCTTGGGATACTTCACTTAGTAGAATGCATTCCAGCTCTATCCAGGAGTATACAAGAGGTGCTATATCACCATTGTTTCTTAAACCTGAATAGTACTCCATGGTATACATATACCACATTTTATTAATCCACTCAGGTATTGATAGGCACTTGGGATGTTTCCACATCTTTGCAATTGCGAATTGTGCTGCTATAAACATTCGGGTGCTGATGTCTTTTTCATAGAGTATCATTTGCTCTTTTGGGTAGATGCCCAGTAATGGGATTGCTGGATCGAATGGTACTTCTACTTGTATCTCTTTAAGGTATCTCCATATTGCTTTCCACAGAGGTTGTCTTTTCTTTCACGGTGAGCCAACAGGCAGAGGGAAATCAATGAACCACTGCAAACTGTCTTCCGCTTTCTGATGAGCTGTTTAAATGCAGATTTCTTCTTTGGGCTGCAAAGACTCCCCAGGAGACACTTATATTCTCTTTGGAAATGCGTGCCAAGGCCCAGAGCTTTTGCAAGCCTGTGTCCTGGGTAGGCATGCTCAGTAGACTTAAAAGTAGTTTAAGTTGATTGAAATATATTTATTTTTCCTGTCTCTTCTCCAGATATAGGAGCAGGTCACAGTGCTCCTGTCTAAATGCTGTCCCTGTTCTCACCACCTTAGACCAGATGGCCACATTTAAAGACATTAGAACCATTAGTTCCAAACATCTCCCCTGCTCCTCCCCCTACCTACAGCTCTCCTTCCCCTACAAGATTTTAACACGACATCTGTCAAATGGATAAAAAAATGATTTTCCCTTCTTCTTTTTGCCTTACCCACCCACCCTTTGGCTGTGGTGTTGATCAGTATAGAACTATGCATGTGGGAGGCACGGAGGACAGATTCTTCATGTAGTTCTATCCCCTCCTCCTACCCTTCTGGAAACCTAGAGGAGCCCCACCCCCACTCCTGCCCAGAAAACTCCAAAGCTGGGCTTCAAGTCATGGCTCAGGAAGAGTTAAGTCTCCCAGGACTGGTCCCTGGGGAACCACATGAAGAAATCCAAGAGTCCAGATACAGACCCCAAGATGGGTCTAGGTCATTTTAAGGATTTGCGGCTCTTAGAATCCCCCTGCCTCTCCCCTAGGTTTGCCCTGGTCAGGGTATGAAGGCAACAAGAGACTCCAGTAGGTGGCTGTAGCTCAGGATCCACACCAAGTCCAAGAAGGAGGGCGTGATGCCTGGGGCAGGAAGAAGGGCACACAGCTGGCTCAACAGATGGGTGAGAGGCAGGGTAACCGCCAGCTAGTGATGGCATGTTTCTGACCCAGCAACTCATGGAGAGGGCATTACTGAGTCCATTATTATTTTACTAATAACTTTTCTCTTAGACTATTGGAGCCTGCCTTTGGTAGATTGAATACAGCTCTAGGAAATTGCTCCTAGGTCATAGCATAGAGAGATGCTGCTAGGACTTTCCATTAGGACTAGTAGCGGCCTCAGTACCTGAAGGTTGGGGCAGGGGTGGGGTTGGAACAGAGCATGTGCAAGTAGCCTCTGCATGGCACACTGGGAAAATCCTCTTGAACAAACTGCCATTATTCCTTAGCCTGCCTGGAACCCGACATGAGAAGGAGAAGCATGGAGACAGAATTTGAGAGATTCTGTTTTTCTTTTTTCTTTTTTTTCTCAGTGGCCCAGTACAGTAAGGGGAAATTCTTGTACTGCAAACTCTCTGTCCCTAGAAAGTTTAAGACAATTGGTCTCAATATGGCATGTGATTCAGAATCACTTGAGCTGTTTGTTGAGAATGCTGGGTGATTCTGAGCAGGGGTCTGTAGCCCTCCCATTAAGAAACTGGTGTAATGGGTCAGAGGTGCCTGAGTCATGCCAAAAGATCCCAGAACAACTTGATAGTAACTGTTGTTTCCAAGATGTTCTGGAGATGCAAGCTAATGTTTATCAGATTGGGAGCTGCTCTGATGCAGGAGACTTCTCCAGCCAATAGCATCAAGGTTGGTAGTCCAAAAACATGTCTTCTCTCTCTCTGACTTGTACAATCTTTGACCCATTTGGCTGCATTTTCTTTAAAGGATTCATTCTCTTAGCCTTGCGAACTTTGTTTTGTTTTGTTTTGTTTTTTGCAATTTTGGACATGAGTTTAATTACTTGCTGTATCATCAGATGGAAATATGTGGTAAATGGATGAAAAAAGAGGTTCATAAACTTAGCAGAGGCAGACATTTTAGACTAGTTTAAGTTCAGATATCCACCCAACTGCACAATTTTTTAGCATTTAAAAGAAAACTTTCTGCCATAAAAAACAATGTATTAAAACTGGTTTCCAGAATTGTCTGAATTATATTTTAAACATGATTTTTTCACATTAATTAGCAAGTTTTTTTGCCAAATCTATCCAAAATACTAAATTATACTAAATTTTCATTTTAGAACTTAGTTTATATTTATGTATTAGAGTGCCCTAAACTGATGTTCATTAGGATACCTTCCTCTAAGCTGTAATGGTTTATACCTTCCCTTTAAAATGTATAAATATCTTTTAATTAAGTTGTTATTCTCAAAGGTATGTTGAAGAAAAAAATTATAAACACCTATAAATTCTTCTTCACTTCTGTTATAGTGTAGCAATTTATCATCTAACCCACAGTGATCTATCAGTTGAGTAAGGCTTAGTTTCTTGTTCTCTTCAGAGGTAGCTCACTGCAACTCATGAAGCAACAGCTGGCTACTGCTTCTCCACTTCTGTATTAACAACTGTAACTGTGGCAGATCATTACTTGATCTACACATTTTGACTAGTTTTAGCCTCTGAAGGAAGTCGTCTTTCTACTGAACCTGCTGCACAATTTTGCTTTTTCTTCATTTAATCCTTGTTTAGGGAGATTCTTACAAACTCATTTTGGAGAGTGCTGCACAACCCACTATCAAGTGATTTAGATTCACATGCATTGATATTCTTAAAGGTGTTTTTCAAATATTTACTTTCTTTAAATGCACTGTTTATGTGCTTAAAACTTTCTTGAAATTCCAAACAGTTTTCTTCTGTGGAAGATGCTGGTTTCTCTGAACAGTCCTTGTCATTTTCTTCATTCTCTAATTTAAGAACTTTTACCATATTGTAACAGGAATTAAATGAAGATCATGTTTTCCTTAATCTTTCTCTAAGTGTTGCACTCATGCGTTGTTTTTATGAACTATTTGTGTGAAGAGCTGGTGGATTTGCATGGGCCTCTGGAGTCCTAGGTAAAATCACAGCTGAGTCTGACAGACTTTCCATCTTGAAAATGAAATCTTGGTTTACCTCTCCCTCCACCATCCCCAGCATGGCCAGAACAACATTGCGAACTTTGGGGGAGCAGCTGGCCTCTCGCTTCAGAAACTCCTAGACTCATTTGGTTGAGCTAGTGGCTAGGGTTTCACACCAGAAGAATCTATTGCTAAGATCCAAGCAAGCAATTCCCCTGCATTCATCTGTTTGGTCACCATTATAGCTGAGATCACCTTGTAACTTCATTTGGAAGAAGTACTGGAATGAATGAGAAAATACCCTGGATGGCTTATACCCTAAGGAGTTTGTCTGGGTTTCTCAAGCTTTTAGGTCCTGGCAAGTGCCAGTTGGCTTATGATCAGTGTCCATATTGGCCTCTAGATCGGGTGGTCTGTTTTGTTTTGTTGAGCCTGACTCCCATCTAGGCTTACCTTTTCAGATCAAGCCAGCCCAGCTGGGTTTTATGTCTGTCATGTGTGGCTGAAGCCAACAGAGTAGATCTTTCATTTTATTAAAGTGAAAAATGGATGGTATAATGGGACATTGAAGGAAGCCTATGCCTAATGACTCACAAATCACATGCCCAAATTAGGAAAAAGATGATTGTGTCATGAAAAGAGATGACATTTGCATACTTCCTTTCAGCACATTTAGAGTCATCATTACTTGAATGCATTAATTATTCTGTTCAGAAATGAAATTGGTTATGGGCAGTAGCAACACCCACATTGAAACTGGAACCAACCAGGTTGTGAAGTGTTAAGTCCTGGGGAAAAGGAAAAGCAACTCTTGTGATTTTTTAATATTCATACCTGTCAGCTATCTGTGCTCCTTTCCCTAATGATCATTGGGCATCTGTGCAGATCTTTAGTAAAAAGCAGCTTGCCCCAGAAGCCACCTGGCCATAAATCCCGGCAACAATAGATTGACATGTAGGCCACCTGTGTACATATTATGTAAACAATTTCCTTGGCCCCAAGGAATGTTTAGCAACCTGACAGAGATGCTAACTCTGTTGCTGTGATCTGTCTCAGAGCTTGCCTAGTTTTAGGGCTCAGGTCACAGAATGTTACATAGGAGCTAAAAACAGTGCTGTTCATTGTGAATTAAGCAGATGTTTTAGAGCTATCATTCATTCACAAGTGTATTATCTGGTTCTTTGGAGAATAATACTCTGGTTGACAACTTGACTAACTCTTCCAAACTGTTATTTTATTCTTTTCCTAGGTAGGTAAGATTACTGAAAGAGACAAAGGGAGAGAGAACACAGCCTGGAGTCATCAGGGAAGGAATTAAGGAGCGAGTAGGCCAAGATCACACAACTAGGAAGAGGCAGTCTAGTTCAAGTGCCCCTACACTTAACCATTGGCTAAGGGTATGACTCAACCAGAGGCATGGAGGTAGCCTTAGATTTCAAATTCCCAATGTCTCCAGGGTATAGTGGTCATATTTCCAGGTTAAAAACCAGGGCACATGGGTTTGATAACAGATGTACCTATTTTCAGGATCTATGGGATATAATATTTGAAATTACAATTGTCTTGGGAAGTCTGGATAAAAAGGAATAGGATCTCATTCCATCTTTAAGCATGATATTATGACTCTTAACCCTCCCCATCCTCTTATTCATGTCCAAAACCATCTTTTGGAGTAGGAAATACTATGTACCACACTCAATGGTAAATCTGAGCAAGAGCCAGCCTGTATTTGGTGCTGCCTCTGAAATGCCATCTCCTGGCTTTATGTTAGGCTTGCAGGATAAAGTGTAGAGACAGTTGGGAATTAGGGCTTTTGGTAGGGAGAGGGATATGAAAACTAGTTTGGGAATAGAGAATTTAGCTGCTGCTGTAGTCACTCCCAAATAACCTTTCCTTGGCTTTATTTTTATAGCTCTGTACCACTTGATAATGTCGATTAGCTCCTGTTGCTTGAAACTCTTATCCTTAGCTTTTGTGAGATTATACTCCTTGGTATCCTAATGGTATGCTGACAGGTCCATTGAGGTTTATTTCTCTAGCTCCTCTTCCCGTTGCTATTTCCAAAGTTTCCGACTTTCTTAGCACCTTCTTCTAGGGCCAACTTCTTTGGTTTCCACAATTTCTGGGCCATTGACTTCCAAACTTTTATATCTGTCTCCCCTGACCTCTCTTGAGCTCTAAACCTACCTGCATGCTCTGCTGGCCCTGCACATTTAAGACCTTAAAGAGCAAATTTGTCATCTCTTCTCCAAAGCCAGGATTTCCTCCTAACTTACCCTTATACTTTAATGACCACACTTATGATTGACCCCCATCCCCAAAATCAACTTTGACCTTTTCCTCAAACTAGATTCAAGGCCCTTCAAAAATGACTTCATCCCACCCCTTTAAGCTATCCTTTCCTCCACTCCCCCTTTGCCAACCCTACCCTCTCTAAACTTCACTACTTGTTTGGCATCAAATTACCCATTGTCTTCATCTCTGAGACTTTGTTCAATCTTGTTCCTCTGCCTCAAATGCCATTCTCTTCCCTTCTCTTTCTGTTACAATTCTACCCATTGTTTAAGATCTATCTTCAGTGTCTCACAAAATCTTTCTAGAGCCCAATAGCCATGTATAATCCCTCCTTTTTCTGAAGTCTTGTACTAGGCCAGCACATGCCAGACACTGTACTAGTCACTGTACATCCGGCATTTCAGTCAGCCTTCTCTACAGCCCTGTCTGTGAGGCAAACATTATTATCCAAATTTTGCAGGTAAAGAGACTGAGGCCCAAGGTTGTATAGTTTGAAACTCTTTGGTTTCTGTGAGATTATATTCCTCAGTATCCTAATTATGTGCTGACAGTTCCATTTCAGTTTGTCTCTCTGAAACCTCTTCTGTCCCTCACCTCCTATTGTCACTGCTACTTTGTAAAGTAGTAAAGCACAGAATTGAAGGTAGGTTTGCCTGCACTTAACCACCTTTACATACTGCTTGAAAGATATGCATTGTTGGTGCCTGGAGACCCTTTGTTCTCCAGGTAAGGACTGCAGCTGAATCACAGTGAACAGATCCCTGAACATAGTGGGAGCTCACTGACTAATTGTTGGATGGAAAATGGATGAGCAGAGAAAAGTACATACATATGAAAAAATTATAACAAGTTAAAAGTCAATTCTGTACACAAAAGGAAGATTTGGGACCCATTTCCAGCCCACATTTAGTTTACTTTTTTAAAACAACTCAGAGGATAAGGGAGAAGCACTCCTTTGCTCCTGCTTGTGTTTGTGATGGAAGCGCACAGGAGCCCCATACAGCTGCCAGCCCCTTCTAGATCAGCCTTCCTCTCACCTCTGTGCACATACCTGTCAGCTCTTGGTTCAGTGTATTATAGCTCATGAAGCAGGCAAGAGAGTAGAGTTATCCCCATTTTATAGGCAAAGAAACTGAGACCCAGAGACAGCATAGTATTTAAGTTAAGAGCAGAGTCTCTAGACTCAGACTGTGCCTGTATTTGAACTGTGACTTCAGTAGCTACTGGCAGTGTGAACTTGGAAAAAGTATTTAACTTCTGTATGCTTCCATTTCCTCATCTGTAAGATAGGAATAACAATAGTGTATCCTTAAAGGGCTACTGTGAGGCTTAAATGGGTTAATCTGTATACAGTGTTTAAAATAGTACCTGACACATAGTAAGTACTCTATATATTAGCTAACATCATCATTATCATCATACCTTGAGCAAGTAGTACTGCAAGGTCTTAAATCCAGTTGTTTTTTATATTCCTTCTCTATGGTTGGGAAACAAACAAACAAACAAACACTGGTCCAGGAGGCTGGGCATCTGGTGACTGTGGGCAACTTACTTTTGTTATACCTGACCTATAAAATGAGGTCTTGAATGTGATGATATTTAAAGTGCTGTGCAATTCTGACAGTCATTGGTTTCTAAGTAGGCCCTGACAATAGGCTTCCCAGTTGGTTAATTTTGTGACCACTGGGTCCTGGATTGGCCTTGTTCAGGGCCTTGTGACCTGAGGGCCCTGGCACATCGGCTGGACTAAATGGGAGGTAGAGTGAGCCATCTGCTACTGGGTGAAGCCAAGCATGGAGTTCCTAAAAAGAAGACCTGGGCCCAGGGGACTGCAAACAGCATCACTGATAGTGTCCTGAGCAGAGGATTGGTAATTGATGCTGAGATATTCTTTTGATTCTTGATAAACAGCTATGGATATAGGTTTAAACCACAAGCCCTTAAGGTGCTCTGTGTTGGAGCTGTATGTGCTTATTGAGCTCTAACAACACCCAGCTGGGGCCCATCTTTGCCTGGTTAGAGGAGATTTATCTAAAAAGATTTATTTTATTGAGGCCAGTGACCAGCAATTCTCCTTTACTGAGGCCAGAACAAGGAGAAATTGACTTTTAGTATGATTGGAAAAAATCAAGTTCAACATAAAAATGAATCTCTTAAGAGGTAGGAAAACCAGTGCCTAAAGGTGGCTGTCTAAATCTCCTTCTTTAGGGTTCTTTAAGAATAGGAACCTGGCCAGGCATGGTGGCTCACGCCTGTAATCCTAGCACTCTGGGAGGCCGAGGCGGGAGGATCGTTTGAGGTCCGGAGTTCGAGACCAGCGTGAGCAAGAGTGAGACCCCTGTCTCTACTAAAAAATAGAAAGATATTAGTCAGACAACTAAAAATATATAGAAAAAATTAGCTGGGCATGGTGGCGCGTGCCTGTAGTCCCAGCTATTCAGGAGGCTGAGGCAGGAGGATCGCTTGAGCCCAGGAGTTTGAGGTGGCTGTGACCTAGGCTAACACCACAGCACTCTAGCCTGGGCAACACAGTGAGATTCTGAATCAAAAAAAAAAAAAAAACAGGAACCATCTGTTTTATGATATCATGGATGGAGTTCTGTAAGTTCAGTATACGTAATAAGACATTGCTAGTACAGTTTGATGGGTGTAAGAGCACATGAGGTGAGAAGACCCAGCTCCAAAATTTATTACTTGTGTTACTGGCTGAAGGACCAGGTCACTTCTGTGAGACTCAGTTTCCTCATCTTTACAATTTAGGTAATAAACCCAGCTCATTCACTAAGGATCAAGTGATGCAATAGATATGAAAACACTTTGCAGACAGTAAGGCATGAGCTATCTGAAAGGTGGTGTTGTAAAAGGTCCTGCAGGAAATCTCTTTGTGTCCATGCTGAGGAACTCTCACTGTGCCTTACCTTCTGTGGAAGGCACAAAGACTAGAGTCCTGACCAATGACAGATGCCTGAGGCAGGGCCTGAGGAACTGAACAACTTAACTAAGTCAGAATTCAGGGTGCATGTCTATGACTGTGTTTATATCTGTGTGATGTGCGTGCATTCATTTTGTGACCATAGGGTTATATTTTGGCTAGTATGTTGGAGAGCAGACCCGTGGGACAGTGTGCATATTCCATAGACTGTCTCTGTTGTCTTTGAACTGTTTTTTCTTTGGTCTTATGGAGCCATGATTGCCTTGGCTAGTCAGTCCTTCCTCAAAGCAGGCTGGTGAAAAAGCTGACTTCTCGAGGACATGTTCAACAATTCAGTACTGGGGAGAGAATTCTTTAGTCTCTTTCCCTGACCAGCCATATGTTCTCTATTATGTAATCTGTTTCCCCAAATGTTGGGAAGACTGATGGCCCAAATAAGCTGGAACAGTTGGGGGAAAAAGAGAACAAATAACATAGTGGTCAGGATGGTAGCCAGAGAGAGGCAAACTACTTCTCACTCACATCCTTATGTGTTTAGATGAGTGTCATGAATGTCTGTTCATGTGGCAATGGAATAGATGTTTGCCTGCTGTTGTGTGAAGCCCAGTCCTGCTGGCCATGAAATCTAATGACCAGAATTAGGGCCCATACACACTCCCTGCCTTGCTGGGTGATCTCAGGCTCATCCCTTAACTTCTTTGTTGCTCAGTTTTGCCATGTATCAAATGCAGAAGTCAGTCCAGACCCCCTGTATCTCACAGGGTGGTTGTACAAATCACTAAGTGAATCTGTGCCAAGGTTGAGTTTCTTGGGCACAAGGCATCACAGAAAGCCATATTCTTTCATACCATGTGTGGGTGAGAGCAGGAGGCTGCAGGACTGGAGTTCATTGTGTGTGAGGAATGTCATGGTCTGTTACCCCATGGGGGAGGGGCATGGTAGAGATAAATAATGAATCACCGATTCTCAATTGGTCAGCTCCAAGGGGGAGGAGCACAGAGAATTAAAAGCCAATATGCATGAAGCTCATTTGACCCATTGATTTCAGCCTCCTCACCCATTCCAGATCCAGGGCTGCCTTGAAGTACCAAGGAGAGATGGAGTGGCACTTTCATTGTTCTTTGGGAGGAGTTCATGAGTAGGGATAAAAGCATGAAGTTTATGGAGTCTGTATTCATACTCTGGGTCATTTCATGCACTGGCTAATGCAGAGTTGACAGTATTGTTTGTCTTGTGGTCTAATGGAGCTCGTGCTCCATTGGCATCCCCCTAACCTCCAGCCTTCACCACTAGAGTCTGTGAGTTTTTGTATAAGTAGTAGAGCTCTGTGGGTGGGGGAAGGGCAGACAAGGTAGCCAACTGTGTGGACTGAATACATTCTCATTTTGTCTCCTAAGCTGATCACTGGAGATTCCATCGTTAGTGCTGAGGCAGTATGGGATCACGTCACCATGGCCAACCGGGAGTTGGCATTTAAAGCTGGCGACGTCATCAAAGTCTTGGATGCTTCCAACAAGGATTGGTGGTGGGGCCAGATCGACGATGAGGAGGGATGGTTTCCTGCCAGCTTTGTGAGGGTGAGTGTCAGCCTTCACTCTCTGCTCCTCTCTCCTTGGCTTCCTGCCTGTCCCTGGCTTCCCCTTCACCAGCCCCCGTTCTCCTGCTCATTCCTCTCCTGGTGGCTTTTCTCATATTTTTTCCTTTTTAAAAAATTGTCTCCTACCAAGCACTTGGGCTTCCTTTAATCTTTGCCATTTTAATTTTTAGACTTTTCCTTTGTCTCTTGTTTATTTTAACGACCCTCCCACCTTCTACCTTCGTACAAATCACTTCCCTTGTCTGGACCTTAGTTTCCTCTTTGGAGTTTGGCTTTTGCTGGTTTTTGAACACCTTTTTAACTCTATAGTGTTGTGAAGTTTTGCTTTTCTTATGTCTTCTTTTCTGCTTTCTTTTCCTTGTACTTTCTTTTTTATCCTTTCTTCTTATAGATCCTTCCCATCTCCTCCTCTCCTCTCTTCTCTCCTCTGTTCTCTTTGATCCTCTGTTCTTTCCCTTCCCTTCTACTCTCCCCCTCTCCTTCCTCTCTGCTTCTTTGCCTCATTTCTCTCATTTAGGGAATTGTGAGCACCCTTATGTGTTGTCACAGGACTGTCTTCAGATGTTATTGTAAGAGTGTGGGCTCCCTGACCCCCAGGGGCTAGAGCTTACTGACAGCAGATGTTACTTTTTTCAAGTGTCAAGTAGCTGGGATCTATGATGTGCTGGGGGCAGGAAGCGGGCAGCCTGCAAGGTCTTGCAAGGCCCTGCCTCTTTGACATTGTACTGTGAATAACCTGGCCCTTAACAGAGGGGCTCTTGGTAGGGAGCTCTCAGCATTTTCTGCTTCTTCGCAGTCACTATGGAGGAAGTGACCCCGGGTGCTTATCACCTCAGGGTGCTATGGGGAAAGAGTGTTGGCTAGGTGTTCCAGCTCTTGGCCTTCCTTGGGATTATGAACTGGAATCAGTTCTTTCACTGCTGTGATCTCTGGTTTACCCATCTGCAAAATAGCCTTGGCAATTCTTTAATGCCAGGGGATGTCACAGGAAATGAAATAAAACATGTGAAAACTGCTTTGTGGCAAGACGAGTACCAATGCCACATGAAGGTGTGTTATAACCATCCTTACCACAGCTCATCACCTTTTTCTTTAGTATCTCCTGTAACATGAGGGTGAACTCCTCTGGACCCCAAACAGAAAGGCTCTTGGATGTTGAAGGACCGCAAGATTGGAATTATGGCAGTGTGGTACGAAGGAAGGAGCAGGGCATTTGGAGTCAGTTAACTTGAGATACAGTTTTACTACCTCCTAGCTCTATAGTTTTTAAAGATTTTATATTTCTAAGCTTTGATTTCCTCATCTGAAAAATAGGGATAGCAGACTTTTTATATAAGGATTTAACAAGGTCACATATGTGAGTAAGGTATCTAGCACACTGTTTGACAGATATTATATACAGATATAAATCGAAGATATTAGGTACTAGGCAAATGGTAACTTGTTTTATCATTATCATCATAATTATTGCCACCACCATCTTACTACTTCCAAGAAGGTTCATGTATCAAGGCTGGCCCTAGAGGTTAAAAGAAGCCTCCTTCCCCAGAGGGCTGCAAACCCAGAAAGTATTGTTATCTTGTTCGGATGATTTAGGTGAGGGCACTGCCCAGAAGCAGGGGAATGGACAAAATGACTTCTCACCCCCATCTATCTTGAGAATCTTCTAATGAAATATGTAATCCTTCTCTGCTTATGCAGCATCTTCCATCCATCTCCAAATGCTGTCTGTGTCCTAGTTCAGCTTTGCTGGTTGATGAATCAGTCCCAGGGGTAGTCAGAAAGAGCACATCAATAACCACGGACCTTCAGGACTAGCATGAGGGCCTGTACACATACAGCTTGTGTCTTTTGTGCTGACAGACTTCTCTCTTTAAAAGAAGGATTAAACTGTACCCAGTGATGACATCACCCAGTCCAAATGCATTTCACTTCCAGGGAAATGCCACTTTTATAATAAACCGTAAATCAAGGGCTGGGGAAAATTGAGCAAGCCAGGATGGCTCAGAGAGGCAACTGGCAGAGCCAGTCTTCAGAATATCAGTGAGCAGGCATTGATACTCCTAAGTCCAAGGCCAGAATTTCTCTATGCACACAGCCCTAGAAGCCATTTGGTACCCAGTCTAGCCCAGTGGTTCTCAATCCTGGCTTTACAACAAAATCTCTTCAGTAGCTAAAAAATAAATAAATAAATAAATAAATAATAAAAGTCCCTAAACAAATTAAAAAAACCACTCAAACCCAGGCTCGGGGTTGGTTAAATAATCTTTGAAGATGGGGCCCAGAAATTGGATTTTTTAAAAACCTTCTAGATGGTTTTACTGTGCAGCCTGGGTTAAGACCCATTGGTCATTATATTTGTATTAGACAATAGAATGAACAATGAAGGCCACAAATATAATTTAAAAATTTTTAGTAGCCACACTAAAAAAGTTAGATACAGGTGAAATTAATTTTCATGTATTTTACTTAACCAAATATATCCAAAATATTATATAATATATATTATCACTATAATATTATTAATGATATATATTACTCTTTGAAATCTGGTGTGTATTTTATACTCACAGTACATCTCATTTCACACTAGCCACATTTTAAGTGCTTGGTAGCATTAATGATAGAGCCTAAATCATAACTTAGAGCTCCAGTATTCTTTCTACTATATCAGTGTTTATTTCTCAAGAAACTAAGATTAATATTTCATGTTGCCTCAGATAATATTTTGAATGAGCATTTATTTGATCACTGTGAACTTTTTTGTTTGTTTAAGAATAGTCAAATGTTCTTCGTATCTGTTAAGGAAGTGTACAGCAGAACCCAAGGGGCTGGCTGTTGTGTTATCACCGGCAGAAGGAAATGAGATTAGGCTGTTGTATTAGTGATGTGAATATTGGTTCCAATGATCTACAAAGGTGTTCAGCTGTGAGAACCTTTGAGGCCTAGGATGGATAATCAAGGGTGCTATACTTTCCTATTGTGACCCATCTCTATGTCCTGCTTAGACATGTAAGAGCTTAAATAGGTTATTTGGCATATAATAGGAAAGTATAGTGACAAAGAAAAGTCATGGCACTGCCACCTATTTGGTATATGATCAAGGGCCTTATTAGTGCTGATGATGTTGGTAGGTGAATAGGTAATTTCCTGGGATGCTGCATCTCCATGTTGTAGGATAGTTGCCTGATTCATCCATACTCACCCTGTTCTTGATCGTGTTAAAACCCAACCTGGAGTCTGAGAAACACAGATTCTTGCCTCAGTTCTGCTATTAGATATGCAGCTTGAAAAGCTTCTTGTGCATCTTCAAAGCTCAGTTTTCTTCCTTGTAAAATGGGGATGATTTGGTCTTGTGAAAATGCTTTGTAACCTGTGATATGCTGCATACCTGTAAATAGGAATTGTCATATTATTTTGGCCACTGTACAGGAACTTGCCAGGTATATGTGCCTTCTATCCAGTCAAATCTGCATCCCATGTTCAAAATTTCATTCTTGTAATCATGTATAAATGTGTGTGTATGTTTTCCAGGTTCTTTCCTTTCTGTACTGGGGACATGGCTTCACAAGAGCAATGCAAGAATTAATATACCTTGGAATTAGAGCTTGCTGAACATCAGTCCCCATATCTAGCTGTTGACATCTTCAGCTACTTTCCTGGGCTGGGTTTTCCCTTAGGAGCTGAGAGAAGACTGCTAGATTATGATTGTGTCTTTAATTTGCAAATCATACCCCTGTGGTGTGACTCCTTTTGCCTGATAGGTGGATTCAGTCTGAAAGTGAAGAGTCTGCTTAGGTACCATCAGGAGCTAGATATGTATTTTCCTTTTTTCTTAAAATTCTGTATTTCTCTAGTTTCTGATCTGCTGGGAGTTAGGGAGATGAAAGGATGGCTTAAGCAGGTCATTATCATCATTGCTTGCCTTTATATAAACCAGATGTCATGGAAATCCAACCTCTCCTGTTTATAGGGAAGCTTGTTGTTCCAGAGTGTAACTTGGCTTTTATTTATATACTGCTCTTTGTGGCTGCAAAAAGAGACAGTTGGGAAAAGCTTTTCACCTGTATGAAACCCTAGACTCACTGTAGATTTAGAGCTGGAAAGACCCATCTTGGCCAGGGGTGGCCAACTTAGATGCTGACAGGGCCTAGGCACTGTAACTTATGTGAGTGAACAGGCTGAGACAAGGGGTAAGTGGGTGCTTGTGTCTAAATGAGAAATTCATGCCCCATCTAAAGGGAGCAAAAGTGACTTTTTGGTTCCCATGGGTAGGGGTATAGCAAAGAGGGAAGCCAGTGGGGCTAGATATTCTAGTTTTTCAAGAAAAGCCAGGAGTTGGATTTTTATGTAAAAATCTCCATATTTTTAAAATGTTGACCAGTAATTCACAGTTTTAAAGAAATACCGTGAGGGTCAAATAGAGCGTATCTGTAGGCTAAATTATCTCCTAAGGACCCTGCTTATGACCACTGGTCAGCCTGACCTCCTCATTGTTTAAATCCTGAGAAAACATAGGGTCAGAGAATGGAAATGACTTGCTTTTTCATGTAGGGAATTAGTGACAAAGTCAGGACTTGAACCCAGGCCTCCTGAATCTTACTTAGGACAGTTGATTTAAGGTCTCTGTCTAGTAAGTTCAATGTTTGGGCTTCCTTTGGTATGTTTTCTGTCAGATTTTTTTTTTTTTCTGTGAATGCGCTATACTTTACTGTTTCTTCGTAGGCCTTCCTTGTAATTTTTTGCTGAAAATATTTTTAATATTATAGTGTGGTGACTCTGGAAATCAGATTCGCCTCCTTCCCCAGGGGTTGCTGCTGTTGATTGTTGAGGGCTTCAGTTGTCCTTTTGTTTGGTGATTTTTCCTAACTATTTTTTTTGCTAAGACTGTACTCCTTGTTATGTGTGGTCACTAAAGTCTCTGTTCTGTTATCTCATTGGTCAGCCAATGACTTGATGGAGATTTCCTTAAACACTTGGAGCCAAGAAGAAAAAATAAATACTACTTTTCTGGTTTTTACAGCTTGGCTGTCAGCTGGGGCATTCCTTTGATGCTATGTCAGGCCATCTACAACTCTTAAATCTTTCAACAGAGACAGCCACAGCCTGGAAAGCCATTCCAGTCCAAGGTCAGCCTCTGTGCTAGTCCGTCAGTGCCAAACAGGTCAAATTGCACAGTATTGTAAAGAACAAGATCATTAGCATCCTGGCACCATCAAGGCATACCAGGAATGTGAGCCATTCTCTCACTGGCCACTGGGGAATAGAGGATGATAAGAGGATAAACAAAAGTACCTCAATGATCTTACCAAATTTTTGCTGCCCTTTTCTGCATTAACCAGTTCCCGGTTGCTGTAAGTTTTGGATTAGATTCTGGAGTTCGTAAAAAGTGGATCTGTCAGTCTTTGCCAACTTAGGGTTGTTTTAGTGGAGGGACTGATTCTTTGTATGCCCTATTCTGCCACTGTTAGTGATGTTGCCTCCTCCTGGATCTTAATCCTGTGTTTTCTGGGCTATAGCACAATCAGGAAAGGGCAAGGTTGCACTGCTAACAAAACTGTTAACACTTGAGGACTTACCTTCCATTCCAGGCTAATAGCAACAGTGTTTTGGTTTCTGGGGATGAGTTTGGATATACCAACCCTTATTTATTCACTCAAGCTTCAAGCCTCTAGCTTTCATCATCTATGTACAATGTCTTCTTCCTGGCCCTAGAGATTTTATAGGCTCTGTGAATTGAGGCCAATAGTTGCAGGGAGGGCCTTTCTCTCTGGATTACAGAGATTTCTCCCCGACGTACTAGAATTTCAAGTGGCAGTATTATACTCATTTGCATTCATGTTATCCATCTTAATGGCTTCTCATTGTGCACATGCTCTGGATTACATTATCCAGTACATCATTTGGCTAATTGGAGGTGGTTGTTGTTGTCGTTGTTGTTGTTGTTTTTATATGGAACCCTCTTTAGCTCAAAGAGAACCTTAAATCTAGCTGTTGTATGACCCAGACAATTCTTCTAAATTCAGGTAGCACAGGTTACCTTGTGGGCCTCTCTTAGAATCCTCAAGTGGAAAGCAACCTTGAGGGGGTCATATAGCCTGTCCCCCAGCCTCCAGGCAGGACCATTGCTAAATCATCCTGTAGTTTTGATAACCTGGCCAGCATCTGTCAGCTAAGCCTGAACGACTTCCTTTTTTCCAGCTGCTAACCCCTATGCTGTAGTCTAAGTCCATTTCTTGACACATATTAGACTTTTTGCACTAGGATGATGATGTTTAAGAGCTGCATCAGTAGGAGACATGCTGAATTGTTCTTTTTGAGGTGGGGCTTTCCTTCTAAGGCCCCCTCATTGACACATAGCATGAATTTGTGACCTGGTTGGCTGCCTGAGTTGAAATCTGTATTCTGGGGCCTGGGGCCTGTTTTTCTCTGTGTAACCAACCCCTGGGTTCATTTAGGAATCATCTTAGACCTCCGTAGTATCATGTGTACACTTCCTTGGTGATCTGATGACTTGAGGAGAGTAAGACCATGATTGAGTGCCCAGAGATAAGTTCTACTTGCGTGGCTCTTTGGAAAGTACACATTTTTAGAAAAATCATCGTAATTGTATATATTTTTAAAAATTTTTTTTCAGTATAATTATTATCATGAGTCACGGTAAAGCCTCTCTTTTTCCACGTGACTTCTTATTACTGGTGGCTATTAATATCTTCTCACCAGTATTTACTAAGCTCCAAACAAAAGCAACTGTCCAGCTAACAACAGCCATAGCCTTGAGCAGTGTAGACAAGTGCTGAGGGTATCTGGCATCTTGAGAGGCCTCCCTCCAGGGCCCTTGTCCTCCTTATTAGAGGGTCATTAGAGAAACAATACTCATAAGTGGCTGGGTATCTTTTTTTGGTTTTCAGAAGTGAGATTTCTTTGAAGAGCCTTCATTTGGGATGCCTTTGCATTGAATGAGAGAATTGACATTTCCTGCTTTAGCTATGTTCCAAGAATGGACTTGGTACCTCAAATTAACACAAGGCAATCATTTCTGGAAAGCTAGTTCCCCTTCTCTATGATATGAGCCATGGAGCAAAGGATTCAGGGAGCAAAGGATTCAGGCGCTCAGTCCTCATGCGCACCACTGCTGTCAGAGATCCAGCTAGTGAGGGAATCTGACACTCTTTGGTCTAAATACATATATGCGTCATTGCCTCTTAGAGACATTCCCCATTCCTCCAGGGAACAGGGATGAAGCAGAGGAGGCTAAGGCCTTAAGCAAGAAATTAGAACCCCACCATTAAGGATGGTACTCCCTCAGCATGGTAGGCTATACTGATTAGTTGAGGGTGTCAGTCCTTAGGGGACTGAACTGTCTCCCCCTTTTCCTTGACTAAAATTGGAATTTTGATCCAGTGAGATCTAAGTCACAAGCTCACTTTTGCCTTAGAGGAGTCAAGAGATAGGCAGATGACACTAAGCAGTTAGAAGAAGCATGTGAATAGGGAGCTATGGGCAGAGATTTTTCTAGCCGTTTAAGGTCCTTCCCTATTGGAAATGTACTTTTTGCATGTTGGGCAGGGGGCATTCTCTGGAGGAATGGAAAGTGGTAGAGCTCTAGGGGATGGAGAGATGAAACATCTGAGAGGTTATTAAGCAGAAAGAGCACAGTGAAGGTAGCAGGAACATTGGGCTGGGAAGTCAAATACCTTAGTTGAAGGGACAGATCTGCTGCTGATTCACTGAGGCGTGTCAGACAGGGACCTTCCCCTCTTTGGGACTCAGTGTCTTCACTGACAATTCAAGTGTTTTGGCCAGGTAGTTTCTAAAGGCTCTATCCACTTCACCAGTTGGAGGAACTTCCATGATTCTAAAACCAGGATCACCTGTTTTTATCACGCAAAAACAGTACATTAAATCTGTTTGATGGAGCCGCCCAGGGGAGCCAGAAGGATTTGGCTTGGCACTACAGCTGTTGAGAGGACTATTGACACTTTGAAAGGTAGCACACTATTCCCAGGTGGTGAGGCAGTTTCTGTGAGTCACCTGCCAGTGGACACTAGCAGGGAAGATGACATGAGCTGGTATAAAGAGGCAGTTTAGCTCAAAAGCTGTGCCTTCTTGTCGTTTTAGCAGCCAGGCACTAAGAGACAATTTGCTTGTTTCTTTTTGCAGATACATGTACTTTTTATTTTCCACTTTTAATTACATTATATTTTAAGTTATTTGAAAAGTAAACATAGATTTGCATTGAAAGTAAAATTCCCCTTGCCAAATCCCGTACTCACACCAACCAGTTTTAAACCATTTCTGTTTTTATATCTTCTACTGGTAAGCTTCAAATCTAGTAATGTGTTTTAGCTTTTTGATTCTAGAATTTTGGAACATGACCTTTCAACTTTCAGTTTAAAATTTAAAACTCAGTTTTCTGCCACAATCCCTTTCTCTAGTCCACGCATAATAACATCTGTCACTGCTCAGCCTCACCTCTAGTCATCAGTGCCACTTCAAACATCATTATTTAGGCCCTGTTTCTTGATCTTCCAACTATACACTTCCAATTTTGTAAGATAGAGTGTTAGTCCTCTCACCTTTAGGCCTCTTACCCTTCCTTCCAGCTCTTTTCCCATTATTCCTCTCCCAAACTTTATCAGCTGGCTTTTATTATGATAAGGTGAAGATTATAACATTTATTCTCTTCTGTAATTTCAATAAAATTTTTGGCGATTGATCCACAGTTTGATTCTAAACATCAGAAACCAATAAAAGCTTGTGTACTGTAATGGATCTATAAAAAAATACTTAACAGCAGATACATGTATTGTGCTAGGATCACATTTTCTTTAATCTAATGTAATAGCACCTCAAAGGCCACTCAAAGGATAGTGTTACTAGATCCACATTCGGGATTCTTTTTTGTTAATGTCTTACTAATTGATTTTTACTATAAGTTCAACTTTGTTCAATGTCTCATCTCTCTTGTCCTAGAGTGGAGACAATTTGTTCTTGATCTCTGCCAAAGCTGACATGATGTCCATCGAATAGGAAACTTCCAGAGTTGTAAATGTCCAGGCCCCAGGCTCCCCTCCTTATATGTGCCTTTCCTACTGTTTCTCTGAAATCAGGATGCCTTTATTAGAATCAGAGCCTTTCATTCTGTAATTACAACTTTGCTTCAGGATCCAGACTTCTTGAGAGAAGAGAAGGGAATGTTAGCTTTAGCCTATTCATATTGAAATGTAAATGACTGATATCAGACCCTTGCCTGAGAATGATTTGGAGGGGAGAAGGGTAGCATAAGGGTGGCAAGGAAAGGAAGAAAGTGGGGGAAAAAAAGATGGATACAAACACCATGGAAAGGGAGGGCTGCAAGCACATAATCCGAGTACTTCCATTTGCTTGAGGCCAGCTGGCCCTCCACAGGGAGTGTCTTCTAAGGCTCCATGCCCCATAGGAAGTACTTTGAATTCTAGAGTACTGTCCTGAGAGTCAGATGGAACTGACTTCACGTCTTATATTCAATGCTTGTGAGTGGTGTGATCTCTGGCATATTTCTTCACATCTTTGAACCTTTTGTCTTTTTTTGCCAGTAAAATGGGAGTAATGAACCGTGCTTTTTGCTCAAATATCAGACCCTGAAATTTAAATAGCATGCTACACTTTGACATGACCTTTCCAAACATGGTGGCAATTTGCCCTCCCTATTATATAGAGTTCTAAGGTTAGCAGAGCAAGACAGAGAGGCTTAATCCCTAGTTACAGCTGAAAGCAGAGGGGAGAGAGATTAACTTCTCCAAAGACCAAGGTCACTTACAAAAAGTAGTACCTGAACCCTGAGCTTCATGGGTCTCACAATCCAGTGCTTTCTCCATTTCCCATGAGCATTGCAGGGCTCAAAGGAGCTATTGGGTGTGAAAAGAGGTTAGCAAGTCTGAAGATTATGCCTCTGTGAGGGATTAGTCTTGCTGTTACCCTGAGAGGGAATCTTGAGGATTGGTTTGGCTGCAAGTAGGGCAGAGGGTAAATTCAGTGCAGGGGAAAGCCACCCAACAAAGGAGTGCCCTTGGTGTTGTTAGAGCCAGCTCATGGTAGTCTGGCCGTAGCAATTCTCCTGTGGCTCCTTTTGGTCCTCCAGTTCCCTGATGGCAGTATTCGGAGCTCCCATTTCTTGAGGGCATGTTTCTGGCCTGGACTGGAGCCAAAGGTACCCCTGGGCAAGCCATACAAGAGCCAGGCTTGTCGGTGACATTGTATAGGCTGCTAGTGTCCAGGCCTCTATATAGCTCTGCTAGGGCCAGGTTCTCCATTTCTTGACCCACTTACAGTAGACTCAGGCTATGGAATCTCCAAGTCTACCAAGTTTGGCTTTAGAGCATACCCATTTTTCTCTTATCTTCCTTTCCCATTCTTGGTCTTACCCAGTTATCCCAATTATTTTGTTTCCTAGAGCAGTGCACCTGATCAAGTGAGCTACTGGCCTGAGTAGGTACCAAACTCAGGTGTGGCTGAGTTGGGACCACAATAGGCCAGAGCTAAGGGTGTGCACTGAGTCTCTGCTGGTCTTAAGGAGCTAAAGCCTTGATCCCAGGGCAATATTTATTGGCTCCAGATGGGATGCCTCCCTGAGGTCCTTGCATTACCTGGCTAACTCCAGAACTTTGGATAGTCTTGAGATGTCATCCAAAGGAGTTATAATGCTAAGACACCTGGGCAACCAACCTCTTCCCTTTGACCTTTCTTACCTTTCCAGGAGCTTTACTTCTAGATTATACTTACTCCATTTCTATTTCTTGATTGGGGCAGACGGTCTATTTCCTGCCTGCTCCGCCCCCCCCCTCCCCGAATACAACCCTTCAGCTCTGGAATAAAAACAACATAGGGCTGACAGGCAGATTCACTCAGCTTAACTCCTGTTTCCTCACGTAAGACATCATCAGATTTCTATGTCTGTCTTTGGGCAAGGTATCAAGGCCTTGAGAGGGAGGCTGGGAATGAGGTTTTATATTATAGAACATCAAATGTGGCACCATGCTCAGTCCTCTCCCCCTGCATCCTTCTATAGGGATGGTGCTGGAGAAGGAAAAACAAAAATCAGCTGCAGGAACAGGTGTTTTTCTTAAAGGTGGAAGAAGGGCCTTTCCAACCTTATAAATGGCTGGTTCTCATTTCACTTAGCTTTTTCCCCCTCTCTGCTGGGAGAAGAAGATGCAGCTATATGAAGAGAAATCCATCTGTGGTAGTTGGGGCCTAGAGGTCTTTGTTAAAATATAGTCGAAGAACTTTGAACAATCTAGCTTTCCTGCCTTCCTGTCTCTCTCACCACCACTACGTCACCATCTCCTCCCCTTTACTTTTTTGTTTTGTTTTGTTTTTTGAGACAGAGTCTCACTGTGTTGCCTGGGCTAGAGTGAGTGCCATGGTGTTAGCCTAGCTCACAGCAACCTCAAACTCCTGGGCTCAAGCGATTCTACTGCCTCAGTCTCCCAAGTAGCTGGGACTACAGGCATGCGCCACCATGCCCAGCTAATTTTTTCTATATATTTTTAGTTGTCCAGATAATTTCTTTCTATTTTTTGAGTAGAGATGGGGTCTCGCTCTTCCTCAGGCTGGTCTGGAACTCCTGAGCTCAAATGATCCACCTGCCTCAGCCTTCCAGAGTGCTAGGATTACAGGCGTGAGCCACCGCGCCCGGCCCCCTCCCCTTTACTTTTATGGACGACTTCGCATGTCCTATATCAGGGAAGCCTGTCATCATAGCCCTTCCCATTTTCCTTAAAGACAGAAGCTGAGGGATTTAAGGCTCCAAGATAGGACATAAGCCACCTAGGGTCCTGTAGGTAGTTATTTGCAGAGCAGAACCAAATCTCCAATTTAGTACTTCCGGTTGAGAACTTAGTGCTGTTTCTGTGACACCACGTTGCCTATTAGGGGCTTTTGCTCTGTTTGAAGATGGTTGGAAACAGAATTTTCTTTTAAGTAGCGTAAACATCCTCCCTGTAATTTCCCTAGTACAAATAATATGTCTCCTGAACCTTTTATTTGTCCTTACAGATCATCAAAAAGGAGCCATCAGCATCAGTATGGTATCATATGTTGTTAGTATTAATACTCCAAGAGTCATTTTCTGTGACTGTCCATCTGCCTTGCTTAGGGAAGGAAGTTCTGGCCTAAGTTTGCATTTGATTAGACTTGGTTGAATTGGACTCAGCCAAAAGGCCTGGATTTGTTGGTCCTTAAAATGGTCTATGAACTGTGGTTATTGATTCATAGAACCAGGGAGTTTCAGTGTTTGGGGGGATCTTAAAAATCATCTAGTTTATCCCTCTTGCTGATGTTTGAACACTTCTGAAATATTTCTGCCTCTCAAGTAGTCAGTCCAGTCTCTGCTCTTATACTTCTACTGATAGATAGCTCTCTACCTCTTCAGGCCACCGGTTATACAACTCAGGACAGGTCTGAGAGAGTTTGTCCCTTTGTTGAAGTGGAATCTGTCTTTCTGGAGCTTCTACTCATGGGAAGGGTATGAGTGGCCAAGATAATTGGCTCTGGAGATAATCTTTCTGGATTAGAATCAGAGCCTTCCCATTTATTAGCAATGTGGCCATGGGCAGGTCACTTGTACTTTTTGTGCTTCAGTGACCTCATCAGTAAATTGATGATATAATAGTACCTACCACATTAAGCTGTTGTGAGAATTAAGCAAAATTAGGCATGAAAAATACTGCAGCAAACTTTTAATGTTAATGGCAGAAGTAGTGTCCTTATTTCTCCCTGCTTGTACCCTACCCCCAGCTCTCAGGAATACACTGTCTGCAGCCCTTCAGAGAGGTCTGAAGCCTAAGACCAGGTCTGCCAAGCCTCTCTAGGTTTCTGAGTTTTCTTCTTTTACCCATTATTTGGATGAATTAGTCCCTTTGCATCAGCTTCTTCCTGCTCCTACATGTAAATCGCTAGATTAAGGCCATCTGGGCATATAAAGCCTTCCTTCCACCCCATTCAGCCACTTGTATGAGAACATGGGCTACATGGCAACCTGGACATGCTGATATTTCCAGGCTCTCAAGACTAATTGGAATGCTGTTGCAACCAGTGAGCCTGCCAAATATATAACTGGACAGCATACTTTCTTGGCTGCTCTGGTCTCTACCAACAGGCCTAATAATGTTACTGGGGCTGTACATCAGCAGTTAGTCTTCATTTATGAACAAATAAATGGCACAACACTTTGTTGTATATAGGAACCCAAAAATGGAAAACATCTTCTGTAAGATGTATTAGGGAAAAGAACCATAATAATAGACCTATAAATTCTGCCCATTGGTTCAGCTCTTTATTTGTTTTGATAAGCTTTTTTATGTAGTGAAGTTATTGACATTTCTGCTCCATGGGGCTTCGGCCTGAGGATCATGTGTGGGTGGACTCATTCCCACATTTAGTTACATATTAAGTAAGCAAAGCTTACTGTTAAGTACATGTTTAATAAAAGTGTTATGTAGGGGACAGGGCCAGCAGTAGCTCTGAAATTGTAGTGTGGTCAGATAAACTTGAATTAGGGGCAGGTCCTAGAAGTTCACCTTCTAGTGTGGGTTGGGATAGGCTGAGGGCATTGAGTGGGTGAGGACCTTCCCAACTACAAATGTTAGAAAGAAAGTAGATAGAGTTATATCATCAGGAGGCAATAGACTGAGGGTGGCTTTGTTGACATGGCAAGTGGTTGGTATGAGCAAGTGCAACATCAAGTTGTTGGGTGTGCTCCAATAAGCAGATTAAAGTAGTGGGTAGGCATTAGAAGGATATAGGGATGTAGAAGTAGGAATAAACAGGATGCGTTGGAATGAATGAGAAGGGTAACCTGCCTGAGATGGGTCAGGCCTGGTATATAATGTGTTGATGGAGAGCCATGAATGCAAAGACAGGATATTCACACAAATCTTCTTTTTATCTGTTGCATAACCAAAATCTTCTTTTCTCTGTTTGAAGCTTGTTACTTCTCATTGTGTTTGTGTGGGAAAGGGAGAACAATTTGTTAGTAGCCTTCTTATGATGATCTTTCATGTAATTAGTGACAGTTATTAAACAATCTGTTTCCCTTCCAGGGCAGAGGAGTAGTTTCTGTGTCTGACTATACAACACCATACTGACCGTCTTTGTGCAAGGCAGGAATGCTAAGTACTTCCTGGCATACGTGCTCAACAATTTCTAAACGTGCCTCATCCTCCTAGAAGCTGATACTGGGGCTCCAAAACAGGTTGTGTTTGTATGTGCACATGCACACGTGTACCCTGCTTGTGGCCAGCCGAGTTCCTTTCAGTCCCTCACATCCACCTTTGTATCTACACTTTGCCATTGCTTCACTGTGGTGGCATTTTGGTGACCTTTGTTACAGAAGAGTTCACATTCCCTCTAATCCCTCTCCCTTATCGGTGTTTTGCTCTTTTGCAGTATTTGCTGAGATTTTTGGCTGGCACCTTCATTCAAACAGAGGCAGAGCTCGTGATTGAAATGATATGAAAAAAGAAAGGGCTGCCTTAGGAAACAGTAATATCATCACTGGTTGTATTCAGCAAATGGTCTGGGAAATTGCTGGTGGGAGATGTTGTCAAGAGAGTTTATGTATTGATTAGGGGATAAGGAGTGGTATGGACTAGCTGACCTTCCATATCCTTCATAACACTCTCTGGCTGGCTAGATTTGGCCTTTGAAAATATCAAGGTGAGATTTAGAAAATATTGATTACCCATTATCTTCTCAGAAACCTCACACCATTGCAGCCAGGGGTAGGCTGGCTTTCTAAGACATTCCTCAATCCTTTATTGAACTCATGAGGGAGCTATTGGATGAATGTTATGAAACCTTTTCCTTGAGAACTACCGATCTATTTGGGAGGAGGGGCTACTAAAGATGTTGAAGAGTGTGTATCAAGGGCTGAGTGAGTATCAATTTAACATATGGAACAATGGTGAGTCTGCTGGAATATTCATATAGGTATATAAATGCAAGGAGAAAGGTTGACAAAGATTGCACACAAAATCCGTGTTAGGACAGATGGAATAAGGCTACGATGGGGAAAGGTCAAAGGGGAAATTTCACCTTATCTAGAATATTTTAATTTTTATTTATTTTTATAGAGATATAATTCACATACCATTAAATTTATCATTTTAAAGTGTAGTTTAGTGAGTTTTAGTATATTCACAAAGTTGCACAACCATCACCATTAATTCCAGAACAACTTATTTTTTTAAATATGTATTTATTTTTAATTGACAGGTAAAATTTGTATGTATTTATGGGTACAATGTGATGTTTTGATATATATATATATGTGCATATAAAATATTGTGCAATGATTGAATTAACATATCTATCACCTCACATACTCATCACTTTTTCATGGTGAGAACATTTAAAATCTATTCTCTTAGCAATTTTATAATATATGATATGTTATTATTAACTGTAGTCATTATGCTGTACAACAGATGGTCAGAACCTATTTCTTCTGTCTAACTGAAACTTTGTGCCCTTTGACCAACATCTCGCCATTCTCCCAACCTAGCCCCTGGCAAACGCTAATCTGCCTTCTGTCTTTATGGATTTGTCTGTTCTGGACATTTCATATAAATGGAATCATACAATATGTGTAATCTTTTTTGTCTTCCTTGTTTTACTTAGCAAATTGTTTTTGAGATTCATCCATGTTGTAACATACATTAGTATTTCATTCCTTTGTATTGCTAAATAGTATTTTGTTATATAGATAGACCACATTTTGGTTTATCCATTCATCAGCTGATGAACAATTGAGTTGTTTCCACTATTTTACTGTTATGAATAATGTTGCTTTGAACATCTGTGTACAAGTTTTTGTATGAACATATGTTTTCCATTCTCTTGAATATATACCTAGGAGAGGAGTTGCTGGATCATACTGGTAACTATGTTTGACTTTTTGAGGAATTACCAAAATGTTTTCCATAGCAGCTACATCATTTTACATTCCTACCAGTAATGTATGAGGGTTCCAGTTTCTCCACATAATTGTCCTTGTTATTGACCTTTGAAAAATTATTATTACAGTCAGTCACCCTAGGGGATGTGAAGTGGTATCTCATTGTGCTTTGATTTGCATATCCTTCATGGCTAATGATGTTGAGCATATTTTTGTGTGTTTACTGGCCATTTGTATGTTGTCTTTGGAGAAATGTCTATTCAGATGCTTTGTCCATTTTTAAGTAGGTTATTTGTATTTTTATTATTAAATTCCATATATTCTGGATACTAGATCTTTATCAGATATAGGATATGCAAATATTCCCATTCTGTGGGTTCTCTTTTCACTTTCTTGGTGGTATCATTTGTAGCACAAAAGTTTTTAATTTTGATGAAGTCAAATTTATTTATTTTTGCTTTGTTGCTTCTGTTTTAAGCATCATATATGAGAAACCATTGTCTAATCTAAGGTCACAAAGATTTTCCTCTGTTTTCTTTGAAGAGTTTTATAATTTCAGTTCTTACATGCAGAATTTTGATCCATTTTGAGTTGATTTTTTTATATAGTGTGAGGTAGGGATCAAAATTCATTTTTTTTGTATATGGATATCCAGTTGTCTCAGCACCATTTGTTGAAAAGACTATATTTTCCCCCTTGAATCATCTTGGCACATTTGACAAAAATCAATTCAGCATAAATGTAGGGAATATTTCTGGACTCTTAGATCTGTTTCATGGATCTTTATGTGTATTCTTATGCCAATGCACACTCTCTTGATTACTGTAGGTTTATAGTAAGTTTTGAAATCACAAAGTGTGAGTCCTCCAACTTTATTCTTCTTTTTCAAAATTGTTTTGGTTATTCTGGGTCTTTGAAATTCCATATAAATTTTAAAATGACAATGTCAATTTTGGCAAAGAACCCAGCTGAGATTTTCATAAGGATTTTGTTGAATCTAGATCAATTTGAGGAGTATTGCCATCTTAGCACTATTAAGTCTTCCAATCAATGAACATAAGAGGTCTTCTTATTTCAGTTTTCTTTACTTTTTTTCAACAATGTTTTGCAGTTTTCAGTGTACAAGATTTGAACTTCTTTTGTTAAATTCATGCCTAAGTATTTTATTCTTTCTGATGCTATTTAAGTGTGATTATTTTTTAAAATTTTACTCACCCATTGTTCATTGCTAGTGTATAGAAATGATCTTATATCCTGCAACATTGCTGAGCTTATTATAATGGATATTTTTGGATGGATTCTGTACGGTTTTCTATATATAAGATATATGATCTGTGACTAGAGATAGTTTTACTTCTTTCTAATCTGAATGTCTTTTATTTCTTTTTCTTGTCCAGTTGTTCTGGCTACAACCTTCAGTACAATGTTGAACAGCAGTGATGAAAGCGAATATCCTTGTCTTGTTCTTGATGGTAGAATGGATGACTGCATGCAGTCTTTCACCATTAAGTATGATATTAACTGTGGGTTTTTCATAAATGTACAATATTATTTTGAGGAAATTTCTTTATATTTCTAGTTTGGTGAGTGTTTTCTTTCTTTTTTTTTTTTTTTGAGACAGAGTCTTACTGTGTTGCCCAGGCTAGAGTGCCATGGCGTCAGCCTAGCTCACAGCAACCTCAAACTCCTGGGCTCACGCAATCCTCCTGCCTCAGCCTCCCGAGTAGCTTGGACTACAGGCATGCGCCACCATGCCCAGCTAATTTTTTCTATATATATTTTTAGCTGTCCAATTAATTTCTTTCTATTTTTGGTAGAGACAGGGTCTCACTCTTGCTCAGGCTGGTCTCGAACTCCTGAGCTCAGAACGATCCACCTGCCTCGGCCTCCCAGAGTGCTAGGATTACAGGCATGAGCCACCGCGCCCAGCCTGTGTTTTCTTATTTTTTTATTTTATTTTTATTTATTTTTTCCTTTCAGAATATTACAGGGATACAAAAGCTGTGGTTACACAAATTGCCTTTGCACCACCGAGTCAGAGCTACAAGCATGCCCATCCCCCACACAGTACACACTGTACCCATGAGGTGTGAATTTACTCATCCCCTCCCCCATTCCCACCTGCCTGACACCTGACAAATGTTACTTCCATATATGCACATAAGTGTTGATCAATTAGTACCAATTTAATGGTGAGTACATGTGGTGCTTGTTTTTCAATTCTTGTGATGCTTCACTTAGAAGAATGGGCTCCAGCTCTATCCGGGATAATACAAGAGGTGCTAGATCACCATTGTTTTTTATGGCTGAGTAGAACACCATTGTATACATATATCACATTTTATTAATTGACTCATGTATTGATGGGCACTTGGGTTGTTTCCACATCTTTACAATTGTGAATTGTGCTGCTATAAACATTCGAGTGCAGATGTCTTTTTTATAGATTGTCTTTTTTTTCCTTTGGATAGATGCCCAGTAATGGGATTGCTGGATCAAATGATAGTTCTATGTTTATCTCTTTCAGGTATCTCTATATTACTTTCCATAGAGGTTGTACTAGTTTGCAGTCCCACCAGAAGTGTATGAGTTCCCGTCTTTCCGTATCCATGCCGACATTTATTGTTTTGAGACTTTTTGATAAAAGCCATTCTCACTGGAGTTAGATGATATCTCATTGTGGTTTTCATTTGCATTTCCCTGATTATTAGAGATGTTGAACATTTTTTCATATGTTTGTTGGCCACCAGTATGTCTTCTTTTGAAAAGTTTCCGTTCCTGTCCTTTGCCTACTTTTTAATGGGGTTGTTTGATTTTTTTTTGCTGGTGTTCCTGAGTTCTGTATAGATCCTCATTATTAGCCCTTTAGGGGATGTATAGCATGCAAATATTTTCTTCCCTTCTGTAAGTTGTCTATTTGCTCTAATGACAGTTTGCTCTAATGATAGTTTCCTTGGCTGTGCAAAAGCTTTTTGATATGTTCAGGTCCCATTTATTTATTTTTTCTGTTGCTGTGATTGCCTTTGGGGTCTTCTTCATAAGTTCTTTCCCTAGGCTAATGGTTATAAGAGTTTTTCCAACATTTTCTTCTAGAATTCTTATAGTTTCATGACATAGATTTAAGTCTGTTATCCATTTTGAATTAATTTTTGTGAGTGGTGAGAAGTACAGATCTTATTCCAGCCTTCTACATGTGGCTATCCAATTTTCCCAGCACCATTTATTGAATAGGGATTATTTTCTCCAGTGTATGTTTTTTTCTGCTTTGTCAAAGATCAGACGGCAATATGAGGTTGAATTTATGTCTGGCTTCTCTGTTCTGATACATAGGTCTATGTCTCTGTTTTTGTGCCAGTACCATGCTGTTTTGGTTACCATAGCCCTGTAGGATAGCTTTAAGTCTGGGAAAGTGATGCCTCCCAATTTGTTCTTATTATTAACATGTAAGGTTTCATTAGGTGTATGGAGTATTTTCTGGTTCCACATGAAGCGTAGAAGTATGTTTTCTAGGTCTGCAAAAAATAACCATGGTATTTTAATGGGGATTGCAATTAATCCGTAAATCACTTTGGATAGTATAGACATTTTAACAATGTTGATTCTGGCAATTCATGAGCATGATACGTTTTTCCATCCGTTTGTATCCTCTGCAGTTTATTTCCTCAGCATTTCGTGGTTCTCCCTATAGATGTCTTTCACCTCCTTAGTTAAATATATTCCTAGATATTTTATTTTCTTTGTTGCCATTGTGAAAGGTATTGCATCTTTGATTTGATTGTCACCTTGACTGTTACTAGCATATATGAAAGCTGCTGATTTGTGTATCGATTAAAAGCTTCTGCACAGCCAACAACACAGTCAGTAGAGCAAATAGACAACCTATAAAATGGGAGGAAATATTTGCATGCTGTACATCTGATAAAGGGCCGGTAACCAGAATCTGCAAATAACTCAAGCAAATCAACAAGAAAAAAATCAAACAACCCAATTAAGAAGTGGACAGAAGACACGAACAGAAACTTTTCAAAGGAAGGTGGACTAATGGCCAGCAAACACATGAAAAAATGCTCAATGTCTCTAATCATTAAGGACATGCAAATCCAAACCACAGTGAGATTTTGTCTTACTCCAGTGAGAATGGCTTTTATCAAAAGTCCCAAAACAGCAGATGCTGGTGAGGATGTGAAGAGAAAGGTACACTTACATACTGTTGATAGGACTGCAAACTAGTACAACGTCTATGGAAAGTAGTATGAAGATACCTCAGAGAACTAAAAGAAGAACAAGCATTTGATCCAGCAATCCCATTACTGAGCATCTACCCCAAAGAACAAAAGACATTCTATAAAAAAGACATCAGCATCAGAATGTTTCTAACAGCACAATTCACAATTGCAAAGATATGGAAACAACTCAAGTGCCCATCAATACATGAGTGGATTAATAAAATGTGGTATGTGTATACCATGGAGCACTACTCAGCCATAAAAAAAAATGGTGATCTAGTATCTTTTGTAACAACCTGGATGGAGCTGGAGCCCATTCTTCTACATCAAGTATCACAAGAATGGAAAAACAAATACCACATGTACTCACCATTAAATTGTTACTAATCAATCAACACTTAAGTGCACATATGGAAACAACAGGTGGGATGGGAGAGAAGAGGATGGGTAAATTTATACCTCATAGTTATAGTGCACACTATCTGGGGGATGGACTCACTTATAACTTTGACTCAAATGGTACAAAAGCAATTTATGTAACCAAAACTTTTGTATCCCTGTAATATTCTGAAATAATAAATAAAAAAGGAAACGAGATAAGGACCAGATAGTGTGTCTGATTTGGAAAGCACTCTTTGGTTTGGAAGGAGCAGGGAGGAATTACTTTTCTTGCTCACCCACGTATCTTTCACAGTTAGTTGTTAGACACAAAATATGTTGAAAGTAGATATTTCTTAAATTGAACTGCATTAACCAGCTGAGCTTCAGAGTTCAATGAAGGCAGGGGAAACTACCCTTTAAGTACTGTAAGAGGGCTTCCAGGAAAGCCTTTCAACCTAGCAGGTTTCAGGCATTGTCCATCTTTCTACTTGTTACCCAGCAGTCTGTATGTGCTAATTGTGGCATCAATTAAGAACGCTTGTGAAAAGGTACACATTGGCCTGCAGAGATTGTTAGGCAGGGTTGATACGGCACTGTGGGCTGACATTCCATCCAGGGAAAATAAGCTCATGGGCTGACCTGTGTCAATGCACTCTGACATACAAGCTGACAGAGGCCTTCATCTGCACAGAACAGCGAAGTTCTCAAGAGCAGGGGACTTAGAGGTTAGACCAGAAAGTCTTATCATCAGGCACTGGGGATATTTTGTGGGATCTTGGCATCAGGAACACAATAATTGGGCCTTACACGGCAACTTTTTCTAGGCTAAGAACGATCTTCTCTCGAATGTCAGCCCCACAAAGGGCAGTGATTTCTGTCTGTTTTGTTCACTATTGTATCCCCAATGTCTGGCACATTGTAGGCGCTTGACATAGATCTAATGAATGAATGAATACAATAGTAGTTCTATTGGATAAAAGCAGCATTTTAACCTAAGGAATTGGATTCTGGAGTTGTTGCAGTAGAGTAGATGAAGATGTTGTCTTCTCAGAAGCTTCTTATAAAGGATCCAGCCACCCAGGCATTTAGTTCTGGCTAGAATGGATTTCTCCACCAAATTCTGTGTAAGGGATCTGCTTCCACTTGGCTGCAGTTGTCTTCATCCCTTCTCATTGCTATTTGGAACTACGATGCCATGGAGTACAGCTTGAACCTAAGTCTGGTTCTGTTCCCGCTTTTGCTTCTGTTCCCACTTTCTCTCATATCCTGTGTTCCTTCCCACTGGAACTGTTCCAAATATTCATCTTATTCCAGCCATCCAAAAGCCAACATTTTGATTTGTCTTGTCTTAAGCTCCTAAGAAGAAAAGAAATGGTTCTTATCTCTTAAAGGCCTGCCTACGGTACCCTTTTCATAGCAGGGCTTAGCTCACATTGTGAAAAGTAGAGAAAAGCTAATGGATTATTAGAGGGTGAGGTTTTCATTGTTACAAGTAGACAGCATCATGTATACGAGATGTTTGCTTCAGTGCCTTAGAATCACTTTTTTGACCAGGTCTGTTTTTAAATAACCATCCCTCATAGTGTCTGTTAATCGTATTAAAGGGAAGCTATTAGCATATAGAAGACACAAAGCTGACCTTTTGAAAAATGGAAAAAAATTTACAATAGAGCATTTGCAGAGGGTGATAAGTTCTGGGTGGAGATAAATTTTGCACATTTGGCTGCATGTACAAAATGTATTCAAGTGGAGTGAGCCTTACTTTCTCAGCTCATTAGGTTACCTATGCTCCCCTCACCTCCTATGAGACAAAGGGAGAAGGAAGAATACACAGAGTTGGGAAGTAACTACCGTCTCCCTAGTTCTATCCCAAAGCCTCTTGGCCCCATAAGGCCACCCACCAACAGGCTTTTTTGATGGAAGAAATAGGGATGCATCTAAATTGCTTGGTCTCAGCCTTTTGAAGCAGAAGTATGGAAAAAGCTGGGGGTTAAGGAGGGAAAATATGGAAAGTTGATTAAAGCTGTTGAGATAGCTGGCAAGCTCCTTGGCTAATTACCCCTGACAGATTTTGTCACTCTGCCTAGGGGACCACTCTTCTTTTATTTTGACTCCATGGTTTTCCCTCTTCCTAGTACTGGGGTGAAAAGGGCCATCTCCTTGATTCAAGCTAAGTCATCCAAGATCCAGAGACATCTTATTCAGCCTCCCCAAAGAAGGTTTTTTTTCAGCTTCCCTCTGCCTTCATGATTTGGAATGGACAGTTTCAACCTTTTCCAACTATATCTATCCATTTCTGATGATTCTAATAATTCTTAGTCTACCTTGGTCCAAGCTCTTTCATTTTCTTTTTCTGTCTTCCTTAGAGCCAGAGGCACAAAGGTACAGGTATAGTGATTAAAAGCATAGGCTCTAGAGTCAGACTGCCTGGCTCCTATCCCAGCTCCTGTGCTTCTGAACTGTATGACTTGGGACAAATTCCCTAACTTCTCAAAACCTCAGTCTCCTCTTCTATGAAATGGTGGTAATAATGGTATCTACCTGGCAGGAATGAATATGGTATATTGAAAGCCCTTAGTACAGTGGCTGGTGTATAGTAAGTGCTCAATCAATAGTTGTTGCTATTACGTGGTAAGGAAATAGACTTCCATCCTCACTCCAACCTTTAGGAGGTAGAGATCTTTGCATGTCCAAGGAATTTTACAGTCAAATTTTAATGATTATTTGTATATCCTTCGGTGGAAATCAACACTGAAAACTCTTTCTGACATGCCCACTCCAGCATCCAACTTTAGTCTGCACACTTGTGAGCACTTAAATGCTGTGTTTTGACAGTAATCCAGCAGTGGCATTCAAAATGTATAGCTTAATCTTTATTTTTTTTTTTTTTGATCCAGCTCTGCTGCCTAGATGTGCTCCAGCATGAACGAGTTGTTTGCCATCACATCTCCCTCTTCTGAGACCTTAGCCAAGAAGGCTCTCAGAGATGATTTAGTCCCTCTACCCCCCACCCTCCATTTTAAAGATGGGTAATGAGAGACCTAGAGAGCATTAGACCAGGGTCGGCAAAGCACCTTAGAGCCAGGTCTGGCACTTTGTAGGGGCCTCTGGTTGAAGGCTTTCTGAATACCTAAGAAATTTAATTTATCCTTTTTCCACTTGAGTGGAAACTTCTCAGAGAAGGAGCCTAACTCATTCTTCTTCTACCTGCTTCCACAGCTCTGGGTGAACCAGGAGGATGGGGTGGAAGAGGGGCCCAGTGATGTGCAGAATGGGCACCTGGACCCCAATTCAGACTGCCTCTGTCTGGGCCGGCCACTACAGAACCGGGACCAGATGCGGGCCAACGTCATCAATGAGATCATGAGCACTGAGCGTCACTATATCAAGCACCTCAAGGACATTTGTGAGGTAGCCATGTTGGTGCATGTGGGGGCACAGAAGGTGGGGTGGAGGACTGACAACCCCCCTGGGTCCTGCTTGTGATAGTCCCAACATCTTGGAAAAGGCAGCTGGACTGGAGTCTTTGCATTCTTAAGACTTTTGCTGGTGATCCAGCTTTTCTCATTACTTACTGAGAGAGTGACTTCTCTAAATCTCAATTTCCTCATACAAAAAAATGGAAATAATTATTCCCTCCCTACTTCATGTAATTGAAATGAGGCTCCCAAGTGCTTAGGAAATGGTAAAGCCTTCTAAGAATGGGGAACATCCTCATCCTGGGCTTTTCCTTTGTCTGCAGGGCTATCTGAAGCAGTGCCGAAAGAGAAGGGACATGTTCAGTGATGAGCAACTGAAGGTAATCTTTGGGAACATTGAAGACATCTACAGATTTCAGATGGGCTTCGTGAGAGACCTGGAGAAACAGTACAACAATGATGACCCCCACCTCAGTGAGATAGGACCCTGCTTCCTAGAGCATGTAAGTATCTTATCATTTGGGGAGGGTTTTGAGATGTGTTAGGAAGCAATGGAAGAAGCGTCTGAGCTGCCTGATTCTCTTCAGCTGCTTTGTCAGGCAGTGGGAATGGGTTTCTCTCTGACCCTGATTTTGACCCTTGGTCTCTGGCCAGGTTACAAGGACTTACAAAAGTACTGTGATTTGCCCTAACATTCTCTTTCTTTGCTATTCCCTACCCCTGTTCCTCTCCTTCCAGGCAGTTACCAGTAGGATTTTTCTTCAGCTTCTCTTTTCTATTCCTGTTAGGTTCAGTTTCCATGAGACTCAGTGTTTTGGGAAAAACTCAACATATTCACCACAAGGAGAATACAGGAATATGAGAAATAAGAGGGATCATGGTTAGCAAGAAATTAGGTTCCTGTAAGGCATTTATGGAAGAGTGCTAGAGTAGACGAAGGAACAAGTGTAGAAAAAGAGGCCATAGACTTAGAGGAAGGACTGCTGGGAAACAAGACAGCAGGGGAGTATTGTGTCTGCAATGACTATCTGGGTAACACTGAGCAAGTTCCTTTTGGCCTTTCCTCATCTAGAATATGAGAAGGTTTCATTGCGTGACATGTTTCTCTAACACCTGTTGGGTCTCATTCATAGGTGACCTAGTTGTTTTGACAATCCTTTCCCCCTGCTTTTTTTCCTTTTTGTAAGTAGGTTTATTAAGATATAGTTGACAAAGGATACACTTAACCTATTATATATATATGATTTGACAAGTTTCAACACATGAATATACTAATGAAACCCTCACCACAACCAATATAGGGAACAAAATCCTGATTCTTAGACGTTTCCTCCTGCCTTAGCCCCTCCTGGCCCTATCCTCCATGGAGCCACTTATTTGCTTTCTGACACTAAAGAATTATTCTCATTTTCTAGAGTTTAATATAATCAGAGTCACACAATATGCACTCTTTTTTGATGTTGCTTTTTTCATTCAGCATAATTATTTTGAGATTCATCATGTTGTTTTTGTATCAATAGTATATTATTTTTTATTGCTGAGTAGTATACCACTGTATGGATATACCCCAGTTTCTTTATCCATGCAACTTTTGATGGACACTGGGTTTTGACTATTACAAATAAAGCTGCTATGAACATTCCCACAGAAGTCTTTTTATAGACATATGCTTTCACTTCTCTTGGGTAAATTCCTAGGAATAAGATTGCTGATTCACATCGTAGGTGTATGTTTAACTTTTCAGAAAACTAGGAAAGTGTTTTCCAGGCAATTTTACCATTTTACATGTCCACCAACACATTATGAGAGTCCTAGTTTTTCCATATCCTTGCCAAAATTTACTGTGGTCAGTCATTTTCATTTTAGCCTTTCTAATAGGTGTGTAGTGCAATGTCATTGTGATTTTAACTTGCATTTTCCTCATGACCAAATAAGTTGAACATCTTTTTATCTTATCCACTATATGAATATTTTCCATGGAGAAATGTTTATTCAAATCCATTTTTATTGGGTCTTTGTTTTCTTTTTTATTATTATAATTGTTCTATTTGATTATTAGATATTAATCACTTATTGTGCCTAATTTATAAATTAAATTTTATCATAGGTATGTATATATAGGAAAAACGATAGTATACACAGGGTTAGATGTTATCCATAGTTTCAGACACCCATTGGGGGTCTTCAAATTTTTTTTTAATTTTAGCATATTATGGGGGTACAAATGCTTAGGTTACATGTATTGCCTTTTCCCCATCCAAGTCAGAACTACGAGTGTGTCCATCCCCCAGACGGTGTGCACCGCACCCATTAGGTGTGAATATATCCATCCCCTCCTCTCCCCTACCACCACAGACACCTGATGAATGTTACTAACATATGTGTACATAAAGTGTTGATCAGTTAATACCAATTTGATGATGAGTACATGTGGTGCTTGTTTTTCCATCTTGTGATACTTCACTTGGTAGAATGGACTCCAGCTCCATCCAGAATAATACAAGAGGTATTTCAAAAATATTTTCATGGCTGAATAATACTCCATGGTATACATATACCACATTTTATTAATCCACTCATGTATCGATGGGCACTTGAGTTGTTTCCGCATCTTTACAATTGTGAATTGTGCTGCTATAAACATTCGAGTGCAGATGTCTTTTTTATAGAATGTCTTTTGTTCTTTTGGGTAGATGCCCAGTAATGGCATTGCTGGATCAAATGGTAGTTCTCCTTGTATCTCTTTGAGGTATCTCCATATTGCTTTCCACAGAGGTTGCACTAGTTTGCAGTCCCACCAGCAGTGTATGAGTGTTCCTGTCTCTCTGCATCCACACCAACATTTATTGTTTTGGGACTTTTTGATAAAGGCCATTCTTACTGGAGATAAGTGATATCTCGTTGTGGTTTTGATTTGCATTTCCCTGATGATTAGAGATGTTGAGCATTTTTGTTATTGCATTTTGTTGCTGTGTCTCTTTAGTCTCTTTTTTTTTTAATTTCAGCATATTATGGGGGAACAGATGTTTAGGTTACGTATGTTGCCCTTATCCCCCCTCCCCCCGCCGAGTCCAAGTTTCAAGCATGTCCATCTCTCGGATGGTGCGCATCGCACTCTTTGTGTATCCATATACCTGTCCCCTCCTCCCCCTCCCCCCTGCTTCATATGTTTCTTGGCCATTATTCTGTCTTCTATTTGAAAAGTTTTTGTTCATGTCTTTTGCCCACTGTTTGATGTGGTTGTTTGATTTTTTCTTGTTGATTTTCCTGAGTTCTATATAGATTCTAGTTATCAGCCCTTTATGAGATGTGTAGCATGCAAATAGTCTGCAAATATTTCCTCCCATTCTGAAGATTATTTATTTGCTCTCATGACAGTTTCTTTGGCTGTACAGAAGCTTTTAATTTGATCAGGTCCTATTTATTTATTTTTATCATTGCTGTGATTGCCTTTGGGGTCTTCTTCATAAATTCTTTCCCTAGGCGGATGTCTATAAGAGTTTCCCCAACATTTTCTTCTAGAATTCTTATAGTTTCATGCCTTAGATTTAAGTCTGTTATCCATCATGAATTAATTTTTGTGAGCGGTGAGAGGTGTGGATGTATTTCATCCTTCTACATGTGGCTATCTGATTTTCCCAGCACCATTTACTAAATAGGGATTCTTTCCCCAGTGTATATTTTTGTGTGCTTTGTCAAAGATTAGATGGCTGTATGAGGATAGTTTTATATCTGGGTTCTCAGTTTTGTTCCATTGGTCTATATCTCTGTTTTTGTGCCAGTACCATGTGGTTTTTGTTAGTATAAGCTTGTAGTGTAGCCTGAAGTCTGGTAAATTGATTTCTCCTAATTTGTTCTTATTGTTTAAGATTGCTTTTGGATAGAGAGTCTTCTCTGATTCCATAAGAAGTGTGGAGTTATTTTTTCTAGATCTGCAAAAAACGATGTTGGTATTTTAAATAGGGATTGCGTTGAATCTGTAGATCACTTTGGATAGTACAGACATTTTAACAATGTTGATTCTGACAATCCATTAGCATGGTATGGTTTTCCTCCTGTTTACATCCTCTGCTATTTCCTTCCTCAGTGTTTTTCAGTTCTCCCTGTAGAGGTTTTTTGTTTGGTTCCAGTTCTAAGTGGAATGCTTTGAATTTTTCTCCATTCAGTATGATGTTGTCTGTGGGTTTGTTGTATATGGCTTTTAACATTTTTAGGTAAATCCCATGTATGCCTATTTTGTTATGCGTTCTTATCATAAAAGGGTACTGAATTCTGTCAAATGCTTTTTCTGCGTCTATTGAGAGGATCATATGACCTTTGTTTTATTTCTATTTATGTTGTAAATTACATTTATATATTTGCATGTATCGAACCATCCATTCATCTCTGGGATGAAGCCCACTTGGTCATGATGGATTATTGTTTTGATAAGCACTTGAATTCAGTTTGCTAGGATTTTATTGAGAATTTTTGCATCTACATTTGTAAGAGATATTGATCTGTAGTTTTCTTTTTTTCTTGAGTCCTTTCCTGGTTCTGTTACCAGTGTGATGTTGGCTTTGTAAAACATGTTGGGGAAGATTCCTTCATTCTCAGTGTTGTGGAATAATTTCTGCTTGATGGGCACCAGTTATTCTTTGTAGGTCTGGTAAAACTTGAGTGTGAAACCATCTGGTCTGTGACTTTTTTTTTTTATGGGAAAGTTTGTTATTGCTGCTTCAATTTTGATACTTGATATTGGTTTGTTCAGAAATTCTGTTTCTTTCTGGATGAAGCTAAGGAGGCTGTGCATTTCTAAGAATTTGTCCATTTCCTACATGTTTTCAAGTTGATGTGCATAGAGATTTTGATAGTATTCATAGATGATATTTTGTATTTCCATGGCATCAGTTGTAATTTCTACTTTTTCATGCTGATGGAGCTTATTAGAGTCCTTTCTTTTCTCCTTCTCTTTAATCTATTGATTTATTTTTTCAAAGAAGCAACTTTTTGTTTTATTAATCTTCCATATAGATTTTTTTATCAATTTCATTTAGTTCTGCTCTGATCTTGGTTATTACTTTTCTTCTGCTGTGTTTGGGATTGGTTTCCATATCATTTTTCAGTTCTTTCAGATGATTCTTTAGATTGTTGATTTGTGATATTTCTGTCTTTTGGATGTAGGCATTTATGGCTATAAATTTTCCTCTCAGGACTGCTTTAGCTGTCTTACAGACTTTGATAACTTGTGTCTTCTTTATCATTTATTTCAAAGAGTCTTTTGAATTCCATCTCAATTTTCTCCTTGACCCAATAATCGTTCAGCAGAAGGTTGTTTAGTTTCCATGACTTTGTGTAGACATGAGTGTTTGTTTTGGAGTTGATTTCTAATTTTATTCCACTGTGTTCTGAGAAGATGTATGTTATAATTTCTATTTTTTTTTAAAATTTGTTGAGACATGTTTTGTGGCCTACATTATGGCCGATGTTAGAGAATGTCCCATGAGCTGATGAGAAAAATGTATATTCAGTGGTTTTGGGATAGAATGCTCTGTAAATGTCTGCCAGGCCTATTTGTTCTAGAGTTCTGTTTAAGTCCATTGTTTCTTTGTTTATTTCGCTTTGAGGATCTGTCCTGTTCAGGTATTGAAGTCCTGGCTATTACGATACTGCTGTTTATCACTTTATTTAGATCAAGCAGGATTTGCTTTATGACTCTGGGTGCACCTGCATTAGGCGCATAAATATTTAGAATTGTTATGTCTTCCTGTTGACTTGTACCCTTCACCAATGGCTATCTTTGTCTTTTACTACTTTTGTTGATTTGACGACTAAGTTTTCTGAAATCAGAACTGCTGTACCAGCTTTCTTTTGGCTTCCATTTTGATTGAATATTATTTTCCATCTTTTCAGCTTGAGTCTGAATCCTTGTGGGTTAGATGTGTTTCCTGAAGACAGCAGATACTTGGCTTGTATATACTTATTCATTCGGCCAGCCTATGTTGCTTTATTGGGCAGTTTAAGTCATTCACATTTATTGAAAGAATTGATAAGTGGGGCAGATTTCTGTTCATCCTGTTGAGTTGAACTTCGTTGCTTTGTTTTCTCTCTTGAGCCATTGTGGTATCTGGCCTTTGACCTTTAGCTTGTGTATGATTTTACATTCGTGAGTGTCTGTTGTGCTGTTCTGTGTGTAACGCTGTTGTGAGTACTTCCTGGAGGGCAAGTACTTGTCTTGATGAATTCCCTTGGTGTTTGCTTGTCTGAGAAGGTATGTATTTCTCCTTTTTATAAGAAACTTAATTTTGCAAGTAACAAAATTCTAGGCTGGGCATTATTCTGTTTGAGAAGACTGAGAATGGGGCTCCATTCCCTTTTGGCTTGTCAGTTCTCAGGTGAGAAGTCTGCAGTTAGTCTTTGTGGTTTTATAAATTATTTGTTTTTAAAGATACAGTATGTGCACATGATATAAAATTCAAGTGACACAGAGAAGTGTGCAGCTAAAAGTCTTCTTGGAAATTTCTTTCTTTGCTTTTGGGAATATGTGTTGAGGGTGTCCCTATGACCACTCTTATGTTCAGTGATTTGCTATGAGTACTCACTGGCTCAACATGTAGTTATATTCATTGCTATGAGTTATTATAATGGAAAAATTCAAAGCAAAATCAGCAAAAGGAAAAGGTACATGGGGAAGCATGGAGGAAAAGAGGCATAAGCTTTTTAGAGTCCTCTCTTAATGGAATCACACAGGAGGCACTGAATTTCCTTAGGAATGAGTTGTGACAACATATGTGAAATGTTATCCACCAGGAAAACTCATCAGAGACTAAGTGTTCAAAGTCCTTGTGGAGAGTTGGTCATGTAGGCACCCTCTGGCTAGCATGTACCAAAATTCCAGAGTCCCAGAATGAAAGCAGGTATTCAGCATAATCCACATTGTTTATATAGGCAGTCTAGGCACTGTAGCAAGGCATTGTTATCTGGGAATGGTGTTTAACCCTCTTGATATCTAAGTTGCAAGATGCCAGTCAAGGCAAAGCCTTTCAAGCAGGCTTTTCTAGGAAAAATAGTCTCACTTCTGATATGATAGCTCTTTTCTGCATGTTATATAAACTCGTTCAGCCATCCCAGAAAGCATCTGAGTAGTATTTATAAAGGTTAAGCATGTATATGACCTAGTGGTTGCATTCTTGAATGTATATCCCAGAGAAATTCTCACAGAGGTCCATGAGAGAGCCCATAAAAGACTATTTTTGATTGCATGGCAGTGTTGTGTTGTGGAATACAGTTAGAAGCAACTTAGGAATTTATCACCACAGAGTTAGATACATGGATAAGAATCATATGGGGGATTCTTACTGCAGGGTATTATGTAACAGTAAATAACAGACTAGAAGTCTGTACCTTATAGCAACATGTAGAGATCACAAGCATAATGTTGAGTGGAGAAAGTAGAACATAGAATAGTGGTTCTCAACTGGGGTCTGCCCTGTATCATGTAGGGTGTTGAACAGCATTCCTGGTTTCTGCCCAGTAGGTGCCAATAACAACTCCCCCACTACCCAGTTTTGACAACCAAAAATGTCTCCAGACATTGTCAAATATCCCCTGAGGGATAAAAAAAATCACTGAAATGAAGCAGATTAACATTTAATCTGTTAACATGGTAAATTTGGATTGAATAATTTTCATGTGTTCAGTGAACATTGCATTACTGGGATAAACCTCATCTAATCACAGTGTATTATCCTTTTTACATATTACTTTTCCTTTTTAAAAATTAGTTTACCCTTTTATTCTAGTATTTCATTTTTTATCAGCTATATGTGTATATAATTTATATACAATAAGATTCATCAGTTTTAAGTGTATATTTTGATGAGTTTTAAAAAATGTATATAGTTGTGTAACCACCATAATAATCAAGATACACAATTTTTCTATCATTCCATAAAGTTCTCTCATCCTTCCTTTGTGGTCAATATACGCCTGCATGCCTGGTCCCTGGCAAACACTTCGTTTTTATTGCAATTTTGCTTTTACTTAGAATGTCATATAAATGAAATAATACAGTACATAATGTTTTGTGTTTAGTTTATTTCATTTAACATAATACCTTTGATATCCATCCATGTTCTTGCATGTATCAGTAGCTGGTGGTTCTTTATTGCTTAGTAGTACTTTATTGTATGGATATACCACCCATTCAATAATTAGTGGACACGTAGGCTGTTTCCAGTTTTGAGCTCTTATGAATAAGCTGCTTTGAACATTCCAGTACAAGATTTTTTTGAAAATACAGGCTTTCATTTTTCATGGGCAAATTCATAGGGTTAGGGTTGCTGGGTTGCATGATTAGTGTTTTCTTAACTTTATAAGATACTGCCAAACTATTTTCCAAAGTTGCTATATCATTTTATATTTTTACTACTATTATATAAGAGTTTAAGTTGCTCTACATGGTCTTAAACATTTGATATTATCAGTATTTTTTATTTTAGCTATTCTGACACATAGGCTTGTAGTGGTATCTCATTGTGGTTTTAATTTGAATTTGCTAATGGATAATGATGTTGAGCATTTTTTTCATGTGTTTATTTGCCATCTGTATAAAATCTTTGGTGAAGTGTCTGTTCATGTCTTTTGCCTATTTGTAAGTGGGTTGTTAGTGCTTAGTTTTGAGAGTTCTTTTTTTAAAAAATGGATACATAATGTTACATATTTATAAGGTACGTGTCATATTTTGATACATGTATACAGGGTGTATGATCAAATGAGAATAATAGAGATATCCATCACCACAAACATTTACTATTTCTTTGTGTTGAGAATATTCCACATCTTTTAGCTATTTCGAAATATACAATAAATTATGGTTAGCTATATTCACCCTACTGTGCTATTGAACATTAGAACTTATTTCTTCTATCTAACTGTATTTTTGTACCCGTTAACCAACCTCTCTTCATCCACCTCTCCCCACTAATCTTCCAACCTCTTGTAACCATGATTCTACTTACCTACCATCTCCATGAGATCAACTTTTTAGGTCCACGTATGAGTGAGAACATGTGATATTTGTCTTTATGTGCCTGACTTCTTTCTTTTTTTTTTTTTTTGAGACAGAGTCTCACTCTGTTGCCCGGGCTAGAGTGCCGTGGCGTCATCCTAGCTCACAGCAACCTCAGACTCCTGGGCTCAAGCGATCCTCCTGCCTCAGCCTCCCGAGTAGCTGGGACTACAGGCATGCACCACCATGCCCAGCTAATTTTTTCTATATATTTTTAGTTGTCCGATTAGTTTCTTTCTATTTTTAGTAGAGACGGGGTCTCACTCTTGCTCAGGCTGGTCTCGAACTCCTGAGCTCAAAGAATCCACCCGCCTCAGCCTCCCAGAGTGCTAGGATTACAGGCATGAGCCACCGCGCCCGGCCTGCCTGACTTATTTCAATTAACAAAATCTCCTCCACCTCCATCCATGTTGCTGCAAAAGACAGGAGTTTGTTCTTTTTTGCAGGTGAATAATATTCCATTGTATACATATACCCCATCTTCTTTATCCATTCATCCATCTATGGGCACTTAGGTTGATTTCATATCTTGGCTATTGTGACTAGTGCTGCAATAAATGTAGGAGTGCAGATATCTTTTTTACATACTGATTTTCCTTCTTTTGGATATATATTCAGCAGTGGTGTTGCTAGATCATATTTTATTGCTATTTTTAGTTTTCCGAGGAACCTCCATACTGTTTTCCATAACGGCTATACTAATTTATATTTCTACCAACAGTATATGTGAGTTCCCTATTCTCTGCATCCTTGCCAGCATTTGTCTTTCGTCTTTTTTTATTATTATTATTACTTTTATTTCAGCATATTATGGGGGTACAGATGTTTAGGTTATGTATGTTGCCCTTACCCACCCTCCCCTCCGAGTCCAAGTTTCAAGCATGTCCATCTCTCGGATGGTGCGCATTGCACTCTTTGTGTATGCATATATCCGTCCCCTCCTCCCTTCGCCCCTCCCCCTTCCCCCTCCCTCCCTACCCGACATCCAGTAGATGCCATTCTTATATGTACACTTATGTGTTGTTCAGTTACTACCAATTTGATGGTGGGTACATGTGGTGCTTGTTTTTCCATTCTTGGGATACTTCACTTAGTAGAATGCGTTCCAACCCTATCCAGGAGTATACAAGAGGTGCTATATCACCATTGTTTCTTAAACCTGAATAGTACTCCATGGTATACATATACCACATTTTATTAATCCACTCAGGTATTGATGGACACTTGGGTTGTTTCCACATCTTTGCAATTGTGAATTGTGCTGCTATAAACATTCGGGTGCAGATGTCTTTCTTATCGAGTATCATTTGCTCTTTTGGGTAGATGCCCAGTAATGGGATTGCTGGATTGAATGGTACTTCTAATTGTATCTCTTTAAGGTATCTCCATTCTTTTGTCTTTTTGATAAAAACCATTCTAACTGTGATGATATAATATGTCCTTGTGGTTTTGATTTGCGTTTCCCTGATGATTAGTGATGTTGAGCATTTTGTCATATGCCTATTGACCATTTGTATGTCTGCTTTTAAGAAATGTCTCTTCAGACCATTTGCCCATTTTTAAATCAGATTTCTCTTCTTTTTTTCCTTTTTTTTATGTCGCTGCATTGTTTGAGTCATTTATATATTCTGGTCATTAATCCCTCATTGGGTGGATAGTTTGAAAATGTTTCTCCCATTCTACAGGTTGTTTCTTCACTTTGTTGATTGCTTTCTTTGCTGTGCAGAAGCTTTTTAGCTTCATATGATCCCATTTGTCTATTTTTACTTGTGTTACCTGTGCTTTTAAGGTATTACCTAAAAACAGTCTTTGCCTAGATCAATGTCCTGAAGACTTTGCCTAATGTTTTCTTCTAGTAGTTTCATAGTTTCAGATCTTACATTTAAGTCTTTAATCCATTTTGATTTTGTTTTTGTACATGGTGGGAGACAGGAGTCTATTTTCATCCTTTGACATATGAACATCCAGTTTTCCCAGCACCACTTATTGAAGAGACTTTTCTTTCCCTAATGTATGTTCTTGGTGCCTTTGTCGAAAATGAGATTGCTGTAAATGTGTGGATTTATTTCTGGTTTCTATTCTGTTCCATTGGTCTATGTGTTTTTATACCAGTACCCTAGTAATTTGATTAGCATAGCTTTGTAGTATATTTTGAAGTCAGGTAGTGTGATGCCTCCAGCTTTGTTCTTTTTCCTTTGGATTGACTTGGCTATTTGGGGTCTTTATTGAGTCCATAGAAACCTTAGGATTGTTTTTCTATTTTTGTGGAGAATGTCGTTGGAATTTTGATAAGAATTCCGTTGAATCTGTAGGTCACTTTTGGGTAGTATGGACATTTTAATAATATTAACTTTTCCCATCCATGAATATGGGATATCTTTTTCACTTTTATGTTGCCCTAATCATTTTATTTCATCAGGGTTTTTAGTTTTCATTGTAAAGATCTTTCCCTTCTTTGCCTAAATTTATTATTAATTTTTGTAGCTATTATAAATGGAATTGCTTTTGCGATTTTTTCATATTGTTCACTGTTGGCATATAGAAATGTGACTAATTTTTGTATGTTGATTTTGTGTCCTGCAGGTTTACTGAATTCATTTATTAGTCCCAAAAATTTTAGGTGGGTCCTTTAGGTTTTTCAAAATATGAGATCATATTGTCTCCAAACAAGGACAATTTGACTTCTTCCTTTCCAATTTGGATACCCTTTATTTCATTCTTTTGCCTATATTACTCTGGCTAGGACTTCCATTACTATGTTGAATATAAGTGGTAAAAGTGGACATCCTTGTTTTTTTCCAGATCTTAGAGTAATTTTTCACCATTCACCACAGTGCAGTACTAGAGTATTCTGAATTTGTCTGTTTACATTTACCAATGAATTTTATACCTTTAAATGTTTTGTTGTTACATGTCAGCATCCTTGTCTTTAAGATTGAGCAGCTCCCTTTAGCATTTCATGTAAGACAACTCTGGTATTGATAAATTCCCTCAGCTTTTGTTTGTCTGAGAAAGTCTTTATCTCTCCTTCATGTTTCAAGGATAGATTTTCTGGATCCAGTATTCTTGGTTGCCATTTTATTCCCCATTCATCACTTTGAACATTTCATCCCCGTCCCTCTAGCCCTGTAGGGTTTCCTCTGAGAAGTCTGTTGCCAGACAAATTGGAGCTCCTTTATATGTTGTTTGCTTCCTTTATTCTGATGATTCTAAGATCATCTCTTTGTCCTTGATCTTTGAGAGTTTGATTATTATATGTGTTGCAGTAATCTCATTTGGATTGAATATGTCTCATAGTCTTTGATCTTGTATTTGGATATTTATATCTGTCTCTATGTTTGGAAAGTTCTCCGTTACTATTTTTTGAATAAGCTTTCTACTCCTTTTTTTTTTTTTTTTTTAGGCTTAAGTTTAATCCAGGAAAGTATAAGAGGTTCTAGATCACTGTTGTTTCTTATGATTGAGTAATATTCCATTGTATACATATACCGAATTTTACTAATCCACTCATGGATTGACGGGCACTTGGGTTGTTTCCACATCCTTGCAATAGTGAATTGGCAGCATCAGATTTTTTTTTTCATTTCAAGTTGCATAGTTTCTTTTTTTGTTTATTGTTTGTTGTTTATAGGGGTACAGATGTTTAGGTTACGTATGTTGCCCTTGCCCCCCCTTCCCCCCAAGTCCCAGTCCCAAGCGTGTCCATCTCTCGGAGGGTGCACATTGCACCCTTTGTGTATGCATATATCCGTCCCCTCCTCCCCCTCGCCCCTCCCCCTTCCCCCTCCCTCCCTACCCGACATCCAATA
>RJWJ010000746.1:0-135224 GCA_004363605.1 Indri indri
CTTACACTTTCCTGGATTAAAATTAAGCCCATTATCCAAAGTGAAGCACCACAAGAGCAGAAGAACGGGCTCCACTTGTACTCACCATCAAACTGGTTCTAACTGATCAACACTAGGTTGATCACATGGCAGAAATACTCTCTAGGGATTAGGGGGATGGGGGGGCAAATCAACAACTAAAGGACACGGGGAGCACTAAAGGGGGGGGGTGGGAAGGGCATGCCTTAAACCCGCACTTGGGTGAGGCAAAGGCATAAAGTGTAACTGTAGTGTTTGTACCCTCACAATACCCTGGAATAAAAAAACAAACAAACAAACAAAAAAAACTGCTTCCCCGGGTCAGTATAAAAGTTGAATGAGATAATACGTCTCAAGTGCCTGGCATATGGTAAGTCTTCCTGGTATTGTTCTCTCATGACAAGATCACACAGGAAGTGCTGGGTCCCCCTCTGGGAGTTTGAAGAATTACAAGGAAATGTAAAGGGAAATAACAAAATGGCAGGACATGGGGGGGATCTAGAAATCCTGAAATTTGAGGAACAGCTGAGGAAACCGAGGGTGTTTTACCCAGGTGAGAAAGAGTTTTCAAATATTCGAAGAGCTGCCTGCATGCAAATGGGGGCTGAAAAGTCCTGTGCTGGACGGTCCTTCCAACTCCAAATGAAACTCTGCCCCCAAGGGCTCTGCCCTGAAGGCAGCAGAGGTTGGAGGGTAAAGGCCCTGGGTCAAGGTTCGCCTCTGACGACATCCCGGCACCCTGGTTGGAGGATGCTGGGCAGACACAAGGCTGGCCCTCTGGCTGGGCTGGAAGGACCCAGAACTCAGGACAGCCCAAGTAGTGGTTTATCCCCACTGGACCATAGCAGCCTTTTGGACAGATCCTAATGCCAGTCCTAGTACTGTGTCTCCTTTTGAAAGAGCCATTTCAGGTCACAGGAGCACTCCTGGGCGAAGTGGAGTTTGTTTCCTTGTGGTCTGGCTAGGAAGCGCCAACCGGGTGGCCGAGAGGCAGGCTGCCTTGGCTGGAAGGCCAAATGCCTGGCCAACTGGTGTGTCTCCAGAGAGCAGGCGGGCCCGCCTTGACTGGCCGGTGCTCAAGCCACTGTTGCTGCCGGCAGAGCATCCCCCTCCGGCCAGCTGATTTTCTCATTGCTAGGCTTGTAAATGGCGTGATTTATGACTGTGCTCATCCATTCTGGCCCCTGGGTATAAATGCTTTTGCTTCCAGGCTGGAAAGTGAATAATGAATTAATCACCCTGCCTTGGGTTCAATACGGAGCTGAGTGTTTGCAGATCTTTATTGTAGTGTGCAAGCCAAGTCGAACTGCTCAATTTACACTTCTAATTCATTTGACTTTGAGCAATTCTGCCTGTTCCTGGGGAGCTGCAGCCTTGTGGTTGCTTGGCCTCTGAGGAAGCCTCACTGTCCCCCTCCGCCATCCCCTCCCTTTAAAAGGGAATGCCAAAGACTTCTGGGTGCTCAGAGAAGTCAAGCCACTTCCTCCGAGACTGCTCTCTGGGATGTCTCTTGTCCTGAATGGCATCGCTCAGGGCATTTCTCAGCGTGCAGAAGACAGCTGAACTGCCTGATGCTAGCCTGTGTGCATGGCATGGAGAAGGGGTTAGGCACACAGGAAAGATCTGTTGAATGAACGGCCCTGGCTCCACTGACACAGATACTTATCCAAACTAATGGCTTGCAGTCAGGGCTGCACCAGCTCCTCTGCACCTTGTTCTGGTTCTGCAGGACTTTGGGAGCAGAGTTTTTACTAGGTCTCAGAGCTGATGAGATCTGAGTGATGAGATAGGGCAAAGTCTTGCTCAAGTTCACCCGGAAACCATCCAAGGCGAAGTCTGCATTTGAAGACTTGGGCCTTCCAGCTTTGGCCATTTCTCTTCACCTCCCAGAAACCAAAGACATAAGCAGGTGCTTTTCACCCAGTGCTTGAATCTGAAAAGTAGGTGGACCTCAGGGCCCTGGACGGAGTAAGGTTGACACAGGCTTCACCCTAATGGGCTCCAGGAAGAGGATGTGTCCACTCTGGGGACATCTTCCAGACCAAGTGCAGCTGAGGTGCTTCCTTGTTCATCGCAGCGTCCAGCCACCCTCCCTGCACACCCGTGGTCCCGTAGCCAGAGGGCCCACCACACCTGAGCCCCTCTTTCCTGGGGCTTTTGTTCACATTATTCTGCGCTCTTGCCCCTGGCTGAGATCCCTCCTACCCCCCGCCCCCCAAGACCTACCTCTGCAGCTCTCTCCCTGTCAAACCTTTCCAGGCCTCTTCCAATCAGTGCGGTTTCTGTTTCCTTTTGGCCTTGAGCATACATGGTTTGTCCCTCTTTTAGCCCTTCTTTTTTTTTTTTTTCTGAGACAGGGTCTTGCTCTGTTGCCCAGGCTAGAATGCAGTGGCATCATCATAGCTCACAGCAACCTCAAACTCCTGGCTCAAGTGTGCCCTCCTGCCTCAGCCTCCTGAGTAGCTGGGACTGCAAGCACACGCCACCATGCCTGGTTAATTTTCCTATTTTTTGTAGAGAAGGGGTCTCACTCTTGCTCAGGCTGGTCTTGAACTCTTATAGCCCTTGTATGGCTCTACCCATTTCCTCATCTCCTGGCCAACTGAGCATGGCTTCTACATTCTCACTCTAGTCATTGGTAAAAATGTGAAGGCAAGAAAGAGCTGAGGGCAGCCCAACACCCACCATCAGGAGCTGCCTTATAGACTAGCCACCAATTCCTTCTTTCATCCTTTAAACAAAAGAGTTTATGTAGCCTCGACTCCTCCCAGGCTCTGGGGCTGTGACAAGGAGCACGACTTCACCTCTTGTGTCTCCCCTCCATGCTCCAGCCGCATGGACTTTCTACAAAGCCTTCGAACCTGCCATGCTCCCTCCTGCCTCAGGGCCTTAGTGTATGTTTTTCCTTATGCCTGAAACATCCAAATGCTCCTTCTCTTCTCATTTACTCATTCTGCTCTTTTAGAGCTCAACTCAGACCTCAATTCTTCAAGGAAACTGAGCTGGAACCACCACTAACACCACTTCTCCCTGGTCTGAACATTTTCTCTGAACCCCCAATCACAGCTGTAATTACAATGATTAATTATGTAGTCAATTCTTTCCTATCACCCCCGCCCCCAGATGTAAGCTCCCTGTGGGCAGGGCCACATCTGTCTTGCTCACTGCTCTGTTTTCATTTTCTACGTCATGAACTTACATACAGGAAGTGCTCAAGAAAATCTTTTAAAGAAATAAAGTTTATCATGAAAGACATCTTTAAACCACCCTCTTGTATTCCAGCCTAGGAAACCTATCAATAGGAGAACGTGGTCAGTGGGCATGATGGCTAGCCATTGGTGATTTCCATTTACTTGCCATTCCAATTTCTAGAGAACACTGGAACAGGAGGTGGAGGGGTGTCGGGGGAAGGATGCTGGGGATGGTGTTTTCCTCTTGCAACATGCTGCTCCCACAGAACACTGCAGGCAGAGTTGGAGACGGGGAGTCCTGGTAACAAGGCATGCTGGGGATTGCAGGTTTCCATGCGTTCCATCATAGGAGATCCAGGGGCTGCATCTGATGACAGTCAGCTAGACATGGGGTGAGCTGTGCATGTTCACCTGCTGCCAGATGAAACCAAACGGGTTACAGAGTAGGACCTATGGAGAACTTGTGGAAACATAAGATTAGTAAAATATTCACTGCAGGAATTAGAAAAATTTTTTAAACCATTTGGCATCCTTAATGGAAGGCCAGAAGACATGATCTCTATAAAACTAGAGCAGAAAGCCGTAAATGAAGAATTTTTAAGAAACGCAATGACCTGTGTTGAAATTCATATTGGAGAAGGAGAGAGGAGAATGGACCCTGGGGCACCCACAAAGCGACGTCAAGGACAAATCTGAGACTCTTCCCAAAGAGAAAAAGAAAGGCACGAAAATGATGCAGAAGATACACAAGGAGGATAAAAAACAAAAAATAGGGTTCTGCCTTGGGTGACTTAGATGTGTCTAGGGGAACAATCAGAACACGTAGAACAAGCAATAACTGAAGACTCATTACAGAAAATCGCCTTAAGTGTTAACAAGCCCCGAGTCTGCACATTGAAAAGTCTCATTGCATTCAAAAGGCAATGCAGAAATCAACATCTAGGCACATCCCAACCACACTCTTGAATTATACTAACAGACAAGAGTCTGTAAGGATAGAGGCACACAAAATTGGTTATCCACAGAGACAAAAAATAGGTTGGGATCAGACTTCACCCAACAACGCTAAATGCCACAGTACATTGGAAAAACATTTACAAAAATTTGAGAGGAAACTCTGTGACCCAACATTGTTAAGTGTGGCCATCATGACTTCTATGGATACAGGATATAGAAAGATATTTTTAGAAAATGTACCATTACCATCTCCTTCCTCACATACCTTTCTTTTAAAAATTACTTGTAGATGTGCTCCTGTGGACTTCAAGATAAACCAAGAACTCGCAGACAAATGGGGAAAGACAGATTGGCAGTTTCTTACAAAACTAAATGTAAATCCAGCAATCACACTCTTTGGTATTTACCTGAATGAGCTGAAAACTTATGTCCACACAAAAACCCACACACAAATGTTTATAGCAGCTTCATTTATAACCGTCAAAACTTGGAAGCAACCAAGATGTCCATCAGTGGGTGAATGGATAAATAAACTGTGATACATCCAGGCAATGGAACATTATTCAGTGCTAAAAAGAACCGAGCTATCAAGTCATGAAGACACAGGGGAACCTTAAATGCATATACTAAATGAAAGAAACCAATGTGAAAAGGCTACGTACTGAATGATTCCAACTATATGACAGTCTGAACAAAGCAGAACTGTGGAGACAGTGGTTGCCAGGAGATCAGGGAGAGAGAGGGAGGGAGAGAAGGATGAGTAGGCAGAGACAGGGAGTTTTTAAAGCAGCGAAATTACTCTGTATGATACTGTAGTGATGAATACATGGCCTTATACATTTGTCAAAACTCACAGAATGTGCAACACAGTGAATCCTAGTGTAAACTATGGACTTCAGTTAATAATAATGTATCGACATTGGCTCATCAACTGTAACAAATGTACCGTACTAATGCAAGACATTCATGATAGGGGAAATTGGGTTGTGGGTGAGGAGATATACATGAGTGAGGGGATCTCTTACTCAATTTCTCTATAAACTTAAAACTACTCCCCCAAAAAAGTCTATTAATTTTTTAAGTAGAAGAAATGATAACAAAGGATTGGCAAGTCTTCTCTGACTTAGTTTTGATCCCAAATTCACTTGAACTGCACATACTCAGTGGCCTCCGATAGCCTGAGGGCAAAGCTAGACCACATTAGGGTGGTTTTCTGCTGTTTTCTTCAAGCTAGGCCATATTTGAACTCTCATTTTACCATTTCTCTTGCCCCATTTAATGACTCTTGAAAAATCACAGTTCTCTTCTGGTCCAGCACTTATTAATAGTGGTCATGGCCAGGCACGGTGGCTCATGCCTGTAATACTAGCACTTTGGGAGGCCAAGGTGGGAAGATCACTTAAGGTCAGGAGTTTAAGACTAGCCTGAGCAACAGCAACACCCCGTCTCTACAAAAAATAGAAAAATTAGCCGGGTGTGGTGGCATGCACCTGTAATTCCAGCTACTCAGGAGGCTGAGGCAGGAGAATTGCTTGAGCCCAGGAGTTTGAGGTTGCTGTGAGCTATCATGATGCCACTGCACTCTATCTCAGGCAACAGAGCAAGACCCTATCTCCATTAAAAAATATAATAATAATAATAATAATAGTGGTCACATCCTTTATGCTGTTGGTATCCTATGCTGGGAGAATCACTCAACACATTTTTATCTTTCCCTTTACAACAGTGGAGCTGCATATAGTGACACAGCAACCATTTTCATAACCAAAGAACTTGAATAGTTGAGAAACTAACCAAGTTACACTGTCCAATGCCCAAAGGCTCAGAAATTGGCAGCACCAGATCCCGCTGGAAGTAGGAGTAAAAGTTGATCTGGAAAGAAGAAAATGGGTGAAAGTCTGTTAAAGAATCAGTTAGACCCCGCAGATGCCCTCATCCACTCAGCTCAGCTAGGGAAAACCCCCTCCCTCACTCTGCAGAAAACTGTGGGTTTGTTCTCCGGGCTAAGAAACACCAGACATGGTTGAAGGTAGGGATTACATTTTGGAAGTTGCATCCAGCTTTCTTCTCACACCTGGATTTCAGAATACTAGAAATAATATATACTTCTAGAAAGAAATTGGGAGAAACTTCCATGGGAATCTAACTAGTCTAAGAGAAAAAAAACCTAAGAAATTGATAACAGGATTATCTGAAAAATGGCCCAGGGAGCTCACTCCACAGTGAAGCCCTCGGTCGGCAAGGCTTTTCCGCTGGCCTGAAAGACCAACCAGCTTTTTAGTGCTCTTCCTTTGAGTAGATAGCGCATGAAAAGACAACATCATTAATTAACAAGGAAATGCAAATCAGAACCATAATGAGGTAACAATATACACCCACTGGAATGGCTAAAATTAAAAAGACTGATAATGGCAAGTGTTGATGAAGATACAGAGCAATCAGAACTCTCAGACGTTGCTGATGCGAATGTAAAAATGGTACAACCACTCTGGAAAATAGTGTGACAGTTTCTTGTAAAGTCATGAATATCCTTGCCATAAAACACAGCAATTTCACAACTTGGTATTTACCCAAGAAAACGAAAACCGTCTATTAACAGTTGTACATGAATGTTCATAACAGCTTAGTGCTTAATAGCTCTAAACTGAAAACAAGCCATCAATGTCCATCAATAAATGAGTGGATAAATAAACTGTGATATATTAATATAATGGAATACTACTCAGCAATAAAAAGGAAACTCAACTACAGAATCACACATCACTGATAAATTTCAAAAGCATTAGCTTTTGTATGAAAATCCAGAGTAAGTAAAACCTACAGTGGCGCAAAGCACTAGTGGTGCTGGAGGTTGGGGGAGAGAGACTGTAAAAGGGTATGGGGTGATGGGAATGTTCCCTATCTCACCGTGGCAGTGGTTACATTTTATTTTTCACATCCCTGTCAATACATGTCACATCCCGCCAATACATGCCAAAATGTATTGAACTTTACATTCCACTGGTACATTTATTGTATGTAAATTATACCAATGGAATGAGAATATATTATATCTCAGTGAAGTTGACTTAAAATATAATTTGCCATACTGGGAGCAGTGGCATCTGCCTGTAGTCTCAGCTAGTCAGGAGGCTGAGGTGGGAGGATCGCTCGAGCCCAGGAGTCCAAGTCCAGCCTGGGCAACATGGCGAGACTCTATCTCAAAAAAAGAAAAAATAGTAATAATAATAATTTACCAGACTGCCAAGGATCACCAAACATTTGAGAAAAACACCTAATATTGAAGACAGAGGCCAAGGGGAAACAAACAGAAGAGGTAAGCTGAAGAAAATAGACTATACAGAGGCAATAAAATATTAAAAAATGAAAATTTACCATTAATATCTTCAGAGAGATTTTCACCGAAAATGCCATTATAGCTACAAAACAAGAAATGTTGCTATAGTAAAAGAACATTCAGAGAACAAAAAGGAGCTCTTGTAAATTAAAAATACAATAGCAAAAGTTTTAAAAACTGAAGAAGAATGTTGAAAGATTATGATAAGAAAAGCTTCCAGCTGGGAAAGGTAATGGGGAGGGGAGGATAAGGAGAGCTGGTTAATGAATACGAAGTTACAGCTAGCTAGGAAGAACAAGTTCTAGTGTTCTGTAGCACTAGTGGGTGAATATAGTTAACAATAATTTAGAATTTATTTTCAAAAGCTAGAAAGGAGGATTTTGAATGCTGTAATACAAAGAAATGATGTGTTCTAGGTGATGGATATGCTGATTACCCTGATTTGATAATTATACATTGTATACATGCATGGAAATATCACTCTGTATCCCATAAACATGTACAATTATGTTGTACAAACATGTACAATTTAGTTGACACATAGTGTCAACTAAAAAGGAAAAAAAGAAAAAAAAGAAAATCTTCCAGAAAGTAGGAAGAGAAAAAAACTAAAGCGATAGAAAACAGAAAATAAAAGAAAATTAAGGCCCAATTTAGGTCCAATATGTGAATTATGGGAGTCCACTAAGAGAATAGAAAGAAAACAGAGAGGAAGAAATCATCATAGAAATAATCCAAGAAAAATTTTTTAGAACTGAAGGATGTTTCCAGATTAAAAAGACCCACTGAATGTTTAATAGATAAAGCCAGACCCACACCAAAGCACATCATGATGAAATTTCAGAAACTAAAGACAAAGCATAGATGTTTCCAGAAAGGGGTGGGGGGAGTTGTCATACAAATGGTCAAGAATCGGAATTGCCTTAGACTTCTTGATTTCAGCATTAGCAGCTGGAAGACAGGGACTAATTTCTTCAAAATCCTGAGGAAAAATTGTATGTGACCTAGAATTTTAAATCAAGCCAAATTTCCAATTAATGGTGAGGGTATAATAAAGACATTTTCGGACATGGAAGGTCTTTAAAAATGTATTTAGGCTATTAAGTATGAAATGTCTAATTTCCTTAAGTTTGACAGTTGATATGCCTGACATTTCACTTCGACACTTCTTGTTTTATTTTTATTGTGAAGGTACATCCTCATTCTTTCAAATGCACAGTTTGGCCTGTGATTATCTTTCAAAAAAATTTTAGAGCAATTTTTGTGAAACCATGGATAAGTCAAAACTTTGTGTTATTTTCCAATATGAGTTCCGTCATAGAACCAATGCATCACAGACAGCTCAAAATATCAATGAAGTGTTTGGGAAGGATGTGGCTAATGAACACACAGTACGTCAATGGTTCAAGAAGTTCCATTCTAGTGATTTTAATCTTGAAAATGAGCCACGTGGGCAACCTGAGACCACGGTGGATAATGATGAGCTGAAAGCTGTAGTGGAAGTGAATCCACCCCAACCTATGCGTGAATTAGCAGCAAGGTTTGACGTTACTATTCCAACAATATTGGACCATTTGAAACAAATCAGCAAGGTAAAGATGGGGACCACACGAATTGAATGAGCGTCAGAAAAGAAATCGTCTCAAAGCTTGCCTTTCTTTGCTGTCATGACATAAAAGTGAATCCTTTCTACATGCTATTGTATGTGTGATGAAAAATGGATTCTTTTTGACAATCTCAAGTGTTTGACACAATGGTTGGATAAAGATGAAGTGCTGAAACACAATCCAAAACTGAATATTCATCAAAAAAAGCTAATGGTGTCTGTTTGGTGGTCCAGCGCTGGTATTATCCACTGCACCTTCATGAAACCTGGTCAATCGATTACAGCAGATGTCTACTGCAACCAATTGGGTGAAATGATAAGGATGCTTTTGATTAAGCAGCCAAGATTGGTCAATAGAGACAGGCCAATCCTCTTGCAAGACAACGCTCGACCACATGTCACACAAACAACACTGCTCAAACTACAGCGGCTAGACTTGGAAATTCTGTCATCCACCATATTCACCAGACCTTGCAGCAACTGACTACTACTTCTTCCAGGCTTTGGACTACTTCTTTCAAGGAAAAATATTCAATTCTCAACGAGCTGTGGAAAATGTCTTTTGTGATTTCATCACCACTCGCTGTCCAGGCTTCTTCACTGCTGGCATAAACAAGCTACCGTTAAGATGGCAAAACTGTGTTGATACTTTAGGCGCATACTTTGATTAATTGTGCTGCTTCTTGTTTGAGATATCATAAACTACAATTTTGATACAAAATCATATTTAATAACTAAATACTTCCCATACATTCTTTTTAGGAAACTACTAGAGGTTGTAATTCGTCAAAACAAAGGATTAGATACAGAAAGAGATAAGAATCTGGGAGCAGGGGACCCAAGAGGGAGAGGAGGGTGAGGGGAAACCCAGGACAGCATCTGTTCCCAGCCAGCCCAAACTAGAGCAGGTCAGAGGCTACAGAGGCAGGAACTGCAAGGAAGTGAAATTGAATAAATAGCTGATGCTTCTGCGGCATCACGAGCAGATTTAGAGAATGAACTGAGGATTTGGGGTTGAATTAGTGATAATCATGCACAAAAACTGAGCAAATGGAAAAATTAAGACAGTTCATTCCAGGGCAAATAAAACCTTATGTGGGAAAGGAAAAGTAATTTTAATCATAGGACACTTGTAGTTCAGCTGTGAATAGTATTCACATAATCACAGTAATGTAAACACTGAATGTTGATGTAACCAAATATACAAGTGAACTGAGAGCATAAGGAGATGAGAAATATGCATGCTTGTGAAAAATCTAGAAGGAGCAGTAGAAGCATGTTATTTAGCAATTCAGAGGTAAGTAGAATCAGTTAAAGAGTTGAAAGTGGTTGCCTCTGGGAAGCCAGAAACTAAGGGAAGGGGTGATGACTCTGCAACTTCTGTAACAAGCCTTGCATAACTCTTAAAACTAAAGACATGACTCAGCCCTAGGTCTGAGTGAAAAAAACAAAACAAAACTAAGCTCCTTGGAGAAGTGGCTGATTCTAAGGCTAGGACAGGCTGGGAGCAAGATGAGCCTAGAACAGATTGTTGTGCCAGAAATTAAGGAAGTGCTCAAAGAACGCTGGGAGCAGCACAAGGACATGAGCCAGCTTGAAGGGACTCCCACTGGCCACGTCTGGGACACTCTGAACACCAAGATACTTAAGTACAATAAGGTGTTATAAACATGTTATTTTGAAAAAAATTGGAATTATTGTGCAATATTGAAAATTGATAAATAAGAAATAATAAATGCATGCATGGGGGAGAAGGGAGACCTCTTGAGGAAGCACAAAAGACTGCTGGTGAGCGTGGAAGGCATGCCAGAGTTAGCAAATCGTCACTTTGTAATCATCATCACAGAGACTGGATCAGGCAAGGATCCCTGGCGATGCTGATTCTAGGGGAAATTTTGATGAGAAACCGGATATTTATTTATATGGCCTCAAAGGGTCTATCTACAGGTTGCTTCTTAGTTGCAAGGGGAAAAAAAGGGAACTAATTCTATGGTGGGAGAACTAGGGCAACACCTTGGCAAGGTGATTAAAATTAGCCACAGCCATGAGGGACAGGTGACCATTACATGCTTCCACGCGTGACGCCCTGAAAAGGACAGAATTTTTCCAATATAGGATTCAGGCCATGAGCATAACCATAATTTAATCAAAATGAAACATTAATATAACTGAGTAACATTCCAGTAAAAATATAGGTGGAAGGGACTGTATTCTTTTTTTTTAAAAAATATGCCATTGTCATAAAAGTCAAAGAAAAGCTGTAGAAATGTTTCAGATTCTGACAACTAATCACAATACCTGACCCTAGACTGGATTCCATACTGAAGGAGAGAAATGGCATAAAAGATGTTGTTAGAGCAGCTGGCAAAATTAGAATATGGACAGTAGATTAGATGCTATTATTGTATCAATGCAACTTGTAAATGTATGAAGTCGACAACTGTACTGTAGTTATGTAAGAAAACATCACTATTCTTAGGAAATATCAAAGTACTTAGGGGTAAAAGACCATGCTACATATAACTTACCATTGAATGGTTCAGAAAAAAATTAGTCAGAGAAAGAACATGATAAAGCAAATGGGTTTAAAATGTTAACGATAAGTAAATCTGGGCATAGGGATGTCCTTTAGTCTATTCTTATTCTTTATAAATTTGAACTTATTGCCACATAAAAAGTTTAAAAAAAAATAAGCACATTTTGATAACCAAAAGATTTTAATCAAAAACATAATAATATAAGAAATACGGTGTATTCATCTTAAGAGATAAAATATTACTAATGCAGTTGAAAAAAATCACATTGAGCAAGCTGAGTATTGAATGTTATTTGGGAAAGACTAATAAACCACAGGTGTCTTAGATACAGATAAGTTATAGATTAGAGAGCGAGATATAATGTATTTCCATGTCCCTCCTTATACTGTATCTTCTTCCATATAGTATAGAATCTGTTAGTATGTATTCACAACGCTTAAAGTTCAGCATATATTACGGCCTCAGTGATTTTTTACAAAACATAAAAATATAGTTACAAAAATTATATTATTACTACAAGGAAATATATAAAACTGGATTTCATTTTCTGCTTCATAAATTTATGTACTTTCCAAACTTTCTCTACTGAGCATATATTACATTTATTATCAAAATAGATGCAATTTAAAAAATCAGCCTACATAATTTTGTATGTATCATATGATCATAATCACGCAACACTACAGACAACAAAAAAATGAAAGGTTACATTAAAAAGTGGTTATTTCTGGGTGGTAAGAACATGATGGTTTTTTTCTTCTTTCAGTATTTCCATATTTTCCTAATTACTGCTATAATGGTAAAACATTAGTTTTCTTTTTTTAATCAATGAGAGAATTACAGATTACTTTTTAAATGAGGTCCTCACCTCACTCCGTGCACCAAAATTAATTCCAGTGATTTTAGAGAGTTAATTTTTCAAATTGTGGAAAAGTGGAAGAACATAAAATCAAATATTAATCAAACCTCACAAACAAAGGGGGTGGTTTTCTAAACTACGAGAAATCACAAGGAAAAAGATTCGTTACATAAGAATTCTGTACTATCGTTAAGTTGCACTCAAGTCCTGAGTGTGTAACTACACACTTCGAAAGAAATGCTGACAAAGGCTCCTTAACCCCCCTCCCGTCCCCTCGCCTGTGTGGCTCAGGTTGGCCCCTGGTCGTTCATTCCCTTCACCCCCACCTCTCCTGGGAGACAACCTGAGGGGTTCTGGTGCAACAGGCATCCTTCTTGACCTCGTCACAAAGCAATTTCAATTCTTAACACTCTCCATCCGTCTCTTTGCTTCCTGACTCTCCTAAGGGTGAGAGCTGGAGAAAGCCACTATCCCTCCTGTATCCCACTTCCTGGCAGAAGGCTTCTGTCCCCAGCTTGGCCAAGGACTCCTGCAGAAGGGCCAGCGCGCTGTCCTCCTGTCTCCAGGGCGAGTCTTTGTCTACGATTGCTGTGCCGTCTCCGGCAGCGCGGCAGACCATCTGCTGATGCCTTCCACCAGCTGCCGTCTATCTTAGCTTTCTTGTCTCCCCTGAGAACTCCCTGACTTTCGGGCACATGGCGTTCTCTCTTGCCCTTGCCCAGCCTGGCTCCTTATCTTTGGGGAGCTTCCACAATCTCTCCGCTTCACTTAGCGTCTCCCTGGTCTCCCCTTGAGGACTGAGATCTGTGCCCTCCCCAAGCGAGTCCCCACTATCCTATTTGCCATCACACAGGCTATAGCAAAGGGAATACATCCTGGGCAGTATCTGAGCGGGCTCACAGGGGACATATAGCTTCCGCCAGGAGGAAAACAGATCCTGGGGCTCTGAGTCCCAGGGGATCTTGGTTTCAATTCCACATCTGGGGTCTCAAACCTGCGAATCATGTCCAAGGTTGGAATTTTACTTCGGTATCATTTCATGAAGAAGAAATGCAAATGTGAAAAGAGCATGTTCATTTAGATCAGACTCTTTTTCTGCCTGGAATGCTCCCCCACATCTCCACATTTTTGAGTCAGACACATCTGTCAGTGTCCAGAATAAATGCTGTCTCCTTCAGAAAGACTTCTCTGATCTTCTAGATGAATGTGATCCTTCCTCCTTCCCAAATTCCCTAGTCCTGCATTCAGATGTCTCCTAGGAAGAATATATACTGTCCATCCCCGGCTACAATGCCCATGCCCGCCCTTCCTCAGCCTGCTCAGCACCTGCAAGGCCCAGCTTGCTCAAGTTACAGCATGAACCGAACTGACCGAGCCAAGCTGCTCGCAGGCCCAGAGCCATTCCAGTAATAATTCTCTGTGAATGGCTGCAGAATGGATGGATGAATGAGACGCCTACCCAGACCCCAGAGCTCTGGGTCCAGGGCTCTAGCGTCCTGCATCCCTGCTGTCTCCAGCTTCACCTGGCCTGAGCCAGGCTCAAGACATGTGAGCCTGGGATGGTTTTCAGAACACTTATGTGTTACTGGCATGGCTCATTTTTCTTCTTCCCTTCATTTTAGGTCAGGTCCCTAGAAGCAAAGCCTGAGACGGAGATTCTTAGGCCAGCGACGTGTTAAGGGAGTGCACTCGGGTGGAACCATAGAGGAGTGAGAGCAGCAGGAGGCAGGAAAATCTAGCCACAGCCTGATCCCGTGGGGAGCCCTGGACCATAAAGTGCACTGTTGAGGTCAACCTGCCCAGAAGCAAGGGGGCCGGGCTGGTAAACCCCCACCCATCAGCCATTGGCACGATGCCTCTGGAGCAGGGGAGGGGGAGACTTGTAACTTCCCACACTTCCAGCTTCCATCATCCAAGGGCAGCCACCTGGGAAGGGCACCGGTGTGAGCTGCTGTGAGCTCCTAGCAGCCAACACCTGCAGCAGCGAGGAGATGGGGCACCAGCAGCTTAAAGGGTGGCTGAGTACGACACCAACAACTTTTATTACACGCCCTTACTTTTTCTCAACCACACATATTTTCTTTTGACATGTCTCCCACCAGCCTATTTTTACTTTTTTAAAAAAAAAATAAAAAAAACTTTGTAGTTGGACATGAGCAACTAATTCTAATCTTGATCAACAATACTGAAACCCTAGACTACTTGCTTCCATGGGTTAGATAAGGGTGATTTGGAATTTTTATTATAGAATTTTAGACACCACGTAGTATTGTTTCTTCATTTCATAGATGAACTGAGGCACAGAGACACAGGATTTACCTCATCCAGCAAATTCTGTAGCAGAACCAAGCCAGAGGCTGCCTAACTTTCAGGCAAGAGTTACTTCACTATGCCTCTATTTCTGCTTATGTCATTGCATTAGGACTATTTTGCTAAGACTTTTCGAATTAATCATAAAGTGAAATGACTATTAAATGCAATGCTTGGGAAAAAGTTGCATGCCAGGAATAGTATTCCCTCCTGTGGTTTATGTTTTAGATGGGGACATGGAGTTAAGCCAGATATAGAACCTACTTAAAACCTTACAGAGTTTTTAAACCAAACTTGAACCTTCTGGAGTTCATTTATTTATTCTTGGCAACTTGCAGCTTCCTGATTCTTGGAAAGTTGCTGGCTCATTTAGAAGAAAAACTCATGAGACTTCTTGAGCATTGAGTAGCTCTTACAAAACAATCTTTTGAAGTGTAAAGTGTAAATGAATAAGAACCAGAAGACAGAAGTTCTCCCAAAATACACATGGATGTAATCATTAAGGGAACAGGCACTCTAGGCAAAAATGCATAATGGTTTCTTGTGCCCTAAACACTGAGGAAATAGTCATGTACTCAGTAAATCCTAAATACGGTAGACTTTTTCCTTTGTCTGAGACGCTCCTTTATATGTGAAGGACTTACGTTAATAGCGACAGGCATCGGAAGTTGCCTGGCCCGACCTAGACACATTCCACGCTATCCCCCAAGCATTTGTCTTGCAATATGTCCTACCACTAAAGGTTCTTCCTGCTTCCTGATCCAAACTGGTCAGAATCACCCAGAGTCTTTAGGCTAATTGAGCATGGTCATCTAGTGCCATGACCATCACAGGCCAATGAAGATGACTGCTTTTCTGTATTTAAAAGCCTAATACTATGAGGGTTGAATGCCATGAAAGGGGTCTCCTCAGAACACAGATAATTTCTTTTGACACAGATAAAACCTTTTTGCTGCTTCTTTGGCCTTCAGTAGTGTAGAAGGCCAACTGGTCTTTGCTCTGGTCAACACTTCAATGCCCTCCTAGCCCAAGTTCAGCTCAAGGCTCATTTAGATTTCTTAACCAGTTCCTTCATGTTGCATGTTAGAAAAGATGGCTCTCTGCCTTAATAGCTGGTCTATCTGTTGAAGCAAAGAACAAATATAAGCAATTGTCCAGTGCCTGGAAACGCAGTTTGGGTTTTTCTGGCCAATTGGTACCCAGTTTACCACTGACATTACTCCTCTTCGGCATGATGTAGGGAGAGTATTTCAAATTCCCTCCACTCCACAACTGACATGGGCCATCATCCCTCCCACATGACTGCAACAGACAGGCAAGACAATTTTTAGATCTGTTCATAAGCTTTCAAACATTCCAGGTGTCCCTACTATTTGGGAAAATGGCAGATACGGCACAGCTGGGCAGGTGTGCACAGGCTTCGGAGTTGAGTGACCCAGGTTTCAATGCTGGCTCTGCTCCTCACTAGCTCTGTGGCCTTGGGTGAGTTACTTGACATTTCTGAACCTGAGCTTCCTTGTCTGTACACGAGGGGTGACTGCTTAGCTGGCAGAGTAGTTGTGAGGGTCTAATGACTTAATGTTCAAAAATGACCAGCCCATACTAGGTGCTCAAAATGGGAGCAATTATTATTATTCTTGTTTTGGTGACATTTGTCCTCTATTGCTGATTGTGCAAAGGCACCCAAATCTTCTTCAAGTCCTCCACCAGCAGCTGGGGCCAACCTCTGAGCTAGTGCCATGGGACTCTTTTTCTCTACCTGCCCCTCAACCCAGCCACAGGGAGGAGAAAGCAGACTCATGAGGGGCTGAAATGACTTGCTCAAGGTTTCCCAAATAATGTAGGCCCTCCTGAGTAAGGGGACCACAGAATTCTCACTCCTTGCTTGTTTTTTCTCTGGGTTTTGAATGGAAATGGGGGAATATTTTGAAGCATCAGCTCTTTTCCTTCTCCTGTCTTACCTCTACCTTTGACTTAAAAAAAAAAAAAAAAAAGCAGCTGCTGCATGATCGAGCTCCCACCAGAGGTGTTGGCCAAATTTCCAAGTATTTCCAGCTATATATTAGGCGCCTGGAAGTGTGGGCTTGGAGTTTGAGAAAGGGTAGAAGACAGGGATAGGGACTTGGACATCCTCTACCTGAGCTGCTAGTTGAATCTCTGGGAGGTAGGTGCAGTCCCTGAGGTGATAATTGAGCTCGTATACTAAGAGAGCTAATAGAGCACATATAATATGTAATATAGTCTATTATGTGACTGCTAAGAAAACTTCCAAAAAAGAAAACAATGAGAAAAGAGCTCACCTTAGAAGATGTTAAGACATTGTAAAGCTAGTTTGGGGGGGGGGAAAAAACCTAGTACAGGGCCTGATAGAACGAGATAAACAGTCAGACCATAGTGCACATATAACAACTTAATATGTGATCAGTGAATGGCTCCAGGTCATGTAGTTATTAATTATTTGAAAAATCCAGTTAGGTAGTTAGGTCTTGAGACAGAGATAGTTAGTGCTTACCAAATATTCTATGGGATCCCCCAACTGGAAGCAAAAGACATTGAGGTGGTGGAGTTGCAGGCGGAAGCAGCCCAGGTCCCCGGAGGGACACCATGGCCTGAAGGATGCCACCCAGCCATCACTGGGTTTGAGATGAGACCTAAGGCTGTGTTGTGTTGAAGCGCTGAGATTTGGGAGTTTGCCACCATTGTGGCAGCCAACATTAATTATCTCAAACACCAACACCTTTACACCTTACACCACATGTTAAAATTAAAATAATGGCCAGGTGCGGTGGCTCACACCTGTAATCCCAGCACTTTGGGAAGCTGAGGCAGGAGGATTGCTTGAGGCCAGGAGTTTGAGTACCAGCCTCGGCAACACAGTGAGACTCCTCCCTATCTCTACGAAAGAATTTTAGCAATTAGCTGGATGTGGTGATACACGCCTGTAGTCCTAGCTACTCAGGAGGCTGAGGGGGGGGTCGCTCAAGCCCAGATATTCAGGGCTGCAGTGAGCTGTGATTGCACAACCGCACTCCAGCCTGGGGATAGGGCAAGACCCTCTCTCCAGAGAAAGAAAAGAAAAAGAAAGAAAGAGAAAGAGAAAGAAAGAAAGAAAGAAGGAAAGAGGAAGGAAGGAAGGGAAAGAAAGAAAAAAGAAAGAAATTCTAGTTAGAATAAGAAATGAAATATTGAAAACTGGAAGAAAATAGAGGTGATGTCTACTCAATCACAGGATGGGGTTTTCCTAGGCCTAAAAGCAATAGAAAAAATTGCAACAGAAAAGATCCATAGCTTAATTATGTATAAATTTTAAAATTCTGTTCAAAATAGATTTGAATTTAAAGACATTTAAATTCATAAAGAAGTGAAAACATTTGGGTAGAGTATATTTGCAGCAAATATGATGAAGGGTTAATATCTTTAACATTTAAAGAGCTCATAAAAACGGAGGCCAGGAGAGAGCGCAAGGATTATCTGAAACAAAGTTTTAATCACAGGCTGGCTTGTCCTGATACATGGAATGTTTGTGAGCCCCTGTTTCTGCCAGTTGGTTTGCATTCTGTACATGCAAACTGTATTTAACATTGGCTCAAACCCAACCTAATTAGCAAAGTCAATCTGCCGCAAAGAAAAGATCATTATAATGCTTCATGCAGCCAAATGTCCGCGATGTTTCCAGTATGTACTATGGAAGTTCTCCACATGACTGCTCCCTTCTGTTGGTGCAAGAAATTGGGGGATGGTCATTACCCCCTTTCCAGGAGCTCAAGAGCAATGGTGGGATTATCCCCAGGAACAGAGCTGGAGCGGACAATGAAGAAAACTTGAGGCAATTTTAAAAATGAATCATTCGGTCATGCAGTCATTGAGTTCCATTACGGATCCCCTTACGTGGTTCTGGTCACTTTCTGCACGTTACCTCGTTTAATCTTCACAGCAACCCTGCAGTGAGGCATCGTTTTCTCTCTTTTTCAAATAAAGAAACTAAGACTCAAATTGATGAAATAATTTGGCCAAGCTTACGCGAGGAACTGGCAGACCTGAGATCTGGACCCCAGTGTGTTTGACTCCAAGGGTGTGTACTCAACGGCTTCCCACTTTGGCTCCTGCAGAACTAAAGACGGCATTTCTTGGCAATAGCAGGGTTTGAGGGGCATAGGAGGATGTGGGAGAATGGATAAAGAGGGAGGCTAGGGGACAACCTCCATTGCTAGCTACCTTATGACCTGAAACATCTAAGAAACACCCAGACAAAAGAGATAAGACAGCAGTTTTCAAGATATTGAGTATTAAAAAGAGAAGAACAGTGATCTTTAAGAGATGGGAAACATTAAATGAGTCCTATGCTTGCCCCACTTGCGTGCTAGGGAGATTCTAGGCCATGTTGCAGGCAGGGGGAGCCTGGCGGTCTCCTTGAGTTAAAGAGAAAAAGGTAGGATGCCAAGGCAGCGAGAATTCACAGGCCAGTGAATGGAAAATAGAGGGCTGCACAGACAGAAAGCTCTGGAAGAGAGTCTCTCTCTGGAAGAGAGTCTCTGTAGAGAGAGTCCTCTTTGAGTCTTCAGCTACTTCTGATCAGTACACACATGTGAGAAACACCCAAGACCAAGGAAAGAGTAGATTAGAGGGGAAAATATCTGGAGCTCACACAAGGCTGCAAATGGTTCTTGCTTTCAACAGCCAGATTGGAAAAGTCCAAGATTCATGAGGCATTGGGTAAAGCACTCAGAAGGATTTTACCTAATTTACAAGGCAAAATGAACCCTAGAATACATTATGTTCCGGTCAGTCTAACTAAACTGAAAAGATCAAACTGTTTCCAAGTAAATTAATTGCATCCCAGAATAAATCTCAAGGATCTTATAGGAATAAAAAAAATCCAGCACCCAACAAGTGAAATTTACAATATCTGATGTCTAATAAAAAATCAGATATGAAAAGAAGTTAGAAAATAAGATGCATAATAAGGAGAAAACCAATCAATTGAAACTGATACAGAAATGACACAGAGGGCAGGTTAATAAATAAGGATATTAAAACTATTAGGACTGCATTCCATAAGTTCAAGAAGCTAAAGGAAAGGTTGAGCATGTTTAGTAGAGACATGGAAGATACAAAAAAGAGATCCAAATCATATGTCTAGAGATGAAAACTACACTGTCTGAGATGAAAAATAACTGGATGAGATGAGACACCACGGAGAAAAGAATAGTGAGCTTAAAGGCACAGCAGTAGAAACTATCTGAAATAAAATACTGAGAGAAAAAGGCTGAAAAAAAATAAACAGGGCATCAGTGAGCTGCAGGACAACTTGGAGAAGCCTAAAACACAGACAGTTGAAGTTTCCAAAGGAGAAGACAAAAAAAGTTAAAAAAAAAAAATGGCTGGAAAATTTCCAAACTTGATGAAAACTATATAACCACATATTCAAAGAGCTCAACAAACTCCAAGCATGAGAAACATGAAGAAAACAACACCAGGGCATAGTATAAGCAGTTGCTTAGAACCTGTGAGAAAGAGGAAAGCTTTAAAGTATCCGAAGTAAAATACCCCTATGTACAGAGGAACGAAGATAAGAATGGAACTTCAAAGGTAAGAAGGAGACTTCTCATCAGAAACTATGTGAGCCACATTGTTAAAATACTGAAAGAAAAATACTTAACCTAGACTTTTATATCTTTCAAAAATATTTTTTTAAAATGAAGATGAAATAAAGATTTTTAAAATCATACAAAGGCTGAAAGACCTTATCAGGAATATTAAATTAAGTGCTTTAGGCAGAAATGACAGCAGAGACAAATGTGGACCTACCCAAAGGAATGAAGGGCAGCAGAAAGGATAAACTGCATGTGTGAATATGTGATTTTTCTTACTTCATCTATAAAACTAGTCTCAGTAATTTTTAAAGGAGCCAATTCATACAAACTGTATTCTCTGACCACAATGAAATTAAATTAGAAATCAATAACAAATATCTCTGAAAAATCTCCAAATGTTTGGAAACCAAATGACAAACTACTAAATAGCCCATGGGCCAAAGAAAAAAAATCAAAGGTAATTAGAAAGTATTTTGAACTGAATGAAAACAAAACAAAATGGATCAAAATTTGTGGGATGCAGTTAAAGCAATACTTAGAGGAAAATGTATAACATTAACAGCCTGTTTTTGGAAAGAAAGATCTCAAGTCAATGACCTGAGCCTCCACTTTAAGAAACTAGAAAAAAAGAGCAAACTAAGCCCAAGGAAAAGAGAAATCAAATTGATAACTGAAAAACAATACAGAAAAATCAATGAAACCAAAAGGTCGATATTTATTGAAAAGATGTTGATTGAAAAACTGACAAACCTCTAGCCAGACTGATCAGGGAAAAAAGTAGACACAAATTGCCAATATTAGGGATGAAAGAGGTAGGTATCACTAGAGATTCTAAAGAAAAAGTAAGAAGAATACTAATCTAGCGAGCACTATATCCATTAAATAAATCTAATTTGTAGTTCAAAACATTCCCACGTGCACAAAACAAATTCTAAGTCTGGAGGCTTTACTGGTTAATTTTATCAAATCTTAAAAAAGAAATAATTCCAATTCTATACAAACTCTTCCAGGATATTGAAGATGAGAGAATACTTCCCAACTAATTCAATGAAGAAGGCATTATTACATTGATACCAAAGTCAGACAGACATTAAAAGAACAGAAAACTATGAATCCACATCCCTAGTAAACACTGATGAAAAACAAAATTATAAGAAATTGAATCTAGCAATATTTTAAAAGGATATTGCTATGGTGTGAATGTTTGTATCCCTCCAAAATTCATATGTTGAAATCCTAACCCCCAAGATGATAGTATTAAGAGGTGGAGTCTTTGGGAAGTGATTAGGTCATGAGGATGGAGCCCTCACCCCTTCCGCCATGTGAGGACACAATGAGAAGACCATATATGGAAGAGGATCCTCACCAGATACTGAATCTGCTGGCTCCTTGATCTTGGACTTCCCAGCCTCCAGAACTGTAAGAAATAAATTTCTGTTTTTTATAAGCCACCTAGTCTATGGCATTTTGTTATAGCAGCCCAAATGGACTAAGACAATAATATATCACAGTGCAGTGGGATTTATTCCAGTGATGTGATATAGGTTGAACATTAAAAAATCATTGAATAAAATATGGTCATCTCTATAGATGCAAAGATACATTTGGCAAAATCCTACATCTCTTTCTGATAAAATCTCCCAGAAAACTAGGAATAGAAGTTCCCCAGCCCATTAAAGGACAGCAACAAAAACCTACAGGTAACATTACACTTAGTAATGAAAGACTGAATGCTTTCCTCCTAAAATCAGAAAAAAGCTGGAATTTCCACTCTCATAACTTCTATTCAACATTACGCTAGAGACTGTAGCCACTGAAATAAGGCAATAAAAAGAAATAAAAGGCCTGCAGTTTAAAAAGGAAGAGATGAAACTGTCTTTATTTACAGACATTATCATCTATATAAAAAATCCTATGTAATCTATAAAAGTTATTAGAACAAACACATTTAGCAATGTTGTAGGACAAAATCAGTAAACAAAAACCAACCTATTTGTTTATACTAGCAATGATATCCAAAATTTAAATTTATGTAATAGCCTATACCATTCCCAATAGCATCAACAAACATAAAATACTTAGGAATAAATCTGATAAAAGATATACAAGCACTGTGCACTGAACATTACAAAACACTGATGAAAGAAATTAAAGATAACTTGAATAGGCTGGGCGCGGTGGCTCACGCCTGTAATCCTAGCACTCTGGGAGGCCAAGGCGGGAGGATTGTTTGAGCTCAGGAGTTCGAAACCAGCCTGAGCAAGAGTGAGACCCTGTCTCTACTAAAAATAGAAAGAAATTAATCGGACAACTAAAAATATATAGAAAAAATTAGCCGGGCATGGTGGCGCATGCCTGTAGTCCCAGCTACTCGGGAGGCTGAGGCAGAAGGATCGCTTGAGCCCAGGAGTTTGAGGTTGCTGTGAGCTAGGACGACGCCACGGCACTCTAGCCCGGGCAACAGAGCGAGACTCTGTCTCAAAAAAAAAAAAAAAAAAAAAGATAACTTGAATAAATGGAGACATATACCATGTTCATGGTTTGGATAATTTAATATTAAGATAGCAATTCTCCTTAAATGGATCTATGGATTCAACACATCTTAATCACAAGACCAGAAGGACCTTTTGTAGAAATTGACCTGCTTATTTTAAAATGTGTATAAGCCAAAGGATCTAGAATAGCCAAAACAACTTAGAAGAGGAAGAACAAAGTTGGAGGATTTACACTACTGATTTCAAGACTTCTAAAGCTATGGTAATCAAGAAGGTGTGGTATTGGTGTAAGGATAGACGAATAGATCAATGCAACAAAATAGAGTCCTGAAATAGACCCATGACAGATTTGTCAATAGATTTTAAAGAAACGTAGACAGGCAATGCAATGTGCAAATGCTAGCATTTTAAACAAATGATGCTCCAGTAATTGAATATTCATATGCTCCCTCCCAAAAATCCTCCAATCCTCACCTCACGCTATCTGTATCATGCTACAAACATGAACTCAAAATGGATTATCAAGCTAAATGTAAGCTTAAAACTATAAAAATCCTGGAATAAAATCCAGGAAAAAAAATCTTTGTGAACTTGATGTAAAGGTTTATTAGATTCAACACAAAAAGTACAAGCCATCCAAAGATAAAATTGATAAATTGGACATCATCAAAATTAAGAACTTCTGTTCCTCGATAGACATTGTTAAAAGAATGAAAAAACAAGCCACAGACTGAGAGATAATATTTTCAAAGAAACATACAACCCAATTTTTAAAATAGGCAAAAGATTTTGAAGAGACACTTCACCGAAGAAGATATACGGATGGCACAAGAAAACATGCTCAATATCATTAATCATCAGGGAAATGCAAATTAAAACTACCACATCCCATTGGAATGTCTAAAATTAAACAGACTGATCACACCAAGCATTAGCGAGGAAGTAAACCAATTTTAAGTCTCATACACTACTGATAGGAATGTAAATCGTGCAACCACTTTGGAAAACAATCTGGCAGTTTCTTGAAACATTAGACTTACATATAAACTTACCATATAACCTATCTGTTCCACTCCTGTATGTTTATCCAAAAGAAATGAAATCATGTGTTCATAAAAAGACTTGTACATGAATGTCCATAGCAGCTTTATTCAAATTAGCCCAAAACTGGAAAGAACCCCAATGTCCATCAACAGGTGAATGCATAAATTATGCAGTATCCATGCAATAGAATAATTCTTAGCAATAAAAAGAATGAACTATTGATACATGCAACAGTGTTGATGAATCTCAAAATAATTATGCTCGGTGAAATAAGCCAAACAAAACAAAAGAGTACATACCATATGATTCTATTACATAAAATTCTATAGAACACAAACTAATCTATAGTGACAGGAAGCAAATCAGTGGTTGTCTGAGGTCTGGAGGTCGGGGGTACAGGCAGGGAGGCTTAGGAAGGAAGGATTCCAAAGGGGAACTTTAGGCATGATGGATATTTTCATTAACTTGATTGTAGTGATGGTTTCCGAAGTGTTCATATGTCGAAACATATCAAACTATATACATTAATTGCAGTTTATCATGTGTCAATTATATCTCAATACAACTGTTAGAGACAGACAAGGAGCACTAGGAAAGGAGGGCCCAAGACATTTGACGAATGTCACTGGAGGGCACTTTGAGATTAATGACTCTTGAAAATGAAGGATCCAATAGGTAATAATAGAAATAATAATAATAATTGCTATTTTTATTACAGCTAGTGATTATTGTCTGCTTACTATTTTATCATTTCACACAAGGGAAAACTGAAGCTCAGAGAAGCTGAGCAACTTGCTCAAGGTGGAATAGGGATTTGGATCCCCCACGGTTAACCAGATCACTGGGGAGCTTCCAGAACAAACCACAGAGAGCCCTGGGTTTCCTGCAGCATTGGGAAGGTGCCAGCCAAGTCCAGCTGCAGCGATCCCAGCCCTCCCTGACCCCGCTGAGCCCTGCCCCTCCTGTTTCTGCCACTGGGCCAGGCAGGCAAAGCCATCACTGACAAGCTGAGATTCCAGCAGCACTGGTCTCACGATTCCAAGCCACAAGGCTGGGATCCAGTGCTCCAAGAGACATTTGAGAAGATGAAGACTAGAGCTGTCGGGAAAAGTGACACATAAGGGCATGCCTGGAATGTCTGCAGGTCCAGCCGCTTCTCCAGATCTTCCCGGTACAGGGATGCGGGGCAGGTGACACGTGGGCCAGTAGTGACAGGTGCTCCAGGATGTCTCATTAGGCCTGGGTGAGGGACTCTGGGAGGGGGTCTGGAAGAACCAGAAGAGAAGGAAGCAGACACAGTGAAGCCTCAAGGGTCCTTTGCTGGAGGAACCAGACACCACATAGGGGCTGGAGGTTTCATTAGGTCAGTGTGGCTCTCCAGGCTGGGAGAGGAGAACCCTGCACATCCTGGCTCTCTGCAGCCACAAGTCAGGACACAGCCATTCCCAGCCTGGAGCCCCGCAGGCTCGGCTCCCAGTCTGAGCCAGTCACACTCCAGGGAAAGGTGGGAGGTCTTCCTGCCAGTTTTCCTGGCAGTAGAATTGTGTTCAGGAGATTGTTATCACCGTATCGCCTTCTTCTTCTGCGACTGAGTACAGCTCAGGCCTGTACCTCCTCAGCAGTTCCCACTAGGGTAGCCGCACTGGAAACACCACAGGGACCTCCTACCAGCCAGTGCCCTCAACCTCCCCATTCACCCCATGTTAGTTTCCTATTGCTGCTGTAACAAATTAACACACACTTTGAGGCTTAAAACAACACAAATGTGGTATCGTACAGTTCCGAGATTAGAAATCAGAAATGCGTTCCACTGGGCTAAAACCAGCGTTGGCAGGGCTGCTTTCCCTCCCAGAGGCTCTGGGGCGGATCCACCTTCTCGCCTTTTCCAGTTCCTAGGGGCTGCCCGACTCCTTGTTCATGCCCCTCCTGTCTTCAGAGCCAGCAGGGTGGCTGCAATGTCTTTCTCATGTCGCCTCCTCCTCTCTCCTACAAAGACCTTTGCGAGTACATCCGACCTACCTGGATGAGCCACGATAATCTCCCTATTTCAAGGTCAGCTGATTAGCAGCCTTAATTCCGTCTGCAACATTAATTCCCCTCTACCATGTAACCTAACACATTCGCAGGTTCCAGGGATTAGGCCATTTTGGGGGCCCACTATCCTGCCCGACACCAACCTCCTCTCAAGCAAACTATATATCTGGTTAACTAAAAGGATTAAACAAATTTTATGTTTCCAAGGAGTTTTTTAAAAAGTGCATCATGGGAGCCCCCCCAAATTTGCTTCAGGCAGAAGGTTGGAGAACAGGAGAAGTTTTGCTTTAGTTCTTGGCAGAAAACATCACCAAGGACACCCCACTGCCCTCTCCCTGCTGAAAAGAGCTGGGGAGCCACCCAGGTAAATGCTCGTTTTCATAAAGGTACTTGCAGGCCCCCAAATCCAAGCAGGAAATGAGGCCAAATCCCCAGGGCCTCGCCCGGTGCACAGCAGGAGGAGCCACTCTCAAAGGGATTTGAGAAAATTCTCCCCAGCCAGCGGGACTGCCGTTTCTCTACCTGAAATGGTTGCCCACTTCGGGCAGCCAATCGGTTGCCTGTTTACAAAGAACCCTCTTCATCTGTTGCAGCCGTGGTTTCCTCCGCGTCAAGCAGCCAAAGGGGGAGCCCCTCTCTGGATTCCGACGCGGCATGTTGCCAGGCACAGAGCCATGCGGGATCCGGGCTAAGCACGCGAGGGTGTGTGTTAGTGACCTGTGGCTGCAATAACAATTTACTACAAACTGGGTGGCTTAAAGCAGCAGAAATGCCAGATGTCCACAATTCAGGATGGCAGCAGAGCTGACAAGGATCTGCTCAGAGCCTTCAGGTGGCTCTGAGGGGGAACCGTTCCCTGCCTCTCTTCTAGCTCCCGTGGCCGTCAGCGATCCTCGGCAATCCTTGGCTTGTGGCTGCACCATGCCCACCTCTGACTCTGTCTTCACATGGCCTTCTCCCCTGTGTTTTCCTCCTTTGTATGTTCTTCTCCTTTTCTTATAAGGACACTTGTCATTGGATTTAGGGCCCACCCAGTTTAATCCAGGATACTCTCATTTCAAGGAATCCTTAACTCGATTACATATGCAGACACTTTTTCCAAATAAGGTAACATTCACAGGTACTGTGCATTGGGATTTGGACATCTTTTGTGGGGGGGCGCAATTCAACCCACTAGAGAGTGGGATCTGGCCCCCAAATGGCATTGAGTGGAGTCCTGCCCCTGAGCCCACACCCCGTCCCTCTAGGTGCAGCGACCTAGTCAAGGCCACCCCACAGCATAGCCACGTTCCACCCTCTTTTCCAAGGCACATGATCTTTTCTAGCCAGGAATACCCTCTCTTCTGCCTGGAAACTCCTGGTGGTCCTTCAAAATCTATCTGTGTAAGGTCTTCCCTGGCCCAACCCCACCAGTGACAATGATCACATCATCTTTGTGTTTTTGTCACTCCAACAAATCAAGTCTTGTATGCTCCTCTGTTGGAGCACCTGTCACAATGACCACGTCACACATCTATTTCTCCTACTAGGCTATGAACAACCTAAGGATTCACTCAACAAATACCTACAGAGAACCCGCTGTGCGTCCGGCACACAGGAACGGCGAAAGACAGGGCACACAACTGAGAGATCCTGCAGCGTGGGCGCCCTACCTAACCCGGGTCTGGGAGACCAGAGAACTCTTCCCCAAGGACCTAGTGTCCTTTGAGCTGAGAGCTGAAGAATAAGTAGGAATGAATTAGAAAGAGGAGAGAAGAACATTCCAGGCAGAGGGACTAGCGTGGGAAAAAAACCCAGTGGCGAGAGGAAGCACAGCAAGTTCAAGGGCCCGGAAGAGGCTAAGTGTGGCTGTTGCAGGGCTGGGGTTCCTGTCGTGGCAAAATGAGACTGCGGGTGCAGGCAGGGCTCAGAGTGCACAGGCCAGGAGGCCTCATTCAGGCAGCTGGTCATCATGTATCTTTACGTCCTTGCTTAGTCAACGTGGTTGAATGAATGTGAATCGACTGTGACCACTGAGATGATGCCAGGGTACTTCTGCTTTGACCATGTATGTGAACACATAAAAAATACGTTTATCTTTTCAAAATGAATTTGTATCCAACAGTGACTATTCAGAGTTGAAAGACTAGTTTCAAATAAAAATAACTCGAGTAGTAAGTATTCAATAAAAATTACCAGTGTACTAAGATCCATACCAAATACTGGACTGGACTTGGTTCAAGTCAAAAGTATTTCTAACCTATAAAGGGAAGAGACTAAAACAAAGAGCTTATCGAAGAGCTTAAAAATACCCAGCCCAAGAAAAGGAGGTCAGGCCGCAGCACTGATTGATCGCTCAGATCACAGTGAACTTCATCCGTTTCCTGGGTGGTTGTTAATAATAGCATAGCTCAGACCCCACCCCAGAGCCAGATCAAAATGTCCAGGATGGGGCTCAGGCCACCACCAGATTGCTATTTAGCAACTCTCAAGCACACCAAAGTTTAAGGATCATTAACATAGTGACTTTTTTTTATTATGGTAAGAGATACCTAGTGATGTTTTTATAGTGCAGTGTTAGTGGTGTTGTTTACAGTGGAGCTGGAAGGAGGATGGGAACTAAGACAAATGAGGCGAGGACGGTAGTGTGTACAGGGAAGGGTGGAGGGAGAAGAGAGTGGAGGGGGTGAATGAAAGTCAGGCTCCTGAAATAAACAACCCAGAAAGGACTGATTAGACCTTGTTAATCACTGGATCTCCCCTGGTGGTAGAGAAGATGTTTGGGTGGCTGGGATAACCTGAGGTTCTTATTCCCCTCGCCCTGTATACAATAAGGCACCACCTTGACACTTCTTCTTTCTCTTGATCACAAAGTATGTTCACACCACTGAGAGTCTGAGAATTGATGTCACAGCCCAAGTGGTGAGCCGGCGAGGAAGCCAACCCAGGAGCCAGAGCTGCCCCAGTCCTCCAGGTACTCGAGGTAGATATCATGGTCAGTCCTCCTGGGGGCAGATGGCATGTGTGGCTAGGGATCTTGTCCTTAATAGTACCCACAGGTTGCTCTGCATCCTACGGGTTTGCTGTCTGGCCAGGGAGACGAATCGGCCCTTCCAGAGAGCAGGAGGTCAGTGGGACGCGGCTGCTGAGCAGGCACCAGGGGAAGGTGCACAGCGGCAGCCCAGGGAGGGGCTCCTGCAGGGCCCTCTGGCTCTCAGCCAGCCCCTGGTGGAAATATTTCATATTTGCAAACAGATCCCCAAAATATATTTTATGAAAACCTTTAATAAACAAATGTAAATGCTTTCTTAGAGCCTGGTTGTCTGGCCTGGGCTCCCTGGCAAGGGAGAGCAGTCCATAGTCTACTTGAAGCCACAGACTGGGCAGAGGAGTCTGTGGAACATTGCACATGTTGACGTTTGTTTCTGTGTTGCTGGTAAATGGAGACACCTCAGATAAAGGTTGAGTCTGGGGCAGGGTGAGAAAGAAGGGATCCTTTGTGACAGGTAGGGCCTCAATTCTTCCTCACTCTCTGCTACTTTCAAAAGCCCTGCTGGGATTCCAGCTCACAGACAGCCTCCCTTTGGAGAAGTTATGCAGACAACTTCAAGTTAGGGCAACCTTAACCTTTATAAGCCCTGGGCTTCTCCGCCCTGAGGTTAGAGCAGACTTTGTGAGAGGGAGGGGGAAGGAGGTACAGAGACAAAGCCGTAGATCACACCCCGTAGCAGGCCGAGTACCGGCTCCCAAAGATGTCTGCACCCTAGAACCTGTGATATGTTATACGACATGGCAAAGGGACTGTGCAGGTGTGATTAAGGCTACAGATCTTGAGACAGGAAGAGTAGTTTAGATTATCCAGGTGGCCCCAATCTTATCAAGTGAGCCCTTAAACGCTGAGAACCTTTCCCTGCTGAAAGAAACATGGAATGGGATAGAAGGCAGGAGGAATTTAAAGTGTGAGAGGACCCGACCCACCATTGCTGGCTTCGAAGACAGAGGAAGGGGACCACAAACCAAGGAATGCTGGCAACCTCTAGAAGCCAAATATGGCCCTTAGTGGCAGCCAACAAAGAAACAGTCCTACAACCGCATGGAACTGAATTCTGCCAGCAACCTAAATGAACAAAGAACTGGATTCTCCCCTAGAGCATCCAGAAAGCAGTGCCGCCTGCGGATACCTTGATTTTGACCCAGTGAGAACCACATTGGACTTCTGCCCTGTGAAAATGTAAGACAAGAAGCAGATGTTGTTCTAAGCTGCTGAACTTGTGGTCGTTTGTTGCAGAGGCAATAGAAATGAACATACCCCCATATCCCTACCAGAGAGCAGATCAGTGGGTGCTGGGAACTCACAAGGGACCATCCTGGGCCTTATGGGCTCAGAGCCGACTGGCATAGGTTGGGTGAAAATCTACACCCATGGAAGGGTTGGCTTCCTAGACCCTAGAAAATGGGGGTTTGGGCAAGATGAGGGTAGAATCAAAAGATGATTGCCATCTTAACTTTCTATCCAAGCAGAAGGTGAAAGGGGCTCAGGAATGCCCCCTGATTCCATGGGTGCTCAGAGGACCTTTCTCCTCACAGGCTTGAGTGCATCCTTGAGGGCCACAATGATCCCACCCACACAGGCTTCTGTCTTGGCTCCCTGGAAGCAGCTCTTGCTGGGACAGGGGGCTGGAATTTATCATCCAGTGAGGAAAGCAGGGAGGCTTGGGGCAGGGCTGCACCCCCAGATCCTTCCCCAGCCTCGGCATTCTTCCCACCCACTGTGGGCAGAGGGGTCTTGATCCACCCCCAGAGAGGAGAAAGGCTCCCAATCACTTGTTTCCGAGGGTCGGGTGGGGTGGGCAGGGGAAGGAATCCCACACTGATACTGTGCCTAAGCCTAACATGGGACAGGGCCAGTTTGTGTCCTCAGGAGAGCACACACAGTGCTGAGTGCCAAGACAGTGCAGGAGGGGCACGATGGGCCCACAGACCCAGGGAAGCGCCTTTGCCCCAGCCATGGGCTGGAGAAGCCACTGGTCTGCTGCAGCCCGGTCTGCTGACAGCACTTCCCTGCCTCCTTAGGCCTGTGCTGAAAGACCTGAGGGGGAAGGGCTGTTCCCAGGAGATGCCGGGGGGCCTTGGACGAGCACTCAGGAGCCAGTGAGCCCACGAGCCAGGGGCAACTCTACAGCCTGGCGTGCACACACGCCCAGAGCCTGCCCAGGCCCCCATGACTCCTGCAGAGTGGCCAGCACTGGGCAGCTGCTTATCAAACAGGGTGACCGGAGACCTGGTGGGGATGTCTGCGAGAAGGTAGCCAGGACTTCTCCACTCTTTTCTCAGCTCTCTGAAAGCTGCACATTCAAGAACCTTCTTGCCCTGTCACTTCTTGCCACTTCCCTGCCACTCTTGATCATTTCCCCAACACACCATGCACACGAGGCCTCTCTGACTTCGCTTATGCCAGACCTTTGTCTGGAATGCCCTTCCCTGTCTTGCCAACACAAATTCAGTCTTCAAAGTCACCCTCTCTGGGGAGCCTTCTGCAGCTTTTCCTCATTTCCTACTCTAATTTGAGCAGAATTGTTGCTTTGCTATTGCTTGGCAGAGACCTGTATGTGTACACTTGTTGCAGGCTAATATTTTGAAATGTTAACCAATGAATTCTACCCCCCTCCCCATACTTTCCTTCAGTCTGGATTCCTACCCCCATCTGAACCGGGCAAGTCATCACTCATTGCCTTAGGAAAAGGCTGACATAGCAGAAGGTGAGTCAATTCTCAGCCTTCGAGTTTCACAAACCTAGTCATAAAGGGTGATGGAAACGGTTCATTGCTGGAGAGATTTGGGAGAATTCACAAGTCACAGAATTCAAAGCTTCCTACCATTCCCCCCTCTCCCTTTGGAGACTAGCCCAGAGCCTGGACCAGTGCTGTAGCTTAACAATATCACAGTCTATGATAATGGTGCCCCCTAGAGTTGTGCAACACACAACTGTAAGACTATTCATGGTGGCCTTAGAACCAGGCCCCTTCCCTGTTTCCACTCGTTCTCCTTAGCACTCAGGCCTTTATCATTTACCATTCATCATTCTTGCATCCACATAGCTGCAGGACCTCAGTGAGGATTTTTTTCAGGAAAGGATGCCCTGGACTTCTGCCTTGATCTCACTGGCCAGAACTGTGTTATGTCCTTGACCTACAAGGAAAGCTGGGAAACACAGTCTTTCAATCTCTGTGATAGGAAGGCAAGGGAGAAAGTTCAGGGAGAAGATTTTGAGCAGCCAATTCGCATTGTCTACCACAAGGGGAGAATATTCCAGGCAGGAGGTACAGCATGTTCAAAGGCTAAAGAGCAAGACCATCCCACTGTATTCGCGGTCCCTACAGCACTGCTGGGACACGGCAGGCACTCACCAGACACTTGCTGGAGGAACAAACAGATGGATGAAGTGAGAGCATAGCATGGTACAAAAGCTACAGGAGGGTCAGAGTGGCTGCATCGCAGCACACGAGAGGCAAGAGGATTACACGGCACACAGAGTATCAGGGGCCTTGTGTTTGGACCTGACCTTTATACTAAGAACAAGGAAGAGCCTTTGAAAAACTGTCTACAGGGTGTCATTGGTTAGATTTGTATTTTGGGAAGATCATTCTGGCTGCAGGGAGGGGCACATTTTGGAGGCAGACAAGACAGAAGGTAAGGAGCGCATCTGGAGACTGTTGCCAATATCCAAGCTAGAGAAGAAGGTGGCCTGGAAGAGTTCGTGGTAATGAAGATGGAAAGAAGCAGTCAGAGTCCAGAGATATTTTGGAGGCCCAGAACCAGCTGCACTTGGCAATGGATTGAACATGGGAGAAAAGAGAAAAGTCAAGAACAACTCTGGAGCTTCTGGCTCCAGTTCCTGCGTCTAGGTGCTACCACTCGTTGAATCAGGAAGCACAGAAACAGCAGGTTTGGGTTTGGAGTGGAGTGGTGACGAGTGCATGAGTGTAGTCTGGGCCTTATACCGGGCCCTGTTATGCACACACCCCAAGATTTGCTCATCCCCACCTGCCCCCCAGGTCTTAGTCACCTGTTCAATGGGGATCTCCAGCTGCAATCAGTAGTGCATGTTCATCTCATCCCACATCAAGCTTGTCTTGGAACGATGCCCTTCAGCAATTTAAACTATTCATAGTGCAGCCATAACAAGGGCCCTGGCCCCTCATGTAGTAGACAGGTGGTGGACTTGAACTTGGGTAGCTGTTCCACCAGCGCCTTCTCCACATGTTCCATGGGCAGCTGCCATAAATGGTGAATCTGTTCCACCTAGGTCCTGCAGCTTCTCCAGCAGGTTCCCAGGCGAAGCTCCATATCCAGTTCTCTGTATACCACGATGCACCATAACCTCTCTGCCCCAGTCCTCCATGGACTTGGCTGGACCCATTGGAGGCTATGGCTTCTCTGATCACTTTTTAGCTCAGCTGAAGCACCAAACTGGAAGTTTATGGTCTGGTTTCTCCAGGGGATGCTGGAGGGGACAGTTGACACAACCTGGAAATGGAGGAGCATTAATACCATGAAGCAGACCTTCCCTATAAGGTATAGGAGAAAGGAAGAAGCCATCAGATAAATCTTTTTCTCTACGTTCCCAACCCCCAAAAAGTGTTCTAAGGCAGAGTTCTTCTCTGAGTCCTGTCTGTAAGATATTCCAGGTGACCGAGCATCTGGCTGCATTTTTAAGTAAAGTTGTGGCTAGCATGGTGTCATAATCTCCTAGGGCTCCCATAACAAAGTACCACCAACTGGGCGGCTTAAAACAATAGCAATGTATTCCTTTACAGTTCTGGAGGCCAGAAGTTGGAAACCAAGATGTTGACAGGGCCACGCTACTTCCAGAGGCTCTAAGGAGAATTCTCTCTTGCCTCTTCCAGCATCTTGTGGCCTCAGGTGTTCCTTGGCTCTGGTGGCATCACTCCAGTCTCTGCCTCTGTCTTCATGTGGCCTCCCCCTTCTGTGTGTCCTTTCCTCTTCACATAAGGACACCAATCATATTGGACTTAGGCCCACCTGAATCTATGTAGATGTTCTCTCAATTTAACTAATCACATCAGCAAGATCTTCTTTCCAAATAAGGTCACATTCTCAGGTGCTAGGAGTTAGGACTTCAGCATGTGTCTCTGAGGGACACAATTCAACCCAAACACTTGGTAAGTATTTGCTTCCCTCCTTCTCTGCCTCATCTACCTTTTTCTCTCAGTCTTTGCTGCCCTGGATTTGCACCACCCCATAGGGTCTCATCATAGCCATTTTGTCTAGAGACCTGTTTTCTAGGAAATGCGTAAAGAAAGACTTGCAAGAAACAGTTAGCACCTAGTCAGAGAAAGAGTTTGGAATATGTAAGTGGAGATGTCTGTAATTCTGGAGGACAGGGCAAATGTCTGGACTGGAAAATATAAGTGGAAGCTCTGGTCAGTATCTGCTCTGTTCATCCTATACTCTTCTCCCTTCTTCTTCTGGTAGCAATACCCCATTTTCCCTTTAGGGATCTGTCTTTCCACAATTCCATGTGGTCCGGGCAAGTGGCAATTGCTGCCACCCAATCCAGTGTTCTATGGAGTAGGCCTGTGATTCCAGTTGTGTCAACTAGAGCTCTTTCCCAGGAATTAAATACTGACATTGGAAGGAAAAAGTTCTTTCTTTCCTCCAGAGTGGTTATCCAAGGTGACAAAAGCCTTGAGCCATCCATAACCACTCCTGTGCCCTCGCCCCACTACACGAGGAATCCTGTCTGCAGTAGAAGCAAGTGTGGCTGACACGGTGATGGAAACAGAGCCAGAGGGGGAAATGGAGGGAGAGGGGGCCCGACAACATCTTCTGAGTCCCCAGATCCAGAGGTGCCGAAGTCAGCTTCACCTCTAAACCAGCCGATTGTGCCGGCCAAAAATTTCTCTTTATTTGTCTTTGCTGGAGCTAGTGTGAATTGGGTTTCTATTATTTACAAATGGCATCCTGATTAGAGGCTGACAGAACCTGTCCAAGTTCAAGGCCCCGCAAGAGCAGAGGGGCTAAGGAAGAATCCCGAAGGGCAGGAACACCTGATCCATAGTCAGCAAAGGGCATTAAAGGGGACTAAAAAGTCATGGCCAGAGAGGTGGGAAGACAGCAGGGAGGGCAGCGGAAGACAAAGGAAGTGAGACCCAGAGGAAGGGAATGGTCAGCAGAGCCAGGCGCTGCTGACGGGTCACGCAGACAAGACATGGAAATGTCCACTGGACTCCGCCACAGAATGTCCTGGTGGTCTTGACGAAATGAGTCTCGAGGAACATGAGGGGCAGAAGTTTGATGAGCAAGTGTTGAGGAGTAAGCTGGGAAGGAAGTGAGATGATGAGCACAGGAAGCACTCAGGAAATTTGGTCGTGAAGGAGAGAAAAAAGGGGCAGCTGGAAAGGAAAGGGGAGGAGAAGGAGGCATCAACTTGAAGGTTATTCTTTTAAGAGATGACAAAGACTCGAGCATATTTCAGTGTTGATGGGAAGCCACTAGGGAGGTCAGGATTACAGATAAGTAAGGGAGGGAGGGTGGTCCCTGAGAAGGTGCGAAGGCAGGGTCCGTCCACAGTAACAGCAGAGAGAAGGGTAGTGCAGGTGCAAGTTCATGATAGGTTTGAGGTTTGATGGCAGGAAGTTGTGGGGGGTTTTCTGTGAAGTAGCCACAAGGTCATTGCTGATGGTGACAAGGGCTGCACAGTAATGGGCAGGGGCATGTTGGGGGTGGAGGTTTGAGCGGATTGGAACGGCCTGTGGAGGACAGGAATCAGAGGCCACTAGAGCCTGAGCAGGATTGCTAGACATGGAGGCACCTGCTGACTGGAGACCATGGAGTCACGATGGCTCCAGTGCATGTGGCTGTGCCAGGCTCTGGAGCAGAGCCCAGCTGTGTCACCATAGGCACAAAGGTGGCAAATGGCTGGGGTATTACAGGACTGTGGGACAAGGAGCAGAGGCTCTTGGAAAGCTGCGGGAGGAGGCAAGGGAAGACAGGCGGCTGAGAGAGGCTCGAGTGGAAGGTCTAGGACTCCGAAGTCCCTGGGAGAGTGAAGAACAGCAGGGGAGGGCGTGTCTTGGCACAGATCATCCGTGCAGCCCCATTCTGATGCTGCCCAGAGCCCCAGCGCCTGCCCCACTGCTCCCTGCAGTAACTCTCTCCACAGCCTGTCCCTGGCCCGACTCCACAACCTCTGCCCACACACTCCGCACCACGGGCAGGCATCTCCTTCCCTCCTCACCGACATTCCTCATCTGTCCTGCCTCTGAGCCTGGTCTCGCGGCCTCTCCTCTGCCGGGATATCCTCTACACACACGCGCACACACATACAAACACACGCACACACATGCACACGCACGCACATGCAAACATGCACATGCGCACGCACACATGCACGCAATATGCACACACACACACACACACGCTTTTTGCCCAAATTCTCCCCTATTCTCCAAGGCCCAGATCAATCCTCTGTCTTTAATGAAGGTTTTATCAGCTGTTTTGACTTCCCGTTCTGAATCCCTGGGGCATTTATAAAAGGTATCCTAGCATAACAGTTTGATAGTCTCACAGTAGCTGTTAATTGTTTTATTTGTGATTTTGGTCTTCTTAACAAGCTTGTGAGTTCCTTAATACACAGGGCTCCTTGGCCATGGATGATAGATAGATGGGTAGACAACAGATACAGGTGATAGACAGATAGAGATGAGAGAGAGAGAGATCCATAGATTGATTTGCATTAGGGAAAATTTTTTTAAATTTTTTTCCAGAAACAAGGTCTCCCTGTCGCCCAGGCTGGAGTGCAGTGGTACCATCATAGTTCACCGCAGCCTCCAACTCCTGGCCTCAAGTAGATCCTCCTACCTTGGCCTCACGAAGTGCTGGGATTACAGGTATGAGCCACCGCACCTGGCCTAAGGGAAATTTTTCAATACTTTACCCATGGGGACTTGGGTAGGAATCCCTACTTTTATTGCCATTACTGCTGGCCCTCAATTTATGATCGTTTGACTTATGGTTTTTTGACTTTATGATGGGTTTCTTGGGGTATTAAATGCATTTTTGACTTACAACATGTTTGACTTATGATGGGGTTTGTAGGGATGTAAGCACATGGTAAGTCGAGGAGCATCTGCACACACAGGCACACATAGACACGTGGATACAAAACGTGCAGGGTGCAGGCCTCTGGGGACACAGGGGCTGGAAGCCAGTGCCAGGATTCACACTGAGAATTCTTTTTTTTTTTATTTCAGGAAATTATGGGGGTACAAACATTTTGGTTACATGTTATGACTTTGCCACATCCCAACCATGATTTGAGACGTGCCCTCCCCCACCCCACTACACTCACTGCGTCCTTTAGCTGTGAGTTTACCCACCCCCAACCCCCATACCCCCAAAGAACATTACTACTGTGTGAGCACCTTAGTGTTGATCAGTCAGTGCCAGTTTGATGGCGAGTACACGTGGAGCCTATTCTTCCATTCTTGTGATAACTCACTTCAGAGGATAGGCTCAAGCTCTATCCAGGAAAATATAGGAGGTGCTAGATCACCATCATTTTTTATAGTTGAGTAATATTCCATTGTATACATATACCATATTTTATTAATCCACTCATGGATTGACGGGCACTTAGGTTGTTTCCACATCCTTGCAATAGTGACTTATGCTGCCATAAACATTCAAGTGCAGGTGTCTTTATTATAGAATGACTTTTGTTGCTTTGGGTAGATGCCTAATAGTGCTATTGCTGGATCAAATGATAGTTCTACTTGTAGCTCTTTGAGGTATCTCCAAATTCTTTTCCACAGAGGTTGCACTAATTTGCAGTCCCACCAGCAGTGTAAGAGGGTTCCTGTCTCCACATCCTTGCCACCATTTGTTGCTTTGGGATTTTTTTTATAAAGGCCAATCTTACTAGAGTTAGGTGATATCTCATTGTGGTTTCGATTTGCATTTCCCTAATGATTAGAGATGTTGAGCATTTTTTTATATGTTTGCTGGCCATTATTCTGTCTTCTTTTCAAAAGTTTCTGTTCATGTCTTTTGCCCATTTATTGATGGGGTTGTTTGATTTTTTCTTGTTGATTTTTTTGAGTTCTAGATAGATTCTTGTTATCAGCCCTTTATCAGATGTGTAGAGAGCAAATATTTTCTTCTATTCCATAGGTTGTCTATTTGCTCTGATGATAGTTTCCTTGACTGTACAAAAGCTTTTTAATTTGATCATATCCCATTTATTTGTTTTTGTAGCTGCTGTGATTGCTTTGGGGGTCTTCTTCATAAATTCTTTGCTTAGGCCAATGTCTGAAAGGGTCTTCCCTACATTTTCTTCTAGGATTCTTAAGGTTTCATGCCTTAGGTTTAAGTCTGTTGTCCATCGTGAATTGATGTTTGTAAGAGGTGAAAGGTGGGGATCCAGTTTCAATCTTCTGCATGTAGCTATCCAGTTTTCCAGCACCATTTATTGAAAAGGGATTCTTTTTCCCAATTCTAAAGCCATCTCAACTTTGCTTTTCAAACTCCAGCCCCACCTGGCTCCCTCTCCAGTCAGTGCCATAAGTGCCTTCCAAACCTTGAGACTGCCACACACGCTCTCAGCACTGAAGCCGTGGGCTCCACACAGATGACAAGCAATGAGAACAGCTGAGCCTGCTGCCCTGGCTCTGCCTACAGGAGGAGTAATCCAGGGAATAATCTGTCTAGATGATTCAGTTCTTCAACCAGCCCATGCTGCTCATTTTCCCAGAGGAAGGTCTCGGGCCGATGGAAGAGCTCCAATTGTCCCCATATATTGCCCGCAGAAAGCAGACCGAGGAGAGGAAGAGATGTAGGAAAGCAAGAAGCAAAATGCCTGCAGATGTGCTTGGGCAGCCTTCCCAGGGAAGCCAGCTCTGGATTCCAAGTAACTTCGATAGACCCAGAGCAAGGCAGGCACCTCTGAGTCAACGGTAGGCAGGGAGGAGAACACATGCAGGCTTCCTGGACTTCCATTTGTCAACACCTTCACCCTCCTCCCCTCAGTAGAGGATACTCTGCTACGGGCAGTGCATCTCCTGGGCTTAGAGATCTCTAGAAATTGTCCCCTCTCAGCACCAACATGTGAGCCTCTTCTCTTACAGCTTAAGCAGGGGATCGTACTTACAGAAACCACTTCCAGAGAAGGGCCCTGGCAGCCCAGGCTAACAGGCTTCCCTCCAGAGCCTCGGGGAAGCAGGGACAGGGAAAGGGAGAAGGGGACTTCCTGTTCGCCAGGGATGCCCAGCCCCTGTGGCCCAGCCTGGGGGAGGCTCTGGGCTGAGAGCAGTTCGCTTTTGTTCCCTCCATGCTGGCCGGACAGGCCTGCAGCTAACACAGGAGAGGGGCTGAGCTGCGGGCAGGAGCACACACAGGCCTTGTGTAGGGCAGAGCCAGATGGCGGGGAGGTGCTCGAGGGACAACTCTCCCTGCAATTGCCTTCTTAGCCAAGATTCTCCAGCCTCAGTGGTGACGCAGAGTTGGTAGGAGGGTCTGCGAGGACAAGGGGCTCAGCAGCAGGGCCGGGGGTGTTTCCCAAGTGGGCCTGGCACTCTGGCCCAACACGGGGAGGGTTTTGGGTGCTATCCACCTGAATAGGGTTGTAAGGTAGCAGAAACAGAGGAGGGAGAGCACCTCTCAGGGCTCGTCTGTGTGTCTGGGGGGGAAGTGTGTATACAAAATGCTGCTCACGTATGGTAGCGTAAGGGCTGAGCTGTGTGGAGGGGAATACTTGAATGTATTTGATTACACAGTGAGGACAGGCTCCAGTGCCTGATGGGCTATTGGTTGTTGTCTGTTGTATTAGTTATCTACTGCTGCATAACAAATGACCCCAGTTTATAGCTTAAATGAACGACATTCAGCATCACACCGTTTCTGCGGGTCAGGAATTTGGCACAGCTCACCTGGGTCCTCTGGCTCCAAGTGTCTTGTAAAGCTGCAGTCAAGGGCTCAGCCCAGTCTGCAGCCACCTCAAAGCTCAGCTCACATGGTTGTTACAAGAGTCGGTCCCTCACCAGCCATCCTGGAGGATACCTCCAGCTTCTTACCACACGGCCTCTCCATAGAGCAGTGCCCAACATGGCAGCTGACTTCCTCAGAGCCAGCACGTTGAGGAGAGAGAGAGAACAGGTTGGGAACCTAATCTCAGAGACAACACCTACCCTCTTTTGCCTTAGTCCATTCAGGATGCTATAACAAAATACCATAGACTGAGTGATTTATAAACTACAGAAGTTTGTTTTTTACAATACTGGAGGCTGGCAGTCTGAGACTAGGGTGCAGCGTGGTCAGGTTCTGGTGAGGGTTTTCTTCCCAGATGCAGACCTCCATCTTCTCCTATCCTCACATAGCAGAGAGCGTGAGACAGCACTCTGGGGCCCCTTTTATAAGGGCACTAACTCCATTTATGAGGGCTCCACCCTCATGACCTAATGCCTCCTAGTACATCACATCAGTTTGGATCTTAATGCATCAATGTTAGGGTGACACGCTCAGTCCACTGCACCTTTGCTGTCTCCCATCCATTAGATGCAAGTGACTAGGTCCCGCCCACACTCAAGGGGAGAGGACTTGACTGCTGGGAGGCAGGGATCACTGAGCTGTTTCAGAAGCTGCTTACCACGTCCATTAATTCATTCAGCAATTATTTAATGAGGACCTGCTGTGTACCAGACAACATGCTAAGTGTGGAGGATAGAATAAAACAGGCATTGTCACTTGCAGATTACAGTCTGGTAGGTGAGGCATGTATTAATTAAATATACAAATAAATGTCAAATTCCAACTACAGAAAATGCCTCCAAAAAGGGAGGCACAAGGTGCCGTGAGAGCCTTTAACAAAGGGACTGGGCCAGGGTGCTCCCTAAGGATGGTGACAGAAAAGGGGGTGAATGCATGAGAGAGGACCAGGGGCTGGCAGGGCAGTGGAGGGGAGAGAACGGCCGAGGGCAGCACATCTGGCCAGAGGAGCAGCGTCACAGACATAGGGCCGCAGTGAGTGATGGCAAAGAGCGTGGTGTCATGTCGTGTACGCTCTGTATCCGGGCGAACTTGTGTTTACGCTGTGAGTGGATTTCTTAGGTGAACGACGCCACTGGTGCACTCAAAGACTCTAAACTAGGAGCAAGATGGTGGCAGAGAGAGCTGAACCTGAGCAGTACTCTCTGAACTTCTAGAATTATGTTCCTTCCCTCTTCTCCCCACTTTCCCACCTTTGCGATTCCCTCTCTGTTAAGGTTTCTTTAGGGAGTCATATATGTCCTCATAAAACGCAAAATCTGCTGATGCAGCCTAATGCATCATCCGGAAACGCAGAGCTGTCTGCAAGGGCCGGCTCTGCCCCCACCCCAGCCTGGGAGGCTCCATTCTGCAAACCAGCATCTCCCTTGTTAAAGAGATGGTCTATTGATTGAGGCCAAAGTGACTTTTTATGGGGCCTTGGGTCCAGAAACGGGAAAGAGACTGGGAAGAGGCCGGAAGGCGAGAGCCCCTGGTGGGAGGTAGAGGGGTGGGGGGAGGGAGGAGAGGGGAAGCCCTGCAGCCGATGGGAAGGACAGAGTGGGGGTGGGAAGGGACCTGGGAGAGCCCCTGGCCGGGACAAGGCCCCTCTAGGTGTCAGGGGAGCCAAGTGTGGAGACGGCTGGGGCAGAGACAGGTTGCAGTGGGACATGTGGCCCAGCCCCACACAACTGTCTCCAAGGCTGGGGAGCCCCATGTACTGCCCAGTCATGTGGAGACAAGCCCAGACCTACTTAAAGCCCAGGCATGTGAGGGCCCGTCCTCAAGGCACCCAAAGAGCAGGACTTCCCTCCTCCCAGCAGCACCTTGGTGAGCTTGCAGGCAGACCCTGCGTCTGGAGTCCTGGCTCAGCTCCTCAGCCAAGGACTACGGGCGTGACTCCCACTCGCTCCTCTGTTTATTAAACTAATTATCCGTGCCTGTGTGCCAGGTGCCGCATTGGCCTCTGGGGATACAGACGTGGCTCTGACCCTCGTGGGCCCTGCAGTGTAGACAGAAAATAATCATTGAGCAATTATTCACATCGCCATATAATGACGGTTGTGCAAGTTATATGAAGGAAAAACACAAGTGAGACCAAACATGGTTTGGAAGACATTATGTAGCCAGGGAGGGGCTCTTGGTCTATTCGTTGTTCTCTGGTCCTTGCTAAACCCTGCGGAGGTGACCGGTCCTGTGCCGGCGTGACTCGTGGTCCATTTTCCCAGCAGACTAAGTGTACAATGGTCTACTTTCCTCTGACCCACCACCCACCTTTGCTATCACTGGGCCAGTCGGTCCTCTGAGTCTGACGCCATCTCTGGCCTGTGCTGGCCTGGAACTGTCCTTCTCACTGCCCCATGGGTTCCCCTGCCCCACGATGCAGTGGTCCCCATCGTCACATTATCAGCCACCTGCTTGGCCCCTCTCTGGGGCCCAGGAACGTGTCCGTACTCCCTCCGTGCACCCCTGGAAGTGAAAGGGTCTCAGGGAGAGATGCAACGAGAGGCTACTTCAGGTCCTGCCTGCCTAAATGTTCCACCATTGATATTCATGGGTTCTAGAAGGAATGAGATAAAGGGCTCCTACACCTTGCATACCCAGCCCACCCTAGCCTGAACCATGACAGGGACAAAGGTCCCAGCCTCCACCATGTCCCCACTGGTCCCGTCTCTTGCCACCCAGCTGAACCGGTATCTCTGTCTCTACTCTCATCCCTGCACAGGTCCCCAGCCACCTAAGCTCCTGGCCTTCAGAGCCCACAAAGGCTTTGTTTCTCCCCTAGAAAGCCTGGCTTTTGCAAATGAAAGTCTTGCTTTTCTGACCATTGTAATTTCCATTGCTTTACAGCAGTGGTGCTTAACCTTGGCTGAACTTTGCAGGGACCTGAAAAGTTCCCAGTCCAGTGGCTTCCCTTGAGCAGTGAGATGCTTACAGCTCCCAGATGATCCTGACCTGCAGCCAGCATCAGGAACCACCGCTTTAAAGGGTCGCATTTCAGAATAGCAATGACTGCTTTGGTCTCAGCTGATCCTGCCCTCTGCGAGAAGGCACATGGGCCTCAGCAGCAGGCGTCGATCCGCACGTGTCAGCTGAGCCCCTTCAGGGTGCCAGGCACTGCTCTAGGTGCTGGGGACCAGCAGTGAACAGAACAGACAAAAATCCCCACCTGCGCAGAGCTGGCATTGTAGCCGAGAGAGATAGGCAATAAGCGATAACAATCATAAACGGCAAATTTCATAGTATATTGACAGGTGATAATTGCAAAATGATGGTTTAAAAACCAGGGTGAAGGGGATCAGCGATGGGGAAAAGTTGCCATTCTAGAAAGGGTGGCCAGGCTGGACCTGGTGGCGAAGGTGACATTTGAGAAAACACTTGAAGGAGATGAGAGTGTGCCAACTCAAAACTTTCAGAATAAAAACCGTAGTAGACAGTTCAAAATATTATCCTACTACATGTATTTAGGAGGGAGAATCAACAGACTTGGTAATTGGAAGATGGGACTGGGAAGGAGAAAAAGGATCCATCAAGGGAAACTGCGGCCGTCTGATTTCAAGATTGTTCTTTTCCAAGCACCGAAGCAGGCAAGGAAAGCTTCATCTGCCTCTGCTGCACCCCTTTTAATAAAAGGATTTGTTCTGTAAAATTTAGACTCAGCCAAAAGGCCACACTTATGGATCGAGAAGGCCACGTGTGGCCTTAAGGCCACAGGTTCCCCACGCCTGCTCAGGTTTCTCACACCAGCAGCTGTGCATGTTAAAGTATCCTTCACTGAGCTGGGGACACTGAGGTCTGGAGGCGGATGTCCAGAGTGACGTTTTGGACATGCTGCTGGCAGAGGTCTATGAGACAGCCAAATGAACCGATATGTAGACCAAGGAGCAACAAGCTACAGCCCGTGGACCGCATCTGGCTTGCCATCTGGTTTTTACATTCTTAAATGATTGAAAATAATCCAAAGGAGAATAATATTTCCCAACATGTGAAAATTATATAAAATTCAAATTTTTAAATGATTGGAAAAAATCCAAAGATGAGCAATATTTCCTGACACATGAAAACTACATAAAATTCTAATTTCAGTGTTCATAAACAAATGTGTTTGGAACACAGCCATGCCCTTTTGTTCTCCTGTTGTCCATGGCTGAGTTTGCACAAGAGTGGCAGAGTTGAATGGTTGCAAGAGACATCATTTAGCCCACGACACCTAAAATATTTCCTGTCTGGTCCGTTATAGGAAAAACTTGCCAACCCCGTAGGTAGATAATTGGATACGTGATCTGGAGCGCAGGAGGACCATGCCGGCTGGGGACAGGAATGTAGAGGGATTTGGGCCATGGAGTGGTGGGAGTGGAGAGCGCCCGGAATGACAGGGCAGAGGCTTAGGCCTGGCCCTGGAAAACCTGGACATTTGCAGGTTGAATGGAGGAGAAAGAGCCCAAAAAGGGGATGGAGAAAGAGTAGCCAAGAGGAAAATCCAGGGAATATATTGTCAGGGAGGAAAAGGAGAAGGAGGTGTGAAGAGGACTGAAAGGTCAGCAGTCGATGCTGCTGAGAAGTCAAATGACACGCGAACGGAAAGTGTCCGAGGAATTTAGCAGCAAGAAGGTGGTGGTGGCCGTGGTGGGTGGCTGCAGGGGAGCAGGGGACGGGAAGCTGGGTTGTCACAGCATGCTAAGGATGGCGAGGCAGTGCGGATGTGGCGTTTGGATGATTTTCCCAAGTATCTCCGCGGGGAAGGCCAGGACGTCAGCCCGTAGAGAGAAAACGGTGGCTGGAAGTGGAGGAAAGGCAAGGAGGCTTCCTTTTTGTCACCGTTGTTGGTTTAACTTCAGATTGATTGGAGGGAAGGGGAAGAATGAAGATGAGGGAGAGAGAACAGCCCGCGAGGCAGCCTGGCCCTGTGGCCGCTCACTGACGAGCAAAGAGCCGAGAGCGAAGAGCGGTGGCTGCTGCCTGGCCTCCGCCTCTCCGCTGCTGCCAGCCCTTAGGAGTCGGGCAACAAGGCCCGCGAGGGAAGCCCCCACCTGGCCTTTCTCCTGTAGCAGGGGCAGTGAGAAAAGGAGGCCCCTGGAGTCAGGGTAGCTTAAAACTCTGGCTCCGCCTCCCACTATCTCTGTGACCTTAGCAGGGACGGCCTCTTGGGGCCTCAGTTTCCTTATCTGTAAAGCACCTCCCCAGCTCACAAACTTGTGAAGGTCCAGTGCAACAGCATTCACATGCCAGCCAGTGTCTAACATGTCAGAGACACTCGACTAATGTCAGATTCCTCCTCCCTGTCCCAAACCACTCGCAGCCCAGCTACTTCCCAGACTTTGTCTTGGAAACAGAGGGAAGAATCTCAGGCACAAACTTGACCTACATTCAGCGCCAAGTCTCTCGTCTTTCAGGAAGGGAAGAGGGACGGTCCCAGGGATGCACTCCGCCAGCTGGCCCGCACTCGGCGCATGCATCGCTTTGGAAGTTCCAGCCAGGGAGGGACGCTGGGAGTCCTTCCTCCAAGCAGATCTTGGCATGACCCTCTGGCCACCTGAACTCTGGAAGCTTTCGTCAAAACAGGAATTCCTAGCCTGTTTTGTCAGGGTTCTAGTTTTGCAGGAGGTTTTATAGTGTTATAGTGTTGTGGATTTGTCTGGGATTGTCACCAGGCCACCTACCTTCCACCTCTGGAGACCTTGATGGGGACAGGGCCATTAGGAGAAGGTGTTTTTCTTTCAAGTGCTGAGAGTCCGCAGGGATGGACAGTCCCCAGCACAAGGGAGGCTGTGGCCATGATCGGGCGATGTGGCCAATCTAGTGTGAGAGAGACTGAGAGAGGGTGCCCACGCCCGCCTTAGCACAGAACACCTGCCTCCCCTAGTCAGCCTCTCAGGCCGTGGCTCAGAGCATCCTGTTCTAACCCTCATCTCCCCAACATGTTGTTTAGAAAAGACAAGATGGATAGATTTCCCTGGCATTTCCTTTTCAAAGCTGCCAAAGTGACTGCAGCCCCCGCTTTCAGCCTGGAAAGCGTTTCATCACTTTCTGGGACACAAACCCTGTGAAAGGGACAGCCGGTTTGCTCTTTCATCTTGACAGATCAGGTCAGCAGGCCAGGGACAGAGAGGAGCCATTTGTGCTGAGAAGCAAATCAAAGTATCAAAGCCGCCTCCTGCAATTACTTAAATTAAATATTGTGTTTCATTGAATGTAAGATATATAATTAATAAAGGTCCCCCACCTTTTTTATAGTCTTACTGAGCTGCAAAGAGATCATTACCAGAACAAACCTCCCCCACAGTGCCCAGAACGAGCGCTGTGCTGCAGGGCCCCATGTGCGTCTGCTTGCGTGTGAGTGAGCAGGTGTCCTGCGTGTTCCTGACAACTTGTGCCCAGGAGTCACTTGACTACAAAAACCCCACCTGAGCCAACTTAAGGAAAAGGGAATTTATGATGAGGAATTGGGAACCTCTCACTGTGACAGACGAGCTGGGCAGTTTCCCTGTCCTGTCAGAGTCGGCACCTTCTGATGGGACAAGACCAGGCCCCTCACTGGCAGCCTCGGCTCACTGGACCAGGACATCTGACCTGCACTGAGTCGGTTGGCTTCTCAATCCCAGAAATTTGAGATTGGGACACGGACATGCAAATTAGTTAGCTGGTGGTACTGTGGCCGGGAGGGCATGTCTCAAAGTCATATGTCAGTGTTTGAATTATGTAGCTCCTTAGACAGTGGCTCTCAAACTTTTGCATGCCAAAGGATCACCTGGGGCATTTGTTAAAAATGTAGTTTCTTTGGCTCCATCCCCAGAGATTCAGGACTCTGAATTTTTAATAAGTGCTGCAAGTGATTTGAATGCAGGTATTTCAGCAAGACAGAAGAGAGAGAGAGAGAGAGAAAAAAAGAGAAGCAGATGAGAGATGAAAGAGCTTCACTGCCCCAAAGAGAAAAAAAAAAAAAGAAACTTGCTGCCTTGGTTGAAGATGCTTTTTGTTCTCAGATCAGTCCCTCTCAAGACCCTTCTGTCATTGCCCTTGTGTTCTGTGGATACCTCTGATTCTCAAGAAACCCTAGATTGGTTTCTGCTTCCTGCCATCAAAGAATCCCTAAAAGCCCTGGTGCTTATAAAACCAAGGGCAAGTGACCATCTGGTCCAATTTATGGCTGATGGGAGAGAGGGCAGGACCACCTGCTACGAGCACAGCCACCTGGCCCACCTCTTCCACAGGTGCAATGGCAGGTCCTTCCTGGGAAGGGGGTGTCGTCTGGGGACACCCCACAAACGCATCTGCAACAGGGGCCGTTTCCGAGAGCGTGGGGACCCGTGGGCGTTTGTGCGCCTGCGTGTGCGCGCACGTGCACAGCTCTGGTGTGTGCGGCCTGGGACGGTATTTTCTCAGGGAAAAAGATTATAATTATGAGTGGGTGTGAGTGACTGAATCAGTCTGTGCACGTGAGTGGGGGAGAGCCACGCCACGCTGCCTGCTGGGTTATAATTGTCCACATGAGAGACTCATTAACTGTATCGCTGCATCTACCCACAATACACCACGACTCTATGTAGAAATGAGCCACTTGAAGCGAGAGAACAGAGAGCCCCCCTGTCGTTTGGGGGATGGGTGTTCCAGACCGTTTGGAAAAGAAAAGGTAGTAAGAGTCGCACCCAGAGACGGGGACTGGGCAGAGACGACACCGGGGGCCAGTAGGGTCCCTAGACACCCGGGCAGGCAGCAGGGTCAGTCTCCATGGTGCGGGAACCAAAGTCGGAGCACAGAAAACGTGGCTCCAGAGCCGGGGGTAACAAGGATGCCGTGCGCCTTGTCCAGCGTCCCCAGGGAGCTGATCAGAGGAAGAGCTCTGCCGCTGTCTGCACGGGAATTTTATGCTTCTACCTTCGTGGGACTCGAGCAGCATCGTAAGGGCACTTCTACATCTCTGACAGTCACTGCCATAAATTTCTCATCGTAAACCACAGTGAAGAAGAGAAGAAACCTCTCCTTGCCTCCCCCCACCCCAGCCCACAGTACTTATCTGTATCTCTCCGACGTCACGTATTACTCTCCACCTCATGCCTAATCAGGGCCACGTCCACGGGTGACGTCCATCATCACCTCCCCCCCACCCCCCGCACGCTCTTCAGCGGACACCAGATCCCCCACGGCCCCTTTCCAGTGCTGTGGTCCCACCCCGGCTTCTGTGCGCTGCAGAGGTTGCCCTGGGGCTGCCCCACGCACATCCACAGACTCAGAGTTAGGGGTCCAGAGAGCCAGTTAAGTCCCCACGCCCTTCCCACCCTCCAGCAAGGGCCTGGCACAGGGTTAAAACGCCTGCCTCTCTCACCTGCGTAGGTGCAAGCTCGCCAAGGGGATTTATACTCCAGAGCTCCCCGTGGGGGCCTCCACCTGACATCCCTCTTTCCATCGGCTTCTTTGCCTTTCGACAGTGTTTCTGCCCACTCCCTCACCGATGGCTCCTTGGGACACTTTCTTCATAAATCACTCGCATCAAACCCCTGGCTCAGAGGTTGCTTCTGGGAGAACCCTCTTCCCGGTGCCCCAGCCCTACTCACAGCCCCCAAAACCTACAAGCCCTTCCATCCCTCCTTGCCTTGTCTATCTGTGCTCTGTTGGGCTTTTCTGGACCTTTCTCCTGCTCTGTAGGGCTGCGGTTCCCAGTTCATGTGTCACCTGGCTTCCAGTTGCATTTAGCCACAGGGAGCACTAGCAGGAAATGGGGCGGGGGGAGGGGAGCCAGGCGCTCTCTCTCTGCCTCTGCTGTCACAGAGTTGCCGTGTCTCCTCCTGCTCCTCCCGCTCCTGCCACACAAGCCCACTGTGGTTCCAGCTCTTGCCGGGTGACCCTCCAGCCTAGAGGCGATGGTGCTGCCTGCTGCCATGAACCTTTGAGTTGTCCCACTGTTCTGTTTGACTTCTCGGCCCTTCTGTCACCTATTTAACAAATCCCCTGCAGGAAAGTCCCTCTTTTTTAAATATTCACGAGGTTTCTATTTTCTGATTAGACCCTGACTGATCCAACTAAGAATAAGAAAGGGCTTCACTGTGGGGTGAAGAAGACAGAGGTCTAGAACCTGGAGCCAAGGGGACAGGTCTGGATTAGAAACACAGATTGGAGACTCGTGGACACACAGAGGTGGAGGATAAAACCTGAGAACAGCAAGACCGATACACAGAGGATGGGAAGCTCACAACCCCATGAAGCAACGCATCCCAATCAGTGCAAACCACTTGTTTAAAATGAATCGAAATCTGCCTCACTGCATCATGCACCAACCAGATCAAATCTAATTTTTTCCACATGCCAGGCCTTCAGGTTTTCAATGAGACATATCTTGCTCCCTTCTGTATCTTCTCTAACATAACATCTCCAAATCTTTCAGCTGTTCTTGATAGGGCAGGGTTCCTGGGGCCCCTGCTCCCTTGACCCGGTCACTCTCCTCTGGACATGCTCCCATTCAGCCGCATTCTGTAACAGCAGGCTCCTGCCGAGGAACACCAGTCTCTAGATGTCATCTCACCTTCCTTGCTGCAGGAGGAAGGGCACTCAGCCTCTCCTGATACATCCAAGACTGAATTCCATTTTGGAGTTGTGAGCCCAACCACTGGTTCACTGTGGATTTGCAGACATGTGACAGAAAGCGAGAAAGAATGGGTCTTCTGCTTGGGCTATTCCCGTCTGTGGTAGTTGCTTGGGTAAGTCAGCACGCATCCAAGCTCCTTCACCTTGCCCACCTCCACTCCAGAGACTGGGAGAAGGACACGCTTTCTTTCCCAGCTCTCCCTGAAGCTGGAGGTGAGAGGCCTGTAACATAGTTCTGGCCAATTAAATATGAACGCAAATCTGTGGAGGGCTTCCGAGAAAGCCTTTGCCTTCCTAACAAGAGACAAGTGTGTCTGGAGCCATCCCTTTCTGGTCCTACCTGCCTTTAACACAGTCGTAATGCACCTGTGAGGGAAGTGCCTGGAGAATCTCAGAGAGGCTGCCCTGACACCGCTGGGCCACTGAGCCAGTGTGACAGTCCCTACCTCTGGACTCCTGTGTGTTGGGGAAAAAGTCTGAACCAACACACAGAGGAAAAATATTTTCAACTCGTATTATAAAGAGTTAACATCCCTAACATCTAAGAAAGGTCCTGCAATAGAAAAGACCACAACTATATAGAAAAATGAGCAAGGAATATGAACAGACTATTAACAGAAAAGAAATGCAAATGGCTCTTAACCATATGAAAAGATGCTCGACCTTGCTCATAATAAGAGAAATGCAAATGAAAGCTGAGATTTCATTCTCATCTATTAGACTGGCAAAAAATCAAAATTTTGTCAACACACTCTGTTTCAGCTCTAGAGAATAGACACTTTCATACTTTGGTGGTAGGAATGCAAAATTATACAATCCCTATGAAAAGGAATTTGACAAAACTATCTCTGCATGCACTCTGACTCATCAATCCCACTTCTAGGAACATATTCCAAATATAAAATGGCAAAAAGACACATGTGTGAGCCTGTTCATTAAAGCTATTTGCAAGTGCAAAAGTCCCCCCTCACCCACCCACCCAACAATAGGGGATTGTTAGATAAATTATAGTAAGGTCGAGCATTCCTAATCTGAAAATCCAAAATCCAAAATGCTCCAAAATCTGAAACTTTTTGAGCACCAGCCTGATGCCACAAGTGGAAAATCCCACACCTGACCTCATGTGATGGGTCACAATCAAAACTTTGTTCCATGCACAAATTACTAAAAATATTGTATAAAATTACCCTCAGGCCATGTGTACGAAGTACATATGAAACATAAATTAATTTTAAGTTTAGAGACTTGGGTCCCATCCCCAAGATAGCTCATTATGTGTATGCAAATATTCCAAAATCCAAAACACTTCTGGTCTCAGGCATCTTGGATAAGAGATACTCAACCCGTATATCTATATGATGGAATTGTATGCAGCTGTAAAATGGAATGAGAGCCATTTCTATATCCCACGAAAGAGGGCTTTCCAAGCTATATCTTTAAGTAAATAAAGTAAGATGGGAAATGTGTATTTAAGTATGTTACCATTTATCTAAAAAGGGGTCGGATATAATTATATTTTTAATGGAAAGATTTCTTTTTTTGTTAAAAATGATTACCTAAAAAGGGAGAGAAGAAAAATAGTGGAGAGGACAGGGCTTGAGCCGGACTTCTTAGAATGTATCTTGTTTTATAGATTTGACTTTGGAGCCAGATAAATATTCTCCATAATGATAAGATAAAATTTAACTTTAAAATTAATATCTAAAAATCAAACTTAAAATGAAACAATTAAAACAAAAATGAATCTCTTTCTGCCTTAGTAAAAAATTGCTAATATTAAGTCAATCTTGCATTCCTGGATAAACCCCATTTGAACATGCGTTATCTTTTTCACGCCATGTGGGATTCTGCTTGCTATTCTTTTGTTTAGGATTTCTACTTTGTTAGCCATGTGAGATTGGCTATAATTTTCCTTTCTCATACTGCCTCATCTGTTTTTCTTTAATCAAGGTTATACAAGTCTCATAAAAGTTATATAAGGATATTCTATCTTGTTCTATACAAATTCTATGGAAGAATTTACACTGTATTAGAATTATTGTTCTTTTACTGTTTGGTAGAATTCAGCCACATGAAACAACCAAAAGCATCAGACAAAATATATGAAACAATGGTTTTCAAGACACTGTATATCAAGCAATGAAGGACAGTTTCCCCAAGAGACAGGAAACAGATAAGCTAAACCAGCCAATTATCCCAGCTTACTGCTCTGAGAGAGTTTCCAGGACTTGAAACAGGGAGGTAGGGCTCAGGCAGAGCCTGGAAACACCCCAAATTGAGGCGACGTAGCTGGGAGTCTCAGAAGATCAAAGAAAATGAAAGCACATAAACATATCAAAATTCTAAGCGTAACTTAGAGAGAAGTTTAAGCATTAAACACTTATGTTAGGAAAGAAATGATCATAGGCTCCACCTTAAGAAACTAGAAAAAGAAGAGCAGATTACCCAAGGTCAGAAGAAGAAAGAAAAAAATCAGAAGACAAATCAATGAAATAGAAAACAAAAAACCAATAGGAAAAAAAAATCAATGTAAGCAAAAGCAATTTATTTGAGAAGATAATAAAACTCATAAGCCTCTAGCCAGGCTGCTAAGGAAGAAAAAGAGAAAAGACAAAAATTACCAATATCAAGAATGAGAGATATGATATCACTACGGATTCTACAGATTTAACAAGGATAATAAGGGAGAAATATGAACAACTTAGTATTATGACCACGTAGATAAAAATGGACAAATTCTTTAAAAGACACAAATTATCAAAGCTCACTCAAGGAGAAATAGATAATCTGAATAGCCCTATATCTACCAAAGAAATTGAATTTGTTATTTAAAAATTCACACACAAAAAACTCCAGCCCAGGTGGCTTCACCAAACATTATAGGAGGAAAATTTCCTCCAAACGTTGTATCACATGTTAAGGAGGAAAAACTACCAATTCTGCACAGATCCTTTCAAAAAATTGAAGAGGGCTACATACTTCCCAGCTTGTTCTATGAGGCTAGCATTACCTTGTCACCAAAACCAGACAAGACCTAACAAGGAAAAAAAAATACAGACCACTATTCTTCATGAATATAAATCCAAAAATTCTAAATAAAATGTTAGCAAATCAGATTTAACAATATGTAAAAAAGGGTAAATACATCATGACCAAGTAGGGTTTACCTAAGGAATGTATGTTTGGTTTAACATTAGAGAATCAATCAGTGTGATTCACCATATTAACAAATTAAAAAAGAAAAAATGTGATCATATCAATAGATGCAGAAAAAGCATTTGACAAAATCCAACATCCTTTTATGATAAAAAATAAATGAACTCTCAGCAAAGTAAGAATAAAAGAGAGTTCCTCAGCTTGACAAAGAAAATCTATGAAAAACCTATAGCTAGCATCATACTGACAGCGATAGAATACTTTCCCTCTAAGATTAGGAACGAGGCAAGGATGCCTTCTCTCACCACTTCTATTCAATATTATATTGCAGGTCCTAGCCAGTGCTTAACTTAAGCAAGGAAAAGGAAAAAAAAAGTCTTTATAGTCTTTATTGGCAGGTGACAGGATCGCCTATGTAGCATGTCTAATGGAATTTACAAAATTACTAGAATTAATAAGTAAGTTGGCATAATTGCAGAACACAAGATCAATTTACAAAAATTGATTATACTTCTAAATACCAGCAATGAACAATCAGAAGTTGAAACATTTTAAAATACCATTTACAATAACATAAATAAATATGAAATAATTAAGGATAAATGTGAAAAAAGATGTGAAAGACCTAAACACTGAAAACTTAAAATATTGCTGAGAAAAATTAAAGACAACCTAAATAGATGGTGAGATATTCCATATTCATTATTGGAATACTCAAAAAGATATTAGTTCTCTCCATATTAATGTATGGATTTCATGCAATCCCAATCAAAATTCCAGCAGGCTTTCTTTGTAAAAATTGACAAGCTAATTCTAAAATTCATACTGAAATACAAAATGCTTAGATAAGCAAAATGACCTTGTTAAAGCACAAAGTTGGAGGACTAACACTGCCTGACCGTAAGTCTTACTATAAAGCTACAGTTATCAAAAGTATTGCTGTAAAGACAAAAATGGACCAATGGAACAGAAAACAGAATATGGAAATAGGTCCACAGGGACAACTGATCATCAGCAACAACGCAAAGGCCATTCAATGGAAAAAACATAGTCTTTTCAACAAATGATATAAGAACTATTGGACCATCCATTTGCAAAAAAAAAAAAAAAAATGAACTTCAATCCATACCTTGCACCATTGGCAAAAATTAACTCAAAGTGAATAATAGATTTAAATGTAAACACTAACACTATAAAACTTTTAGAAGAAAATATAGAAGAAATTCTTTGTAACCTTGGGTTAGGCAAAGATTTCTTAGATATGACATCAAAAAGTACAATCTGTGCAAGAAAAATGGATAAATTGAACTTCATCAAAATTAAAAAGTTCTGTTCTTTGAAAGACACTGTTAAGAAAATAAAAGACAAGCTCCAGACTAAAAGAAAATATCTGTAAATCATATATCTGCTAATGGACATGTATCCAGAGTATACAAAGAACTCTAACACCAAATAATAAAAAAACAAACAACCTAATTAAAAATGGGCAAAATACTTGAACAAACATTTTACTAAAGAAGATGTGCAGATAGCAAATAAAAATGTGAAGCTTTTCAACATCATTAACCATTAGGGAAATACAAATTAAAACCACAATGAAGTACCACCACATAGCTACGAAAATGACTGAAATAAAAAAGTCTTACCATACCAAGTGCTAGCAAGGACATGGAGAAACAGGATCTCTCGTGCACTGCTGGTGGGCATGTAAAATGGTGCAAGCACTTTGGAAAACAATTTGCCAGTTTCTTAAAAATATAAATATATATCTACCATATGTTCTAGCCTTCCTACTTCTAAGTATTTACTCAAGAGAAATGAAAGCATACATCCATAAAAAGACTTATAGATGAATATCCACAATAGATTTATCTATAATAGCTGAGAACTATAAATGGCTCAAATGTCCATCAATAGATGAATGAATAAACAATTGTGGTGTATCTACACTATGAAATGCTACTCAGCTATAAAAAGAATGAACTCTCAATAAATTCAACAGTACAAATCAAACTGAAAATAATTACGCTGAGTGTAAGAAGACAGATAAACAAGTAAGTAAATACTGTATGATTCCACTCAAATAAAACTCTAGAAAATGCAAACTGAAGAAAGTGACAGGAAGCAGATCAGTGGTTGCCTGGTGTAGCTGTCAGTCTCTGAAATGGCTCCAACAACAGCAACCTCCTGGGATTCACACCCTTGTGTAATTCCTTCCCCTTGAGAGTGGGCAGGACCTAGTGATTCACATCTCATGACAGAATATGGCAAAAACGATGAGATGTCACTTTTGAGATTAGAATAGGAAGATGGCGACTCCCATCTTGCTTGTGAAATGACATCACAGCCCTGGCCAATACCTTGGTTACAACCTTGGGAGAGACCTTGAGGCAGAGGCACCCAGGTAAGTTGTGCCCACACTTCTGGTCCACAGAAAACAAGAGATGATCAATGTTTGCTATTTTAAGCTGATATATTTTGGGGGTATTTGTTACACAGCAATAACTAACTAATACATCTATAGATTAGGGGGCACAGGTGTAAGAGGCAGGAGAGAGAGACTGCAAATGGTCATGAGGAAACTTTGTAGGTGAAGGATATATTTATTACCTTGATTACGTGATGGTTTCATGGGTGTATACCTATGTCAAAACTTATTGATTTATAAACTTTAGATATGTGCAGTTTATTGCATGTGAATCATATCTCAATAAAGCTATTTTTTTAAATGGTCCCCATGAGGTCAAGAAGAGGACTAAGAATTCATCGATGAATTCAGCAACATGGAGGTCCTTAATCTAAGGTGACCTGCACTCTAGATTTGCCCAGGACTCAGATGGTTGCTGGAACATGAGACTTCCCATTTTCAAACCCAAGACAGTCCCAGGCACACTGGAATGAGCTGGTTACCCTTCTGCTCATGCTAACAAGAATGACAGGGGCGTCCATAGAGGAAGTCGGGCAAGCGTGACAAGCGCTGTTTCAGTGGATGCTGGGGACAGAAACCTTTTAGAATAGTTCATGATAGAATTGGAGAGGAATTGGGGACACAACATAAACAACTCTTTTGAGAAGTTTTGTTGCAGCAGCAAGGAGAGAATAGTGGTAGTAACCGGAGGGGATGTGAAGTCGAGGAAGCAAGTTTTAAGAAGGGAATCCTTACAGCCCATGTGTGTGCTAATGGAAATAACCCAGCAGACAGAAAATTTTTGATAATACTGCACTGTACAAATGAGAGATAGTTACAGGAGAAAAGCCCTCCAGGATGGAGACCTACTTGTTGAAGCAGAATGGCCACATGTGGCCCAAGGCTCCCTGCCAGGCCACAGCAGCTCCCCCAAGGGGTCACAGTGACCCAAAAGTGCAAGTCTCTTCAATTCTCACAGGCAAGTGACTCATGTTTCTGTAGACTCTCATATTTTTGGTCTACTCAGGGTTACTTACTAGTAAACTAATGAGTCATGAAAGTGTACTAAAAGGTGCTATTCATAAACTAAAATTACCCAGGACTCTGATTGTGTCCTTTGCAGAGAAAACTGGCTGTGACACAATACTTAGCAATGTTGTCAAACTCCTAACCTGCAAGCACACTTGTAGCTGGGTAGAATTTCACAATTTTCAGGAAAGGCTCATGTCTAGTACTTCACTAGTGTTACCCTGAACTAGCTGTGGGGGATTTTTTTTCATTACTGATGGCCTTGCTGTTTTTATTATAAAAGTCTCTTTAATTTAGCCTTAACATTATCATTTAACTTTTTGTGAATTGTTAGGTTAATTTCACAGTCTATAGTGATCCAGATTGTCATCAATAGTGTTTAAACTATAATTTTCCTGTCTGTCCTCAAGGCCATGCATGTTTGAGATCCCTATTGCCTGTAGAGGAACATGTCATCTGTGATGGGCTGCTTGTGAATATCAGCTACTTTTATAAGTAAAATAAAATTATTGGGAGTTATTTTTAAGTTTTTAGGGAATTGTTTTACAATATACAAAAATCCTTTAGTATGTTCATATTCTAAAATAACTAATAAGTGAATCGTTTGTATTGCTAGCAGCATGGTAAATCCAACCTGTTTTTTTCCTTTTCTTTCTTTTTAACCCTTAAGTTTTTTCCCTAGTGGAAACTAGAGGGGAGAGGAGAGCACAAAGTCTTGCATCCCGCCTACGTGTGCCACAATCAATAGGTTCAGGAGCCCCAATTCTAGAAGGGGATTTTAGGGCTTCTCAGGACGGCACTTCGTGCCAGCACAGGCAGAGTTTACAGCTCCCCAGATCCTGTCAGCTTCAGTCTTCCTAAATCCAGGCTGCCCCCTAACCCGCGGAGTGTGCCCACAGCCATTCCCTCCTCCGTCTTAAAAACCAGCCCACAGTGGGCTGTGGCTTTGCTGTATGGGCATAATATCCCATTTTCTGGGCTGCGTCTTTTGTGTTTTTCTTTTCTTTTTGGCTTCTCTCTTTTCCTTACCCCAAGATTTGCTGTTCTAAATATAGTTTCCAACAGGTGTGCAGCCAGGGCAGGAGGCTGTGGTCCAGCTGTCCCCAGACACGTGGATTCTCTCCAACCGTCTTGCTGGAATCGCAGGGCCCGCTCACTGAGTGAGGACAGCCCCCTCCCAGGGTCATGGCAGTGGGGGGACAAATGGCAGCTTCTCATTCCCAGAGCAAAGCTAAACCCAGGAGAGTGTGCAAGCTACCTCCTGACCTGGGAGGACTGCTCTAGTTCAACAGGAATCAGGAATCGGGCCCTACTTTCCCATTCGTGGCAAAAACGGCCAGATGTCCACTCAATGTCCATCCTTCCTTCTTTCTTATTAACCTTCATTCGGTGGCAGTGGATGGGAGAAGAGGGTGACAAAACAAAGCAGCCTAGCTAAAAACAAAACTAGACTGGAACCTTACATTCCCCAGCCTAATTCCGGCCGACAAGACACGCGTTAAAGGTTTCGAGGAAAGGCTTGCTTCCTCTCTGGCTGCCCATATCCCAGTGGGCCGAGCTAGGGCAGCCAGCCCGTGACCGTGAGACGCAGGGACTGCAGACCCGACATCCCCGAACCACCGAGACATCACCGCTACCTCTCTCTCTCGTGGCATGGGGAAAAAAATAATAATAAATCCTTACATGTCTAAGTTCCGTCTCCGTTATTCTCCACTGAATTCAAGTCCCAATGCTAAACCATCCTTCACCTGGGGCAGGGGGCTGAGGACAGGCCTGTTCGATATCTTCCTCCCTCCTCCCTTTCTTCCTTCCGCGTTGAACCTCTGCTCGGCACCGAGCTCTGGCCACACGCTGGGAGAAGGGAGTGAAGCCTGGGCGGCCCTGGGGAGAGCCGCCACCTGTGCTGTGGGGTCGGTGTGATCCCCCGAGATCAGCGTAGGTCCCCTGGGTGATTTCTACGGCCGCCGCCTGTGCAGGAGGCCGGGCGGGAGGCGCGTGAATCTCGAGCCGAGGGCCGTGTTTGAATGCGGACTCTGCCCCCTGTCGGCGGTGCGGCCCGGCCCGGGCAAACCCCCGAGCGCAGCGCGGCTGAGCTCTTCTGCACAAAGCGTTGTTTCCAGGATTAAATGACACGGCAACAGTTCGTCCTGGGTGGCTGAGCCAGGTGACTTTTAGACATCATTTCTAATCTTCAGAGCCAGTGGTGTTTGAACTTGAGTGCGCAAAGAAACACCAGAGGATCTTGTTAAAATGCAGCTTTGATTCAGGAGGCCCGGGGTGAGGCCTAGGATTCTGCCTTCTAACGAGCTCCCAGGACGCTGCTGGTCTGCAGGCGACAGTCCGAGTCCAAGGCTCGCCACGAACGCAGGAGGGAGGTCAGAGTCACAAACTCAAACATCTCCAGGGGCCGGCAGCAAAAGTAACTGAGCAAGAGGTGCTGGAGGGACCCCTGCAAACTGAAGCAGGCACTCCCCATCTAGAGGAATGGGGGTTCGGCCCTGCCACGTATTTCCTTTTTTTTTTTTCTTCAGAGAAACAAGAAATCCAGAGTTTTAGGTGAGATCTTCTGACTGTAAACACTGTCAGCCAACTCTACTTTTGACAGTTTCTTTGAGGTGTAACTGACATGCAATAAACTCTATGTATTCGAGGTGTACAGTTTGGTAACTTTGGACATTCGTATACACCCATGAACAAACTCAATATTTAAAAAAAAAAAAAAAACACTCGGTCAGCTGACCATAGTTGCAGATCAGATACAGGCTACCAACCTCCAGCTGCATCCTCTGAAGTAGGACCAGTACTCCCACTTTGAGATGTGGTAACTGAGGACCAGAGAAGTGAAGCAACTGGTCTAAGGCCACACAGCTAACAAGGAAGGTGTCAGGGTCTGCTCTATGGCTCTGTGGTTTTCTGAGAGTTGCCTCACTCTACATGTTGGCTGGGAGAAAAATGGCCGCAGTTCTCAGGCATCACAGCTGGACGAAAGAGAGACCATCTCTTCCTGGAGCTATTAGAAGTGAGGAGACCTTTCTCAAAAGTCCCCCTGAAAACTTCCCCCTGTGTCTCCTGTGGTCTCTCCATGTGGCCTGGGCTTCCCCACACCATGGAGGCTGGGTTCCAAGGGAAAGCGAGAGAGAGAGAGAGAGAGAGAGAGAGAGAGAGAGAGAGAGAGAAGCAGTCACAAAGGAACACCTGGCTTCAAGGAGAGGGGACGCAGGATCACCTCTTGAGGGGACAGTGGCAAGTTCTGGCAAAGCACAGAGGAGATAGATTTTGGTCGCTTCTGGAAAATATCTGCCACATCAGGAGATCTGGTCGCTGTCTGCAAGGCCACCCGAGCGCTGCTTGCTTCCATATCCCAGCCGTACCTGGCAGGATTGAGAACTCTCCTGCAAGGGAGTTCAGGAATTGTTGTCCCCTTGTCCACACTCACCTTTCCCTGAAATGAATGGCAGGTGTCTCTTGGGACTAACGTGCTAACCATGGCTGATGTGGAGGAATCTTACATTTACATCTCCTGGAACAAGTGACTCACGTTGGCCATGGTCCTGGAATTTACTACTTCTGCCTTGAGCTAGACTCCATTGTCTACTCTTGTCAGTATCTGGGAATAAACTTTTCTGCTCTCTGAGGCCAGAGCTTCCACTGGCTTTGGTTAGTGCCCAGTCTGTCCAGATACTGCTGATACTAGCCTCTTCCAGAATTTTACACTTATTAAAACATTTACTTACCTTTATTGATCTCTACTGCTAAACTCTGAGCAGCTAATACTCTAGGTAATATCTGAGCCTTGAGATGAGCCGTGTCCTGTAATGACTACAGAGGGTTGATGAAGGAAGGCTCAAACCAGTCTCTAACGCCTAAAGTTTCATACCTAATGGCTAACAAGATATATATGTGGGAAGACGCCACTTCTTTTTTAAAGCCCTTATCACCATTGTAAATAAATAATTGTTTGTTTAAGACTGTTATCTGTAGGTTCTGAAATCCCTAGCTGTCTTGTTCGAAGTCTAGCTTGCCTGGAACGTGGGAATTACTCAGCAGATACTTGCTGAATACAATAGGGGAGAGTGAAGTAGCAGAAACTAGCAAAGGGAAGGTCTGCAGCAGACCCTGTTAGCCACTTCGCCACCCGCTATTCCTTCTTTCTTCTGTCTTAGCTGTGGCAGACGCGGCAAGCACATTTAGGGCTAACTACATAGGGCTCCTTTAGTAGCTAAAGCAAGTGCCGTGCTGATAACATTGTAATATACGTTAAATCATGTTGTTTCCTCAATTAACAGAATGAAGGTAGGAGAATAAACAGCACAGCCTCACACCCATTCTTTTCCTCTCTGATGTTTCCTTCTTAAGAAACAAACACGTGGCTTCATTACCAACAAGCTCAGGATAAATTAATAGGAGCTGAAATCCGTGAAATTAGATTCACTTTTCTAATTAGCCGAAGAGTTCACAGATACCAGGGCAGTCTTTATCACGGGCCCCCTTCTTCTCAGGAAGGGGACAGCCACTTGTGATCTCAGAAAATTAAACCCTCCCCTGCTTACCATCTACAAAGGAATTTCTGATTGAAGTGTAAATGTGAATTTCCTTTGGCCACCTGGAAGACCATTTTGAAGTTGTGAATCTCGAGCAAACTCCTCATTAATTCCACCCCGTGGTTGGGAGATTGTGTGATACAGCAATTTTCATTTTCAAAGGAATTATCTTTTTACTAATAATATTCTCAGATTAGTTGGCACCCTCCTTCATGGAATTCAAAGTGATTTTGAGACTTTTTGTCTCTAATTCCCACATGCCAGAGAGAGGGCACGGGGGCCAGCTGTTTCTAGGCAGCCGGGGGAAGGAGGCTGAGGTCAGGGAGCCAGGGGCCAGGGGAGACAGGACAAAGTTGGCAAGATGACCCAGCAGGGCAGTGACAGCCCCGGAGCATTTCAACTTTTATTTTATTCCCTACCTCCAGCCAACCAACCACCCCAATTATTTTCCAAGAGTCTGAAACTGTCAAACAGACCCCTGGGGTGCAAAGCAAGGGCTCTGGAGTCCTGACCCCACCTCTTCTAATGATTCACTAAATGACTTAAAAAGACAAAATTTGCCCAGTGATAGGATGGGCTCCCTGTCTGCAGCAGCTAGATGTCCACTTTCCAGGAATCCCTTTACTCATGCATGCATTCAGTTATGTGACAAAGTTTTACTGAGCACCTACTATGTGCCAGACACTGTTCTGGGTGCTGGGAATGTAGAAGTGAACAAAATGAACAAAAATCCTTGTCCTCATAGAGGTTATTCTCATGGGGAAGACAAATAATAAACAAGAGAAAGAAAGAAAACAAGCAAAAACACTATCGGCATTTTGCTAAACGGTGATAAATGCTAGGGAGAAAATAAAGCAAGGACACAGGGTTTAAAACAGCAGGGTACATGAGGGGTTGGATTTTTAGTTGGGGTGACCAAGGAACACTGTACTGAAAAAGCCCAGGAAGAAAAGGAAGGTGACAAAGGATGCCACGGAGGGTAAGACAGCCTTGGGCAGAACGTGGAACTAGATGCTTTCTATAGTCTCTTTTGAAGTAAATTCATTCCTCTCCACCTCTGCTTATGCATGTGTGCAAGAATCCTTCAGGGGGTTGTAGCAGTTAAGAAACGAATATCTGTACTGGGTTGAATAGTGTCCCCCCAACATTCATGTCAACCCCGGAACCTCCGAATGTGACCTTATTTGGAAAGAGGGTCTTTGCAAATACGATTAGCTAAGATGAGGTGTTACTGAATTAGGGTGGCCCCTAAATCCAGTGAATGGTGTCCTAGGAAGGCCATACAGAGACACAAAGGTCATGCAGGGGGACAACAGTCCTGTGAAGATGGAGGCAGAAATTAGAGAGCTGAAGCTACGAGCCAAGCAATGCCAACAATTGCCAGCAACCACCAGAAGCTAAGAGACAGGCATGGAACAGGTTCTCTCTCACAACCTCCAGAAGAATCCAACCCTACCGACACCTTGATTTTGGACTTCTGACCTACCAAACTGTGACAGAGCAAATTCCTATTGCTCTAAGCCACCTAGTTTGTGGTAATTTGTTATGACAGCCCTAGGAAACTAATACAGATTTTGGTAAAAAGAAGTTTTGCTGCCTAAAATGTAGAAGGGCTTTGGAATTGGGTAATAAGTAGAGTCTGGGAGAATTTTTAGGTCAATGATAGAAAAATCCCAGATCATCTTAAAGAGATTATTGGTAGAAATATGGGCATTCTGGTGAGGGCTCAGAAGGAAGTGAAGAGGACAGTAGAGAAAGCTTCTGTCATCTTAGAGAAAACATATATCATTATGGACAGAATATTGGTAGAAATATGAACATTATGGATGTCTCTGGTGATGTCGGAGATGAAAATGAAGAGCATGTTTTTGAAAACTGGAGGAAAGGTTCCTGTTATAAAGTGACAAAGAACTTGGCTGCATTGTTTTCTCATCTTGATTGGAAAGGAGAACTTGCAGGTGATGAACCTGGATATTTAGCTGAGGAGATTTCCATGCAAAATAAGCAAGGTGCAACCTAGTTTCTCCTTGCTGCTTATAGTAAAATGCAAGAGGAAAGAGATAAATTGAGAAGGAACTACTAAGCAAAAAGGAACCATAACTTGATGATTCAGAATGTTCTCAGTCTGTCCGTATTATTAAAGATGTTAAGGCATGCTCTAGAGAGAACACCAAGGGTATGGCTGGACACCTTGTGCTAGAGCAATTAGGTGTGTAATCATGGATCCAACTAACCATCTCAGCAGCAGCCAGGAGTGGAGACAGGGCAACCCAGGAATGATCTGGACAGAACTCTCATGTCTAATGACGTGGATCCCCTTGACATACACAGAAGACCCACAAGGATTTTGAGAATGTTATGCCACCAAAAACACAACCGGCTTGGACTGAAGGGAACAGAGACAGGATAAAATGAAGGAAGGCTGCCATAATTCTGGGATTCTACCATCAGGAAACCAGCCAACAGAGTTACTCAGCTGTGAACATGTATTATCCTTCAAGAAAAGAGAGGAATGACTGAGGTGGCTCAGAAGCCAGCAGTGCTGCCTGTGCTTCCCCCAAAGTAAGTGTCATCCAAGATATCAGGGTCCCCAGAGCAGCAATTCTTGTTCCCTACACATAGCACAAAAGCACGGGAACATCAGGGAACAGCAGAAGCAGAGACTGATAGGGCTCCTTGCGTGCAGTTCCTCGGATAGAGTTCATGTTGATCCAGAGACTTGTGAATTAAAAAGATGAGTTATTTGACTTCAACACAATTACCGTACAATGGTGAGACAGGGATAGAATATCTCCTAAGGGACACCCCTATTTAAAAGGGGAGTAAGTGGGATTTTTTTCAATCCACCTGTCTGCACACTGATCCATAGCAATTTTGAAATCTAGCTGGGCAGATGTCATCAGTTCCCTCAATACTAGGGGCAAGGAGTATTCCTTGATTAGGACCTATTTTCTGCTTCCTGAGAGTGGTTCCCTAATCTGTTGTTCTCCTTGGATCTTGCCTTCACACTCTAGGCTCTGGGATTCACCATCTGAGACATCTTTCCTTTGCAAAAAGTAATATTAATAGATCACATTTACAGCTGTGTAGCTCTCTCTCTGTGTCCTGCTTGTGAAAAGTTGGAAGCCCAGAGACCTCTTTTCATTTCGTCATTTCTATTCCTTTCAATCCGAGCTGGTAGTGTTTTTCCCAAGAACAATTCCCTTTAAAATTGTGTGGCTTTCCATGAATCTGGTTGGGAGCCACTCCATGCTTTAAAAGCCATGTTCATAATACTTTCCAAGCTATACCTCTTCCCACTTTGGGTTGGTGTCAGGGTTGTTTTAGAAACCCTTTTGTCTAGCTGAGAGGATCTATTAGGAAACAGCTTAAATCTTTCTAAAGTCTAAACAGAGTCTTACAGCCACAATATTGATTCATTCTTTGCCCTGAGACCATTTCTTATTCTGAGAATCTTTTGCTGGAGAGACTGTCCTAGACTCTCCGCATTGCTTCCAAATTCTGTTTGCAAACTGAACGATTTCTTCTAGAGTTCCTCTCTCTTATGATACCTTATCCTATGCTGCTAAAAGAAGCCAATGGACACTTTCAACATTCTTCCTGGAACTCTCTTTCACCAGATCCACAGGTTCCTTAGCTACATTTTCTATCCTCCAAGTAACACTAACTGTCCCATGTAACACAGGTTGCCTTTCTCCAGCCTTCAGTAACAGTCTCCTCGCTGCCCTGTCAGCATCCACTGACAGTCTCCTTGTCATCCTTCCAGCCTCCAGCTGCCACTCAGTCCCGAAGGTTATCCATATGTTTGAAATTTCTGTTACAGTAGCACCACTACTCCTGTGTCCAAATTTCTATTTTGGTTAGCCTCTGCTACATAAAAAAACTACACCAAAACCTAGAGACCTAAAATCAGCAATCTGAGCTGTGTTCAGTTGGGCAAATTGTCTCTGCAACAGACGGTTTCAGCTGACTCACTCGTGCACTTGTAGCCAGCCGGTGCCTCCACTGGGGGTGGAGGAGCAAAGATGGCCTCACCCGCATGCCTGTCCCTCAGCTGGGATGACTGACGTGGCAAGGGTGGGCTGGGCCTCACTCTCCCTCCACAGGGCTTCAGGGAAGCTGGCATGGGCTTCTTTAGAGGGAGACTGAAAGCAAAGCTGCAAGGTCCCCTAAGGCTGACTCTGAACTTGCACACTGTCCCTTTTGCTGCATTCTGTTTGCCCAAGCAAGCCACAAAGCCAGCCCAGATTCACAGTGGGAGAGAATTCTAGAAGGGCAAAAATTCAGGACCTTTGTTTCTTAACATTCCAGAAACCTAGAAGATTAAAAGTGGTCGGAGTTCTTCCAGGTCAAAGGAGAGGCTCTGGCCCAGAGTAAGGGATAGGCCAACATTTGACAAATGAGCCAAAGAACATGTGCGATGTGCTCTCAGCACTGGCTGAAGGGTCACTGGTACCAGGAGGGAGAAATCACCCAGCCCTGCCTGCCCTTGCAGCCTCTCCTCCCCTCCCTGTGAGCCCTAGCTGTGGCTCCCTCCTCCACCCACGCACCCCAAGATGTAGCACCAAGCCCAGAAGGACCCTCTGAGCAGCCACAGGCTCCTGCCCACTCAGTGCTGGGGTGTCACGCTGCTTGGTTACCCTGACAGGAAGGGCCTCCCCTGTAAGGCCCACCAGCACAGCAGCCTCACCTTTGGGGGCAGAGACAGGCTGCTGGCAAAGGACAGGAAGGAACAGGGGACAAGAGTGTGCTCAGGAGTGCCCCCACTCCCCTTGCTCCCAGGAAGGCCTTGCCAGCCCTGGGATCATAGACGGGCAGACCAGGAAGGGCCTTACCAGCTGAGCGGGTGGGAATAGAGGCCCAGGGAGGAGCCACTGGTCAGGGCTCAGTGGCACAGCCAGGCCTCAGGCCCAGGGTCTCAGCTCTGCAAGTTCACCAGTTTTGTCAGGCAGCCACGCAGCTGGGAGGCTTGCAAGGATTGCCCCAGGCACTCTGGGGAGAGGCTGCAGCAGAAACGGCAAGGAAACGAAGGAGATTGTCCTTTCCCCAGGGAAACCCCAAACAGACCCTGTCCCCACCCAGGGCCTCCTGTCAGCAGGGTCCACAAAGCAGGCTCAGGGCTGGGATTGTCTCCAGGCACGAGCATGCCGGGTTCCTCCCACCCCATCGCAGAGGGACACTGCCCCACCCCGACCCGCCAGGCTCACCCATTGTCCCCAGCCTTTTGCCCAGATGCCAGTTGAGGCGGCCTCGGCACAACCTCGACCAGGCCCCGTTCCCTCTGCCCCACCTCTCCTGGCACTCTCACCTCCTGCAGGCTGCAGCCGGCCCCCAGCCTGCCCGTCCCCGAGCTCGGCAGTCACTTTCCCTGCCCCTACTCTGTGCTGGGCCCGGGAGACAGTGACAACTCAGCCCGAGCCCTGCCCCCGAGTCCTTCCAGACAGGGACAAATGGCCATGTTGCCTTTGACAAGCAGATTGATGCTCTTCTCTCAGGAGAAGCTCTCAGCGCCTGGAAATGTTGTCCCCTCTGGCCCTGGAGCAGCTCTGAGGGCAATGAGACCGTATCTGAGGGTCTCCTTGCCTGGCTACCACCTCCTCCCTGGAATTTTCCATAAATTCTTGGGTGACAGGGAGAAAATGACTAAGAAGAGAGGGAGGACTGGAGAGAGGGGCACACTCACAGGCATCCTCATGCACACACAGGTTGGTTGCTGTATGCCAAACCCCACACACGTCCCACTCAGACATGGGCACACACATTCTATGAGCATGTATGCATACAGAGACATACACATGCTATGAGCATGCACACACATGCAGACACAGGTACACATGTGCCATGAGCATGCACACACACAGAGAGATGCAAACAGCAGACACACACAATCACAAACACAAACACATCAGCACACACACAGACATGCACACTTAGACACACAAATACCTACACAAGATCACACTCAGGAACACACACACACATGAACACATCGAAGCCCATGGGCACTCACAGCATCACACAGGATCACGTATGAACACAAAGATGACATGGAGGCACACACGTGCTGCAGCCACAGCACACGGATACACACACAGGCACTCTCACCTGAGATCTCATGGTCACAATGGGAGGCACATACATCACATTGGCTCAGCCCATTTTGCTCCACCCTGAGGCTGGGGGGTGCCCCTCCCTACAACCTGGGGTTTCGCTGCAGCCCCTGCAAGGACAGGACAACAGGACGAGGGTTAATGGAGATCTGGGGGTAGCTTTGAGCTCTGAGGGAGTCCTCAGCCGAGCTCAGGCACACTCAGTGGCCCTGGGACAGGGTAGGCTCCAAAAGGAGTGTCAGGTGGCATTGCAAGCGGGGGTGGGAGAACAGTTAGCCACACTGCCGTAGCCGCAGGCCAGGAAACGCCAACGCAGTCCCTAGGCTGGAGGGAGGCTGCTCCCCAGGGAGCCGAGGAGGCTTCAGCATCCCTCCACCTGCCTCTGCCAAGAGGGAGGGAACCAAAGCCACCCTGGCCCTTGTCCTCCCCCACCCCTCCCCGCCTAGAATCCCAGACCCGGACTTGCTGCTCCAGGAGATTTCCAGGGATGGGAGTACAGGAATCGATGATGCTGAGAGCATTTACAGCCAGTGGGAAAAGCTGCCCTGGGCCTCCCTGACACCAGAAATAAATGATTCCGAGAACAGAAAACCACTCAGACGCGGCTGGAATGACCCGCTGGAGAGCGCTTTCACCTTGAGGGATTGCAGGCACCGGCAGCCGCTGGGCAGTCCGTGCAGCACAGGCGGCGGATCACACTGCAGCCAGGCCCCAGGACCCCGACGGCTCTGCCAGGCAGGAACCCAGAGGCCAGGCCCTTCCACAGGGCAGCTGCTTGGATCCGTCTGTGAACAAAAACGGAGTTTTGTTTTCTTCAACAGAAAACCTGCCTTCTTTTCCTTCTCAAGTCACTCCAAGGCTGCTGACAAGCCCTAGAAAGGAAGGAACCAGTGGACACTGGTTCCCTGGCTCATGCAGGACCCCACAGCCTGCAAGTCCCCCCCAGGAGTCCCAGGAGGGGTCCTACATGTGCTCATGGATGCCACTTGTCAGTTGCTATATGACAGCTGCAGATTTATTGGAACTGGGGACTGTGTCCACCTGACACTGCCACTTCCACTGGGTACCTCTCGGTCCACCCAGCGTCACCATGGAGCCAGAGGCCCCTCCCCCAGACCCAAAGCCGCCCCGTAACCGCGCAAAACAGAGCAGAACCTGCTCCTCTTGTGACACACGCTCAGAGGCGTCTGGAGCAGGGCTGCTTGGGCCCCGCTGCCACACAGAATTTTAGGAAGATGACTTATAATTCCAGCCAACCCACCCATCTGCTTCCCATGCCTTAGCATCCAGATATGAGTCCACGAGGGTCAGCAAGGGAGACAGAGGCACGGCTGAACCCAGAACTTTCCTGCCCCCTAATTGGCCTGGCCACCTCTTCCCCTAGGTGAGGACTCTTCCCGAAGGACCATAATCCACACAAAAGAGGATGCTGTCCCACCAGTTGCCAGAAATACCCAGCCTCACCTGAATTCGGGAGATGGACAGGGTTTGGCCCAAGCGAGCCCTGTTACACCCAAGCTTGCGTTCAGCCTGCAAAAGGAACAGTGGCATCGCAATAACGTCGGGCGCAAGGGCCTAGCTGGGCGCTCTCACCACCAACTCAGCCGCAACGGCCCGGGAGGCTGGAACATCGCCTCCTATGGGCAGATCCCGAGCTCTGCGGAGGGATGGGACGTGACCATGGCCTCTTTTCTATTACAGTGAACACGGGCAGAGGGCCCAGCCCCTGTGTTCCCCTCTCCACAGCCCTCGCCCCATTTGTTCTTTTCCACATAAAGCCAAGACTGTGGCTGTGGAAGAAGGGAGGGAACACTGACTGCCATGGTCTGGATGTCTGTGTCCCCTCAAAATTCCTACCTTGAAGTCCTGCCCCCCAGGGTGATGGTATTAGCAGGTGGGGTCTTTGGGAGGTGATACGGTCATGACATGAGGTTGGAGTCCTCATGCGTGGGATTAGTGCCCACATAAAAAGGGTCCCAGAGAGGCCCTTGCCTCTTCCATCACATGAGGTGACATCAAGAAGTGGCCACCTTTGCAGAAGCAGTCCCCGACCAGACACCCAATCTGCCAGCACCTTGACTTTGAATTTCCCAGCCTCCAGAACTGTCAGAAATAAATTTCTGTTGTTTATAAGCCACCTAGTTTATGGCACTTTGTTATAGCAGCCCCAAAGCCCTAAGACACTGACCCACACTCTAAACAGCCTTGCCCCAGACCCCCCGCCCAGGCACCAGCTCCAGCCTTCAGGACCCCGCTGGGTCCCGTAGCCCCCACCTGCTGTTCGGAGACAGGCCCTGAGGACTCATGACCCTGCAGTGTTGGTGACCCTCCTTCCCAGGGGACACTGCTCACACCCCAACCTCATTTCCCCTTCAGTCTGGCCCCTTTGTGTCCACATTTATAGGGAAGTTAAGGTGTAGAGTCAGCCTCTGGCTGGATGGCACCCCTCAAAGACAATACTAACAACACCCCAACTGTGTCCTTCTTGGGCTCAAACAGCCTGAAGAGTCTTCCTGGGAGAGAAGAGGCCTCTATAAGAGAAGGCTTGTGCTGCAGCCGGCACAAAGTGAGAGAAGCCCTCCGCTCACCTTGGTGGCCAGCTCCGGCTTGACTTAGTTAAGCTCCAAGACTAGCAGTACAAGGAACGTGGAAACATAAGGGAACACCACCAGGGCATGGCCCGCCACTACAACCCACGCCAAGGCACCAACCTGCGTTAGGCTGAGTCCAGAGGGACACTAGGAGAAGCTTCCAAAAGGGAAAGCCCAAAAGGAGAAACAGGAGCCAGGAGGGCCATGGAGCGGGTGATGCAGGGCCCATGCACACCGCACAGGAAGACACTTGCCCACTGGCCTGGAGGAGGTTGGCGTGGGAAGGGGAAGGCAGGGGCCGGGAGCGGCGGGCCGGAGCTGTGCAGGCCTGAAGGGGAGACATCTCTCATCAGAGGTGGAAGCACCAGGCGTTCTGTCCTCCCGACTCCACGCTTGGGCTCCACCTGCAGACACAGAGGCGGTGCTGGCCGAATGTCCCTTCCTGGGACAGCTTGTCCTGGCAAATCACCCCAGCAGCCTCGGGGTATGATTGCTTTCACCTGTACATCAGCCACAGGGAAGAGATGCCCTGATACCTCTCTCCCTCTCTCTCTCCCCCTCTTTCTCCCTGTCTCCCCACATAGATGTGTGTGTGTGTGTGTGTGTGTGTGTGTGTGTGTGTGTGTGTGTGTGTGTGAGTGTGAGTGGGGGGGGGGGGCGGTGTGTGATTATTTTGAAACCTGACTGCAGTTGGAGAAGGTTGTCCTAAGAGGATGGTAGAATTTCTCTGAGGGACAGAACTGCTCTTTTGTTTGGGAAAACACCTTAATGGATCTTTTAATTATGCGAAGAGAGGCCCCAGGGCTCCTCTGGATGAGGTGGCTGAGACAAAGAGGAAGGTAAATTGCACTGCATAATAAACTCGCAGAAATTTTGAAACTATCCCTGGAAGCAGCCTTAGGAAAGGGTCCCTAACAAAGGGGAAAGTCGGAGGCCTAAGGGAAAAGGTGGCCAGTGAGGAGCACAGGCTTCCCCCAGCACCTCTCTCCGCACCGATGGCCCGCTGGGGACAGCACCGGTTTTCCCACAGCGCTGGAGCCCCTTAACCTGGGCGTTAGCAGACAAGGCAGCCTAGGAGGATGGAACGCCGAGATATCTGGATTACAGTTCAACTATTTCATTCCTAGGTCTGCAATTTTTATGAAAAGCAGTAAACGCGCTCTGGAGTCCACCTCAACCTTCCTGGGAGGCAGCGTGAAGACCGATGAGTTGGAGATGAGCCAACCGGCCACCAAAGAGAAACCCATGATCCGGCAGGTTTCACCTTAGCGCTGTTTCGAGGTTTGCCGGCTCACCCTCTGTCCCACTGCTTCCCCAGATCATCAATAGAATCTACTCTACTCGCATGATCGGTGGAGCCCTACTCAGCTTTGGGGGGCTGTGCTCAGATGCAAAGTCCTGCTCCAGTGTGGACACGGGAAATAGTGGACTCAGTCACATCTGGGTTCCACCTAAAACTAAACATGTTCTGTTCAAAAGACTGTCCTTTATCTTAGATTATGCCCTTCCTAATTTTATGAAATGATAGGATAATGCTTTTTTCATGTCCTCACTTGGCAAAATAAAAATTTTCGACCTAATATCACCTCCCTTTTTAAAAACCTATTTTTAAGGGCCAGGTGCGGTGGCTCATACCTGTAATCCTGGCACTTTGGGAGGCCAAGGTGGGAGGATCTCTTGAGGCCAGGAGTTCAAAACCAACCTGGGCAATAGCGAGACCCCATCTCTACAAAAAAATTTAAAACTTAGCCAGGCGTGGTGGCACACACCTGTAGTCCCAGCTACTTGGGAGGCCGAGGCAGGAGGACCCCTTGAGCCCAGGAGTTTGAGGCTGCAGTGAGCTTTGATGATGCCACTGCACTCCAGCCTGGGCAACAAAGGAAACTCTGTCTCAAAAAAAAAAAAAAAAACACAACGTATTTTTACTGGTTTTTGAAATCCTGAAGTCTAACATGAAGCACACTCCCAAAGGCCTCACCTCACATGAACCTTACTGAGGCCAGAAACAGAGACCCCTTCCAACGAGAGTGGCTCTCCCCTTCATAAGCTTTTCACGGCTTCCGTGTCAGCAGGTGTGGCTTTAGCGCTCACTGTAACATCAGGGAGGCAGCACAATCTTTCATGCAATGAAACCAGCCCTGAGAAGCAACAAATGCGGTTCTGTGGACACTTGATGTCCTTGGGCAAGCTTCTTGAGTTTTTCCTGAATAGGCGTCAGACTTAGAGGGGCTCAGTTCACAATCTCAGAGCTTTCCATCTTCAGTCGTGCTTACACGGGGTCTTTACTATGCCTCATGGTGAGAAAAACCTTTTTGTGGCTTCTTTTATTCTTTCTTTATCTTAGTCATGAAGTGCAGTGGCCTCTTCTCACCCCTCATCCTATGTAACATCTCTGCCTCCCCAGGCTTCGGAACCTGCTCCCTCTCTGACCACACCCCGACGAAGCTCTTCCTCCGTGCTCTGCCCTCGGTCCCCTTCTCTCCCTACACCAGTGTCCTCACACTGTCTGGGTAGCCTGTCGAGCATGGGGGCTGGGCCTAGAAGAAAGGATGGATGGAGAGAACGTGAGCAGGTGAATGAAGGGACAGGCGAAAACGCCTGCCCGAAGCTGCTGGTTTGCTGCGTGCAAAGGTCAGCCGAAAACAGCTATTTTCGGCTGACCTGTATGGGAGTTGTTAAAGAAATTAGCAAACGGCCCTGACCCTTTGCACGTGTCCTTGGAAGTAAATACGGGGAGGAACTTAGCTGAGGAGGCCGTTTTCTCCTTCACACTTTGGTCTCTCTGTGTGTTTCGAGTAATTATTCCTTCACTACCGAGCTCCGGAGCGAAAAGTGCCGCTGCAGTTGAGCACGTGGCTGCTTGCTGCAGGGCTCAGGAGGCTGAGAACCTGTCAGAGCTGGAGCTAGAGGGGACCTAAATGAAACAGATCCACCTGGTCAGATGGAGCCTCAGTGGGCAGCCACTTGGGGCAGGGGTCCTAGTGGCACATTTATCCCATCACATCTCTTGGGAAGTCCCCTCCCAGCCAAGTCCCCTCCCTTGCCTTCTCATTCCTCCACAATCAGCGAGAGCCTCTCTGCAGTGTTGTCCTGGATCTTTGCAGCTCTTGGGTACAGGGCGGGTCTCCAGCTGGCCTTGGATTGACCCGGTTCTCCCCGCTTTCCCACTTCTGGTTCTTAAGGCTGACTGTACAATGTGCTGGGAATGCAGCATCCTGAGACAGGGAGGAACTGGCTAGAACAACCTAGGCTCTGTTTCTGTCCCTCTGAGAACACATGTCCTATAATGCTTTAGCCAGAAATTCATGTAACCCTGGGGTATAACACTCATGGCAAGCTGCTTCTGGGGGTCCCTCAGCTTCAGTGAAAGTGGAGCAGACAAGACTCCTTCCAACGTTGCAGCTTTCCTGAACCTGGGAGGACTGGCTCTGCATGAACCTAGGCTTCCATTGTCCTTGTTGGCTATCTGTAAGTAATAACCCTACTTCGTGTAACTTGTGTGGGCATGTTCTGTCTCAATGGACTTGTGCAAGGGATAGAAATTGGCACAGCCCAAGGCCCTCCCCTCGCATTGACACTGGTGTGTAGTAAACCCTCCTGGCCTTAGGTGTTTAAGCCACGTGGCCCAAGGTCAGCAGGTAGCTTCTCAGCTGCTTGACTCTGCCAAGAGGCTCTTGGGAGAGACAGAATCAAAGAATAGTCCAGGCCACAGTGACCCTCCACCCACAGAAACAGCTTCCACTGGCAGGATCTGCAGCCTTCCACTGGCACTCTGTCTCCTGAACCATCTCACCCGCATATGCTCAAAAAGGTGAGTAGCCCCACGCCCAGGTGGAGGCAGTGCAAGCCCCAGAGGCTCAATGACCAGGATGCTACAACATTAGGAAACAATTCTTCTTCCTGGAAGAAACAGGTGAAATTCCAGAGTTTTATTTAGCCCCTGTCACAAAAGGGTGGAGGGAAGTCCCAGGAGACATCAGGCTGGGAGTGGCGAGGGTTTGGAGCACAGCCCTGATGACCAAGGGCTCCTTGTGCCTGTTCAGGCCTCTGGCCTCTGGAATAAGGTGAATTATCAAATATTTACCTCCCTGCAGAGTACGGGTTCTGCTTCCTGCAGATGTGCTGGCAGGATTGGACCTCCTTAGATGGAGACTCCACACCAAGATCAAGGACTGTGTGACCTTTCACATTTAACCCAGGGCCATTTCCTCCATTTGGGAGCACATACAACATGCATGGGCCGTATGTGCATGTTGGGGCCAAAAAAATGATACCCCAAAGTGAAGGCCTCGGAAGCAGATTCAGAAGCAGCGTTTCTCTCTGACCTTCTCTTGTCCGCCTGTCTTTCACTCTCCACTCTCCCCAAGGCAAGCCAGGGAAACTGGGATCCCTCCTCCCCAAGGCAAGTCATAGAAGAAACCAGAATCCCCTTTCCCCAGAGCCAGCCATAAAACCTAAAAATGTTACTCTAACCTTCCCCCACCTTTCTGTGTAGCAGCTTGCCATAAAGAAATTCTCTGACCTACCTCGTTTGATAGGAGGTCATAAGACCGTTATTCCAGAAAGGCCCCTGTCCCATACCTGAGAAAGGAATACTGCATAGAGAGGCCAAAAATACTCTAGACAGGTCTTGCTGGGTTTCCCCACTCTGTCTATTAGCACTAGATTGTACCCTTTTTGTCCGATCCTATTTCTACATAGCTGCCCATTCCTCATCAAATCTAAGTATAAAAATAGTTTTTCCTGTATTTGGGGGTCTTCCTTTCTGAAGATTCCTGTGTCATGTAAAACTTTGATTAAATATGTCTGTATGCTTTTCTCTTGTTAACCTGTCTTTTTTATAGGAGTGCCGGCTGTGACCCTTACGATGGGGATGAAAGGCACCCCAACTTTTCTGCACCTGCTACATGTACATAGCCATATGTGTCTTGATGGCACATACTGCTTAACTGCGATATGTGTGTCTGTGAACTTACATGGTGTCTGTGCATGTCCGATAATGTGAAAGTGTTTGTATGAACATGACTGTGGACAAGCGTGTGCGTATGTGTGCATGCGCACGCACCTCACATAAAGGACGAGGCAGCACCAGGTGCCACAGTATGATAGATAAAGCATACGGAGAGCTTAGGAGGAAAGAAGAAAAAGGAATTAAAACTGTGTTTTCCCCTTCTCCTCCTCTTCTATGATGCTGTCTCTGACTTTCAGCACATGGTGACTCAAAAAAGCTCTGAAAGTGTCAAGGTTGGAAGGAGCCATCTACTATCTGAAACCTTTCGGAAACCTCTACAAGTAGTTGTATGTCTTCTTCTCTTTAAACACCCCTGGTGCTGTCTAGGACACTCGCTGTCACTCCAGAAAGTACATCCCATCAACAGGTGGCTCTGATCAATATACCTTCCTTATATTGCCTGAAATCAGTAATCCTGATTCCACTTACCATTACGGCTCCTACCTAATGAGTTTCGCAAACCAAGTGTCCATTCTCTGTGCCAGGATTCTCACGGCCTCTTGAAATATAAGCCTCAGGACCAAACACAATCCTCCAGGCTTAGATCAGAGTCAACAGCACAGTTGAAAAGCATTTGCCTTGTTCAAAACCAATGATACCTAGAGAACTCTAAGAACTCCTAAAATCAATACAAAAAAGGCACCCCAATAGAACAATGGGCAAAGGATAATGACCATGCAATTTACAGAGTAGAGAACTCGAAAGGCTCAGAAGCATTTGAAAAGACGCTCAAACCACATTAGTAATCCAAGAAATGCAATAAAAACAACAATGAGAGATGACTCTATACCTCTTATATTGGCAAAAACAGAAGCTGAGTACAAGTGTCGGCGGGGATGTGGGAACAATGGAACTCTCACCACCAGGGAGAGTGTTGAATGGTGCAACCACTCAGGACAGCAGCCTGGCACTGCCCAGGTGAAATAAGGATGCACCAATCTCTGTTCCGGTCGACCCTCGCCTAGGTATATAGCCCAAATCCATGCTCATTCAGATACGGAAGGGATATGTATAAGAATGTTCATCACAATTGTTTGTAGTTGCAGGAAGTTGAAAGCAGTCTGGGTGTCCATCACCAGGAGTGTGGATCGTTAAAATGTGGGGGGATGAAGCATTTAGAAGCATTTAGGAGCGATGAAGTCGGTGTACTTCTGGCAACATGGATGGAAATTTAACAAAATGCTGAGAAAAATAAGAAATGGAATTTTCTCTATGACACTACACCATTTACATAAATTTAAAACAATAGCAATACAAAGTTTTTAAGTAAGACATACAAACAAAAAAACATATTCTATGTGGGCAAGGAATGGAGATAAATGAGAATACAACAAAGAAAACAAGAAAGGGGCATCGGGCAGACTGATGATGGTGATATGCCAAGAGTCAGAGGTCCAATAATGGAGGGATAGGGGAAAATAGCATATTCCCATTAATGTGTGCTGAGATCATATTAACATTTTTAACTGGCCACATAAAGACAACTAGGCATCTTTTCCAGATAGTCCTACCGCTCCCACCCTATGTCCAAATAAATGCTCTTTTAGACCTAAGTATGGGCTCCATATTTAGTCTTATTTCAGTTCATCTTGACAGATTTGGTCCATTTTCCAAGCTATGGAGCTCTTTATGGATTCCGATTCTGTTATCCATGATCCTGGCTATTCTTCCTACCTCGATGACATACAGGATTAAGGTCCATGTGAATCTGCATTCTTCTTATATCTTCTTTCATTCAACCTTTAATAGGTAGGCATCCACTCTAGACCAGACCCTGTACCAGGTACAGGCAATCCCAAATGTAAAGACAGGGTCTCTGTCTTCGAGGTGCTCACAGTCTAGAAGGGAGAGAAACATAAAAACCCAAGGTTACAACGTAGCAGCATCATTGCTGAAAAGCAAGTGACCGTGGGAACAGTGTGGGGAGAGGCATCCAGGACTCTCTGGGGAGCTAGGTAGGTGTCCCAAAGGAGGCAGCACTTAGGCTGCAACTTGACAGAAAAGGAGTCAGCCAGGGAGGAGAGTGGGAAAGAGAACTGGCAGTAGGAGCAGTCCAGCAAGGAAGGGAGTGTGCCATGCATGTCTGTGTTGGCCTGCCCGGTCTCCATCCCATCTTCTCCGAATCAGCTCTTCATTGTTCCTCGGGAAAGCTGCCCCAACCCAATCTTGTTCTATGTGCTTTGGGAAAAGCTAATTCCAACCCCTGCTACTGGCACAAGCATATGATTCAGACCTGGATTATCAGAGCATCACCTTCCTCTGACCACTATGATGGGTTAAAGGGTGGGCATCTGACGCAACGCAAGCCAATCAGGTCCAACCAAAGCTAATCCTGGTATTTGCTTGGGCACCCATGGGACAGGGATGCTCTTTCTGCTGGATTTGTTCCTGTAAGCCATCTAGAGCTGCTGGCAACTATCTTGTCACAACATGAAGAGACACCTGCCTGAGAATGGAACCAACAAAGGAAAAAGCAGAGCTAAGAGATAGAAACAGCTTTCTGATGACACTGTCTGAGCCCTTGGACTCAGCCATGCCTGAAACTGAGCCACGCCTGTCATGGATATTCAGTTACATGAACCTTTTTGCTTAAGTCAATTTGAGTTGGATTTTCTGTTCCATTCAATGTAAAGAGTCCTGACTGGTCCAAAGTGACAAAAGACAAAGTTAGACAAGTCTGTAGGGACCAGATAGGAAGTTAGATTATATCCAATGGCAGAGACATTGTGGAAACCAGAGTATCCAGAGAAAGGAGTAAAAGTCCATGATTTGCATGGTCATATCAGAGATCTCTATGGTGGCCAGGGTGACAGATGAAACCAGAGGCAGGGAGGACAGTTAGGACACTGACTCAGTAATTCAAGCACATGAGGATGGCATCCCAGGCAAGGGAGAGGAAGGAAAGGAAAGAAAGGATGTGAGAGAGATTTGAGAGGTGGGATACATTGGATTCAGGAATAGAGTAGGATTGAGGGAAATATGGGGATAAGGGAGCGGGAGGATTAGCAGGCTTAGAGGGGAGGAGAGTGAAGAACCGAGGTGGAAGGACAGGGCAATGAGGCATTCGGTTTGGGACATGCTGAGTTTGAGGTGCCTATGAGGCATCCAGTGAAATGTCCAATATTAATGAGTGCACGGGTCTGGAGCTCAACGACAAGTCCATGGCTGTGCATGCAGGCAAGAGAAGACTTCCCAGAGGAAGCTATAGCCGAGCTGAGAACCCAAGAATGACTTAAAGAGAGCCTGTTAAAGGCAGGAGGGAAAAGAGTGTTTCAGGGACAGGGCGCAGGGTATACAAAGACCTGAAGGCCCTGGAGGGCTTGCCTATGCCCCAATAGTCCCAGCCATCCTTCTGCAGATAATGAAGAAGATGGAAACTCCTGGAAAATGTAGCACAGGCACCTCTGCATGTGTCTGCTGTGAGTCCCTAGGAGGGCTGGTAGAGAGAGCATGGCTGAGATCCACGGGAGCAGCCATAGGAACTAACAAAAGAAGAGGTATTTTCTTGTTAACCTTGAGCAGCAAGGTGGCAGACATAAGCAAAGAATAGCTAACGCTGTTGCAAGAATGAATTTTCTTTGAAACATCGCAAATGAAAAACAAAACCGTCTTAACCTACTGACAGTTCCTGGTGGAATAAAGCACTTTCTCTGAAACTACCCCCAAATTAGCCAAACCATAATTGGGATTACTAAATGAATAGATCAGAATTCCATAGAGAAAATATTTACTCAGGAAAAACCTCCCCAATTCAATAGCTCTTTCAATTAATTTTTTTCTACAGTTTTGGATTTCTACAGACTAATCTGCTGTATTTAGAAGAATTTGTAAACCACTTGCCAAGGAGTTAAAAAGTGTGAAATGTCTTTGCCAGGAGGCTCTTTGGGGACCTTAGCAAGAACATATAAGGAGGCAGCGAGGTGCCTGAAAGCCCTCCTTAGGGCCAGAAAGACACCACTTTCTCCAGTGCTAGTCCATCTCCCACTGGAGAATGCCTTGTCCTGAGCAGCCTAGGGTCATGCAATGCCTTGGCCAATTCCTAAAAAGGTGGTTTCCTCTGCAGGCGGGAGCCTCCTTAGCTACAGAACTGAGAGTTTCATTCAGAAGAAGCTAATGGATTATAAGAGTATGTACTGCACAACGAAGATGGACTGTGTTGCCATGAATGTGATATTGAATCAAGCCTGGGCCCATGGCACACTGGGATGTCCTTGGATTACCCTAAGATTCCTAGTGGTGGGGCAGCTGAGAGAACCTTTGATGCAGAAGATAAGCAGGGCCCTGCCTGGAGTCCTAACCTACCGTGATGGACTAAATAGTTGTAACCCCCCAAAATCCATATGTTGAAACTCCACCTCCCAATGTGATAGTATTAGGAGATGGAGCCATCAAGAGGTAATTAGGATTAAGTGATGTCATGAAGGCGAAGCCCTCAAGAATGGGATTAGTGCCTTTATAGGATTCCTGAGAGAGCTTGCTTCTTTCTGGTCTCCACCACGTGAGATGACAGCTGGAAGTCAGCAGCCTGAAACCTGGAAGTGGGTCCTTAGCAGAACTCAACCATCAGCTCTGCTGGCACCCTGATCTTGAATTTCCAGCCTCCAGAAATGTGAGAAGTAAATTTCTGTTGTTTATAAGCCATCCATTGTGTGGTAGTTTGTTATAGCAGCCTGAGCAGACACCTACTGGCACCGCTCCTGCCCTTTCCTTACCCTCCTTCCAGTGTACTCATGCATGTTCCCCATCCACCATGGTCTCGTCCTCCCTTTCCAGACTCACCTTTTGCTCTGGTCGTGCCCTCTACCTGAAATGTTCTTTCCTTTCCTTTCTTCTTCTTCTTCTTCTTTTTTTTTTTTTTCAGAGACACAGACAGAGTCTCACTCTGTCACCCAGACTGGAGTGCAGTGGCACTATCACATCTCACTGCAGCCTCCAGCTCCCTGGGCTCAAGTGATCTCCTGCCTTAGCCTCCCAAGTAGCCAGGACTACAGTTGTGCACTGCCATATTGGCTGACTTCTTTTATTTTTTGTAGAGACAGGGTCTTGCTGTGTTGCCCAGCCTGGTCTTGAACTCCTGGCCTCAAGTAATCCTCCTGCTTCAGCCTCCTAAAGTGCTGGGATTACAGGCATGACCCACTGTGCCTGGCCTCTTTTAAGAAGTGAGCGACCAGACTGGATAACATGGCGTAGAGGCACATGGTGCTCCATATAAGCCTGAACCTTTCCTGTTTCTCCAGGGAGCGCTTTCTTACAAACTGCTTATGCGAGAATCCTCATCTCAGGGTCTGCAACAGGCATCTAAGATAGGACATAAGCAAATTTCAACTGAGCAGAACTTAACGTTGCCATACCATGTCCTAGTCCCGCAGGGGATGGGCCTTGGCTGATGCACCCAAACAGATAAGACTGCTGGGAGGAGAAGGGCTGGGGAGAGAGGGAGATGCTGAGTAGAGGCTGCTCTTTCGAGAAGCTTTGCTGTAGAGGGGAACCAAAAAGTGATGCCATCATCAGTGAGACATGAAAGTTGTACTAATTATATCGCCATGTCACACATTACCCCCAAACTTAGCAGCTTAAAATTATGTTATTTATTATCTCACACCATTTCTGAGGGTCAGGAATGCCTCTCAGGGTGTCCCTGGCCCAGTTTCTCATGAGGCTGCAGTCAAGAGGCCAGCCAGGGCTGCCGTCTCCTCTGAAGGCCCGACTGGGGCTGGGGTCCTGCTTCCACGCTCACTCGCTTGCCTGTTGACCAAAGGCCGCAATTCTTCTGCACTTGGGCCTCTCTATAGCCTTGATCATGACCTTGCGACTCCGACAGAGTGGTGGGAGAGACAGGCATTTGTAAATGCGTAGGCAGGACCTGGGAAGGACATGTTATTAATAATTGTTCAGCTCTTGACTCTTGGGAGTGGGATGGAGGAGCACAGGACTCTGGGATGATGGAGACGGACTTCCACATTAGGTACTTCCGAGCTCCTTTTGTAATTTTAGAACATTAAAGACGATAGCTTAAATTAATCGGCAGTAGTTGGTAATGAATAAAGCTATGTCTACTGCAAAAATATCAATGAGGAGGAGAAATGATAAAGGTAGAGAATTTGAATTGGGTCATAAAAAAATGTGGATGAAAAAAATATGTGGATGATTTTAAAAACATGTATCTGCCCCATGTAGAATTTCCTGGGGACACGTGGTAAACTCTGGAATTGCTGCTGACCCCTGGCGGGGTGGGGTAGGGGTGGGAGTTCCCATCTCTGCTAAGAAAGCTCAGGGCCTTCTGGGAAGCCATCCCCCTCCTGTTTGCCCGCCACCGCAGGGAGGCAGCAGCTCCACGCGGCCTTCCTCCACCAGCTGCCTCACTGGGGCCTGACTACTTTCTGTTCTGATCGCCCTAAACACCGGGAATTCAAGCATCTCCTGCAAGCATAACTGTTTGTCCTGAATGAAGCTGAGACAACAGCTGAGACAATTCGGCTTCAGGTTCCAGCATCAGCCCCTGAGGGTAAGGGCGGGTAAGGGGTTTAGTCTTCCCTCCAGGAATGCACCGGCCCTCTGCAGGTGGCCTTGCCAGAGAGGTAGCGCATTCCCCAAGCTCAAGGTGCAAAGGAGGCTTCTCCCTTCCCCCTGCAGTCTCTGGTGCTGCCAGCCAGGCCCAGGAGAGGTCCTAGCCACGTCCAAGGCACCATTTTCCTCTCAGAGTGACCCCTGGCTCAGAAGACTCCTCTCTAGGCCTGGCATCCAATATTCAACGTCCCTCATCAAAAACCGATGTGGGGCTCCCCAGGGAGAAGCAGAGGCTGCGAGGCTGGTGGAGACGGGGTGGCCTTGGGGGTCTGCACCTGCCTCAGGACAGTGAGCGAACAGAAAACTGGGCCTGAAATGAGAGCCTCATGACACAGGGGAAAGCGCTGGAACAGAGACAGGAAATGACTGTGGGGCAGGATTCAGCCTTGTGGTCACTGGTGCCACCCTTAGACAGAAGCAAGAAGGGCCCCTACCCTGGATCTGGTGACGCAGAGCAGTGCTCTGCGAACTGTGGTCTGTGGCCCAGTGCCAGCCCACATGTGGTCTGTTACTGCTTCTTGATGAGTTACTCATAGAAACTGAGTGTAATGTTACATCTGTTGAATCTTTAAAATTTGGCGCTTGTATTTTGTATGAATTTTTAAAATTTCATTTTTCTACTGATTTATTTCTATTGGATTTTTTACAAAAGAATTGATCTGCACTGGCTTGGAAAATTAAAAACTTATCCCCCACTGTAGAAAGTTTGAGAAGCCCTGCTCGAAAGGGTCCCACATATCACAAATACCCACAAAATCCATTGGATCTGGAGCACATGGGATCAGGTGCTCAGCGTCGGGTAAGCGCAGCCTGCAACCAAAACATCAGTCTCAGCAACAGCGCCGGGCCTGGGGAAACGCTGCTCCCCACCTTTTGCCCTGTGCCCTCCACACAGAAAACAACTGTGTCCGAATGTCACGAAGGTTTCTGGGTTGTGCTTCAGAGTATAGGGAGGATGTGAGTGGCAGAAGCACTTAGGTAAGAAAAAAGACAAATTAATTAACTTGTCAAATCCTTTATCTCGGACAGTGAGAATGCAATCATTTCTTGCACAGGGAAACACCATTTCCCAGTAGGGCCACACGTCCATTTTCTGCTTCAGTTTGTGCTCCAGTTCGTGGTTCAGGACGTACTCACAAATTAGTGTGGCGTGGACAGTTGCATGGTGGCTGAGGAATATTTTCATCATGTAAACACTTTACCTTTAAATCTGTATAGATGCAGGTATAGATGTAACATCTATAATATAAAGCTAATTCTTCACATCACTGCCTGAATCTAACTACTACTTTAAGAGATGGTGAAAATTACAATATGAGGAAAAAAATTCCTATTGTAAAATTAAAATATTTTGTGAACTCTTCTGCAATAATGATAGTTTATCTTATGCAACTCCACTAAAATATTTGAACAGGATATGTAAAATTCATGATTCATTTCCAAATGTAAACATTGTTTCAGGATCCTAATAGCAATTCCATTTATTACTGAAACTTTCTCTAAATTAAAATTAATTTTTTAAATTATCTAAGGATGACTTGAAATAGCTAGCCTAACTTGGCATCATCATCGATAGAACATAAATTGTGCAAAAATCTTTATTTTAACAACATAATTAGGTAATCTTGCAATAAGGAAAGCAAAAAAATAATTTAATGAAGATATGTAATTTATGAACTATGTGCATCTTGATTTTATTACTTATCAAAATATCACCAGCCCATCAGCAGAATATCCAAATATGTGCAAAAATAATTAAATTCTGTCACCTTTACTATTTTGCCAATTTTCATTCATATAAAAAAATAGCATTATACTTTTTAAAAATTTTGATGAGGGTATATTTTTCAAGGTAGAAGGATAGAACATTTTTATCTAATAGTTTATTAGTTCAGTTTATAATTTTAAATATTTACACATATGCTATGTGGCTTCCACTAAGTATTAGAGGTCTGCTTGCGGCCGGCTACCTTCTTAAGTTGGGTCAGGGCTGCCCAACAGCTGACCAGACGTCAGGGAGTTGACTCTACATTTTAATTCACTTAAGAGAGAGAGCCTCAGGTAGATGGAGATATGATGAACACACACTTCAGAAGGGAAACATGGTTTCTAGAAGCAATTATTTGCAATTGATTCCACGTCTTGTTTATTCTTCAGTTAGTAGAGATGTCTGCCTGGCTTTTGCTTAAGAAAGCCACTCTGCGTGAGACGGGCACTGGATGTCCATAAGAGCCAGCTCTGTGATCCTTCTTTGTTGTCCCTTCTTTGATTCTGGAAAGATAGGATCCAAGTCCTGCCAAGAGAGGATGTGGGAATGCCCCCATCCTGGACGGTCACTCCCTCAAACCCTGCTCTGAAATCAATGCTGCCCAGTAAGGCCAGGAGGAAGAAGACTTCCGATCAGCCACAACTGTCTCCCCTGCCCAAGATTATGGCTTCCCGTGAATCAAAAAGCTGGGCGTTTACCCTGGGCCAGTGGACTGTGAGCCCTAAGGGAAAGCACCATCCTTTATGCCATTTCCCTGCTGAGAGGCATTAGCTTTGTTTCCTGTGTGTGTATGCATGTATGTGTGTGTGCGCGTGTATGTGTGTGCGTGTGTGTGTGCATATGTGTGCATGCACTTGCATATCACAAATGCACCTCTACAGTCAATGCTGCAGTGAACACCCTCGTAGATGGGCCCTTAGGTGGATCCTTTTATTTCTCTGGAATAGATTACTAGGAGTGGGATCGCTAGGTCAAAGGGCATATGTATTTTTAATTTTAATGGATTTTTCCAAATTGATTTCCAAAAAGGCTGTATGATTTACATCTCCACCAGCAATGACGGAGAGCATGCTTTCCCCTCCACAGGCAATAGATGTAGAAGCTCTTTTCAATTTTGCCTGAAGGGTGTAAATGAGTATCTTATTATTACTTTAATTTGCATTCAACTGAATTCTAATGAATTTGAGCATCTTTCCATTGGTTGGATATTTTTTTTCTTTGACTTCCCTACTCATATTATTTTGCCTATTTCTCTATTGGGTTGTTTGTCTTTTTATATCAATTTATAAGAGCTCTTTGCATATTATAGCTATTAATCTTTGTCTATCATCTGCATTACAAATATTTTTTCCAAATCTACTGCTTGTATTTTGACATTGCTTACAGTATCTTTTCCCACAAAAATGCTATATATATATATATATATATATATATACATATACACACACACACACACACACACACACACACACACACATATATAAAGCAGAAATACCTATCTTTTTCATCTTATAGGTTTCCAGTCTTGGTTGAGAAGGTATTCTAACCCTAGATTATATGAGGCCTCCTTGCCAAAACACCTATTGGCATATAACATACATATGAAATAGTGCACGTATCTTTACGGATCGATGAATTTTCACAAGGTGAACACACTCATGTAACCAGGACCCAGATCAGGAAACAGAACCTTACCAGCACCCGAGACATTCCTTCATGTCCCCTTCCAGACACTTCCCTCCCCAAAGATTAAACTCTACCCTGACTTCTAGCATCATAGCTTAGTGTCTGAACTTAATCTTCATGAATCAGTCATTTGTGCTCTTTTGGGTCTAGCATCTTTGACTCAACATTGCCTGTGAGATTCATCCAAGTAGTTCATGCGTTCTCACTGCTGTGCAGTAGTCCAGTATATAAACATACCACGCTTTATTTATCTGTTTTACTGCTGATGGACATTTGGGTTGCTTGCTATTTGGGGCTATTACAAACAGACCTGCTCTGAACATTCTTGTACATGTTCTTTGGTGAATTTATGTCTGCATTTCTGCTGGGTATTTACCCAAGAGTGTAAGTTCTGGGTTATGGGGAATGTGTATGTTCAGCTCTCATAGATATTGTCAAACAGTCACCCAAAGTGGTGGTACCAATTACACACTCACCGGTAATGTAAGAGACTTGTAGCTGCTCTACATCTACCCCTGCACTTGGTATCATCTGACGCTTTTCATTTCAGCCATTCTGGTGGGGATGTGCTAGGGTTGCATTGTGGTTTGTCTTGACAGACTTCTAATGTTTTGTTTTTTACATTTTTCAGCCCTTAATGCATCTGGAATTTTATTTGTAGATATGATTAGATAGGGGTCCACTTTGATTCTCTTCCAAATAGCCACATGTATTAGACTGTATCCTTTGTCCTGATATGTCTTGAGGTATAAGTGGGCATTTGCCAGGTACAGGGGAGTAGTGGAGAACATTCTAGCCTGAAGGAACTGTACAAGCAAAGATATGGAGGCAGGAAGCAGCATGATGTGGGCAGGACATTACACAGGTGTGACGAAAATCAAAGGTGTGCAGCAGTGAGCGCACAGTAGGGTAGGCAGGGTCAGCTCTTGTCATTCTCACAGTAGCACACAGGCACAAGGCTGCCACAGAATGAACACACCAAAGGACAAAAGACCTTCTCTGCTTCTGTTTGGGCATGTTCTTTGAGATCCTCATTTTGTGCGTTCATCCCAACATCACTCTTAGGGGAGGGAACTTTTGTGTCGACTGGGGCACTTATTTAGATTCATCATGTGTATTATTTCATCTGCTCCTCACAGTGACTTCATGATGTGGGCACTGTTATCCTTGATTTACAGATAATGGCACGAGGCTCAGAGAAATCGGGTAGTTTGCCCTTGGATACACAACCAGTAAGTGGCAGAGCCGAGACTGGAACCCAGGTCTGTCTCCCTCTCAAGTTCCTGCTCTTTCCCCCAGATGTACTGCTGCTCTGCTGGCACTGCCAGCAGACACATGAATTGAACTTCCAGACTCTCCCCAAGCTAATGGTGCATGTGACGAAGCAGAGATTTACAATCATTATTACACATCAGCCCCTGCCAAAAGGCCTGTGGGTGTCTGTTTCCTCTTCCCCAGTTACAGAGTGATTGATTTCTTGGGAAACTGGATCATCGTTGCAGGCAGCTAAAAGGCATGCAGAGACAGACTAGGGTGGCTGGTTTGGGCCCACAGAAAAGTCTATGGATCTGCAGAGAGAAGGGAGCAAGGTGGCCTTTGTCCTCTATCCCTTTCCCATATGCAGTTCCTAGTTACAGAAAGTCTAGTTGTTCTCCCAACTGGGAGAGATCTCTGTACCCTACAATAACCCTTTTGGTAACCTGCATGAATGCTCACTAACATGAACACGCTGGCACTCAGACACACATCAGACACAGAGGTGGCACACGAGCTTCACACTGACACAGAGCAGAGACAAATGCTCACCCACAGAGAAACTGCCTCCTAGCCTACAAGAGCCCAGTGAATCTGCGGAGCTCAAGGGTTTTCAAACTACACCGTGTGAGTTCTTCTGCAGAGGGAAGTCACACAAATAATGAAGCAATGTCCCACCCAAGGGCATATGTTAAGTGCTAGAGATAATTATAGAAAAGAACACTGAAATTATGAAGTGCCGTTTTCTCTCTACCAGATTGGCTAACATTTAAAAGTTTGATAATACCCAACGTAGGTGTAAAGATATGGCATTTGGCAGAAAAAGTAAATGACTATAGCTTCAGAAGGGAACTCACTATGTATGTCAAAATGTTAAATACATCTACCCTTAAAGGAGTGATTCCACTCCCAAAAATTTCATACCCACGCACACATACTGATTAAGGAAGTTCATTGCAGCATTTGATAATAATATCGCAAAATTGGGAACAACTAAAAAGAACACCTATTAGTAGAAGACTAGCCAAATAAGTTAAGGGACACCCATACCATGGAATATTCTTAGCTATTTAAAATGCTGACATGGACCTCTACGTTCTAACATGGAAAGATGTCCACAATATATTTTTTAGTTGAAAAAAAGAGTAAAGTACAGGACAAGTTGTTTTTACCCTATTCGTGTTTTTAAAAATATTTGTCTGTACATACACATAGAGTCTCTACAAGGTACATAAGAAGCTGTTACAGCAGGTAGCTCTGGAGAATGGGAAGGCGACAAGGAGGAAGAGGAAGGAAAAGAAAACATCTTTCACTTATCCTTCTGTACTTTTTGACATTTTTACAATGGGCATGTATTAACTGTTATTTATAATAAATCAGTTTAACTCTCTGAGATTTTTAAAAATATATTATGGTTTCCTGCAAGAGTTTACTTAGGAAAAGAATTCCCCTGCTAAAAAGTTTGAAAAACTTTATGCAACCCAAGCCTGTTGTACAAGCTGCCAGGAAAAATTGTGAAAGATTTTTGAAATGGGGAGAAAAACTACCCTATGGAATGCTGGGCTGGTGAACTCTTCCAGGTTATCTGATTCTACAGTAGTCTACACTTTTCACGGCCTTTGAATCTGTAAGTTGCAGAAAACTGAAAACAATACAAATTATTCTTGTCCACAGCAATGCAAATGAATTTGTCTGGTAGAGGTGCAAGGGATTCCCCCTACCCCCAACTGTGGAAGAAGTCAGTTATGTATCAATTAATACATTCATTTCATTATTCCTGATTGCCAATACGTGTGTCTGGTCTTTGGTCCTTTGAACCAGTTTTTAACGCATTACTGGTTCCTTCATTAATTAATGAGTTAAATAAAATCTTTGACACGTGTCTATTGTATATTTGTATGACAGGCATGATATTCCCCTTTAAAAAATTATCGTGGAGACCACAAAGACCAGTTTAGGAAGAGATTTGCCCAAGGTTAGGTGCCTGTTGTTGCAAATACAGAACCAATCCCCCGCCCTCAAATGAGAGCTTCTGGACTCTGAATTCCGTTGGCTGTTTTACTTACATCATCAAGCAAAGAGGATTGAAACCGTTTCCAGTTTGACTTGACTACTGACCCATACACATACATTGTTAATTTAGAAGATGCTTTCCCACAAATGCAGGCACACACAGCCGCACGTTCACGAACACGCCCGCGGCCTCAGTGGCCCCGCTATCACGCTGCACAAACTGCCACACAGATAGAGCCCCTCCCGCCAACCGGGACAGGCGCCCTTTCAGCTCCGAGCCTACTCTGGGTTCTTCCCTTCATCTCAGGGGAGCCAGAGGTTGGAGGTGGAGCAAGGCCCCTTCCCGCCGACGCTCGACTGTGCCCCGCAGGGAGAAGTGGCCCTTCACTTAGAACCTCAGGCCCAGGGCCGCTCTCGGGTGGGCGCTGGGCGGCTCGAGGCCCGGCAGGGAGGCCAAGCCCGGCCCTCGGAGACAGCCCAGAGAAAAAGGAGCGGAGCCAGGTCCGCCGCTGGGACCTGGGGGAGTCCGGGAGGGCTCCCCGAAGGCGGTGACCTCCGCGCTGAGGTTTGAAAACCCCGGAGGGAAGATTTGCAGCCCGGAGCTACGCGGGCGGCTGGGCCTATGTGCTTGGGCGGAAGGACTAAGCGGAGAGGGAAAAGGCCACGGCCTCCCAGCACGGATTCGGTAAGCTCGGGGCGTTTTTGTTTTGCACAGAAGGAAATCCCACCGGCACGCGAGGGCCGGGCGCCAGGCCTGACCCACAGGCCCGGAGTGGCGCGGCTCGCGACCCCCGGCCGCGACCGCTCTTGCCGCGGGCTCGCGGCGCCCCCTGCGGGCTCCGAGCCGCTCTCCGGCGCGGGCCACCTGGGGGAGGCGCCAGCGGGGTGGTGGCGGTGAGGGGCACCCCCAGGGTGCGGGCCAGAACGTCCGGGCCTCGGTGCCCGTCAGCCGCCGGGGTCGCTCCCGCAGGCGGGCCTCGGTTCTGCGCACCCCCGAGGGCACCGCGTCCGCCCATTTCTATCACCTGGGGATCCCAACCGCATTCCGCAGGTGAGGAAACAGAGGCTCAAAGAAGGATGCATCACGGCACGAAAAGGAGTCTCTGGGACCCTGAGGCCCCCCTCACCCGTGCTCTCCGCCTAGGACCCCCTTCCCTTACCCTGCAGAGTAAGGCGTGGCCACAGACTGAGGTTTGCGGTGCACCCCGCCCGCCCTCTCTTCCGGATCTCTTGGTGTCGCCTGGACTGAGCAGCCATTCGAGAGCGATGTGGACAGGAGTGCGTGTGGGATGGGGTTATTCATCTACTGCTGAAGCGAGGTCGGCCAACTTTACAGAAGGAATATCTGACCACCGCATCGCCCTTGGACCTAGCAATTCCACTTGGGTGGCCCTGTGCTAAGGAGACGATTAAGAAATGCAGCAAAGATTTTGCTGTGACAGTGTTTATCCCTCATTGTTGGTAACAGCCAAAACAGTCTTACTCTCTACTGGTAAGTTAAAAAATGGAATCCTTTGCAGCCGTGAAAAATTATGTTGGATAAAAAGTGTTAGTGATATATCAAAATGTTCATTCCATTGTTAAGCAAAAGAGCAGATTACAGTGCAGCATATATAATAATAAAACTTCATTTCTGTGAAGATGTGGGTGTTTGTGTGCACACATTTTTTAAAAGTCTACAAAGATATACACCAAAAATTGAATATCGAGATTAAGTGTGATTTTAAAGTATCTTTACCTTTCAGTATTTGCTAAGTAATATTACACAGTGAATATGTGAAGCTGTCATGCTGATGGATTCAGTGGTGACAAGGCAGGCTGTCAGAAAGGAGCAGGTCCCCAGAGGCTCCTAGGCAGGGAGACAACACTGAAAACTACATGTTAGGCTTTTGCTTTCTGAAACTTGGCAAAGTAGACTTTGCTGAAAAGTAAGTAGTACAGTCTGTTTTTAATTTCATTTCTCAAGAAAACCCAGCTAACTCTGATCCTGACATTTTAATCTTGTATCTTTTGGGAAATTAACTTTTTAAATATAACTTTAAAGATATGTAGATTTTTGGTGTGAAAAAAAGTCTGCTTGTTAGACTGTTTTCCCAGTGAAGAACTATTCGCTTTTTATGTTAAGTTATTCTCTATTCTTCTAATCTAAACATAGTGCCAAAAACTAAGAAAAACATGTATTATAGTTTCAACATCAGGGCTGACTTGTTTAAAGAAATCTGTTTGCAATAAACTGTAATTAACTATAATGCCCCTTTAAAGAAAAATTTAGAAATAAATTATTAAAAATATTAATTCATTTTTTAGAAGATCATAAACATGAATGAGGACAGGGTGAAGGGGAATGATTTATTTGCTCTTTTGGTAGGGGGAGGGAATCCACACAGAAACCTGCAGGCCCTGCCACTGCTGCTGAGGGCCTGTGATCCCAAGGGCTGACCACTTAGGATGTTAGCTGCCCCTGGCCCAGGCAATGTGGTCTGGGTCTGTGGTATAAAGAAGGGTTCTGGCCATAAAAAGAGATAGACACAACCAGCTTCGATCTGCCCTGCTTCCTGTCTCAGAATTTAAAAACAAGAAAGTATGGCATTTCTTTGGAAATCTGAGATTCATATCTTAGCACCCAGTATCACAACCACCACAACCACCAACTATGGAGTTTGGGGCAAGTCACTTATTCTTCCCAGCCCAGTTTCTCATCTGTAGAATGGAGAGAACAGTGTCCATATTATGTGGTTGCTAGCGGATTCATTATTTTATTATTCAACAGCTATTTATTGAGTGCCAGGACTAGGACAGACAAGGTCCATGTTCTCATGGAATTGAATTCATATTCTAATAGGGTGAGACCACAACAAACAAGTAAATTAACAAAGTTTAAAAATCAGATATTGATAAGTTCTACACAGAAAACAAAATACAGAGAAGTGATAGAGCCCTACAAGCTGATTACATTGGCTGGTCAGGAAAGCCCTGTCTGAGGAGGTGGTATTTGAACAGAGATAATGAAGACAGAAAGCAGCCAAGCATGCAAAAATCAAGGCACAGAGAATTCCAGACAGAGGTAAGAGCTAGAGCAAAGACCCTTAGGAAGGGTATCAAGTAGTTTTGCTCCATAATAAACCACTTCAAAACTTAGTGGTATAAAAATAATAACCATTTATGTAGCTTATGATTTTGTGGGTCAGCAATTTGGGCTGGGCTCAGCGGGGTTGTTCTTCCGGTCTAAGATGATCTTACTTTTATGTTGGTGGTCAGCTACCAACCAGCTAGGTGACTTTGCTTCTTAGGGTTGGCTGGCTATCAGCTGGAGTGATGGGAGCAATTGGCCATATATCTTTCATCATCTAGGATGCTGTCCCAGGCTTTTTCATGTGGCAGTGCAGGGTTTCAAGAGACAGTGGAAGCACACAAGGCATCTTAAAGCTTTAACTCAGAACTGACGCAATGGCACTTCTGTCATATTCTATTGGCAAGGCCAGCGTAGATTCAAGAAGTGGAGAAATAGACTTCATTCCTTGATGAGAGGATTGTGAGAGAATGGTCACAGAGAAAAGGAGAATTGTGATGTTTGTACCACAGACAAAAATAAACAAAGAACAGAAAAAAATGCCAGTGTGGCCAGAGTAATTGTTGGGGAATGTTATGGGCTGAACTATGTCCCCCTGCAAATTTATATGTTGAAGTTCCTGCCCGGAGTACCTCAGACTATGACTGTACAGTATTTGGTCTTTGAAAGAGAAGGTCTTTAGCAAGGTTAAGTAAGGTTAAATAAGGTCATTAGGGTGGCTTCTAATCCAATATGACAGGTAATAGAATAAAAAGACAGACAAAAAGAAAATGCTTGCAAATCACATACCTAATAAAGGACTTGAATCTAGAATAGTTTTTAAAAACTCAATAATAAGAAAACAATCTAATAAAAATGGGAAAAGATATGAACAGATACTTCATCGATGAAGATATTAAAAGATGTTCAACATCATTAGTCATTGGGAAAAGGAAAATGAAGACAACAGTGAGATATACCTACACACTTATTAGAATGACTAAATTTAAAAGACTGGCCATACCAAGTCTTGTCAAGCACATAGAAGAACTGGAACTTTAATACAATGCTGGTGGGGATATAAAATGATACAACTACTTTGGAAAACAATTTGGAAGTTTGTTAGAAAGTAAAACACTCAAAGAGTACAAAAGGCTTATTGCGAGGGGGAAAAAAAGGTACAACACATTGCTACATGATTCAGCTACTCCATTCTTAGGTATTTCCCAAGAAAAATGAAAGTATATGCATACAAATGTTCACTGCAACTTTATTTATAACAGTCAAAAACTAGAAAGAACCCAGAGTGCATCGACAGGTGAATAAACAAACAAATGATGGTAGATCCGTACAATGGAATACTACTCAGAAATAAAAGCAACACACTAGCACACTCTATGGAAGAAAAAAATAATATATTTGATTTCGTCAAAATTAAAAACTTTTGTTCTGTGAAAGACTCTATTAAGAGGATGAAAAGATTAGAAGAATATATTTGTCAGCCGTATATCTGGCAAAGGACTTATATCTAGAATATATGAATATATATTCACAAAATTCAACAATGAAAAATAATCCAATTAGAAAATGGTCAAAAGACATGAAGAGACATGTCACTGAAGAAGATATATGGATGGCCAATAAGTACATGAAAAGATGCTCAACATTACTAGTCATTAGGACAATACAAACTAAGACCACAAACAAATGTCACTATACACTGTTTAGAACAAAAACAAAAAACAGTGACACTATCAAATGCTGGCAAGGATGTAGAGAAATTGGATCTCTCATATCTTGCTTGTGGGGATTTAAAAAACTTAAACACACTTACCATATGACCCAGCAATTGTACTCTTGGGCATTTATCCCAGAGACATGAAAATTTATGTGCACACGAAACCCTGTACACAATTGTACATTGCAGCTTTATTTACAATTACCCCAAACTGGAAACAACCAAAATGTACTTCAGTGAGTGAATGGCTGAACTACTAGATCCATATCATGGAATACTTCTCAGAAAAAAAACAAAAAGTACTATTAACACGTGCAACAGCTTGGATGGATCTCAAGGGCATTATGATGAGTATATGATCTCAAAAGATCACACGCTGTATGATTCCATTTATAACATTCTCAGAATGACAAAACTATAACAATGGAAAACAGATTGGTGACTGCCAGCGTTAGGAATGGTGGGATAGAGGTGTGACTCTGAAGGGGTAGCACTAGGGAGGTCCTTGCGGTGATGGAACAGTTCTCAGTTCTGCACCTCAATAGAGTGGTGGTTACCTGAATCTCCACATATGATTAAATGGCACAGAACTATACACACACATCGTGCCAATGTCCATTTACTGGTTTTGAGGCTGCACTATACTTATGTAAGATATATCCATGGGGAGAAGCTGGGTGAAAGGTACATGGTCCCTCTCTGTACTATTTTTACAACTTCCTGTGAGTCTATAATTACTTTGAAATTAAAAGTTTTTTAAAAACAATTAACAATGAGTATACACTATAACCTAGACAAATCTCAAAATAATTATGCTGAGTGAAAGAAGCCAGATAAAAATGAGTATATACTGTATGATCCCATTTATGTAAAATTCTGGAAAGTGCAAACTGATCTGTAGTGAGAAAGAGCAGATCATTGATTGCCCAGGTATGGGGAGTGGGGGGACGTGCGAGCAGGAAGGAGTGAGAGGGGAGGATCGCAAAGGGCCATGAGGAAACTTCTGGGGGTGATGGATATGGTGACTGTATTATCTTGATTGTGGTGATGGTTTCAGGGTGTATACATATGTTAAACTTATCAATTTGTACACTTTAAATAGTGTGCAGTTTATTGTATATCAATTTTACTACAATAAAGTTACTGAAAAATATTGAGTGCCTAGAAATAAAACTTACTAAAGATGTATAAAGCCTCCACACATAAAAGTCTAATATGTTATTGGAAGACATTTAGGTAGATCTAAATAAATGAAGGGATCTACCATAGTCCTAGATTGGATAACTCAATATTATAAAGATGTCAATCCTCCCCAAACTGATCAAAATCTTGTTTTGCTTTTGGACGAGTCCATTCAAAAATGTATATGGGGGGAAAAAGGCCAAGGATAGCCAAGATGCTCTTGAAAAATAAGGTAAAAGAATTTACATAAACAGATATCAAGACCGTGAGGTGCTGATTTGGAAATAAACAAATAGACAAATGGAACAGAATAAAAAGCCCCAACCAGACCCACACCTGTATAGTCACTTGACATGGGACAGGAGTGGGAAGGCAGAGTCATTGAGAAATGGCCAATAAAAGGCACTGACCGTCAATTGGGACTCTATAAGGATACTTCCCACAATACACAAAAATCAATGCCAAGATGTATTAAACACCTAAACATGAAATGCAAAAACATACAGCTCTTAGAAAGCAGCACAGGAGAATATCTTTATGATCCTGAGTAAAGGAAGATTTTTTAAATAAGTAACTAAAAGCACTTATGATGAAAAGGTAGCAATGAAAAAGAATAAGCTGTTAATTACATTAAAATTAAGGACTTTATTCACTAAAGATATCACAAAGAGAATAAAAAGACAAATGACAGGGAGGTGAGCAAGATATTTCCAGCTAACAAATAGAAACCTGTCAAAACCACAGTGAGATACCACTACACACCCTACCGAATGACTAAACTTTAAGAATCTGTTGGTGTGTATGAGGGGAGCAACAGAAACTCTCTTCTGCTGCCAGTGGGAGGATAAACTGGTAGACTACTTTGGAAAGATGTTGGACAATATCTATTGAAGTTGAAGACAGGCATATCATATGACCCAGAAATTTCACTATTAGTTTATACCCTAATGAAATTTCCATACACATGTACCAGTGAGATGTGCATAGCAACATTGCATGTAGTATTAAAAAACGGGAAAACCCCAAATGTTCTAGTCACAGTAAAATGGATAAATAAATTTTGGTATTTTCATTCAGTGGGATATTACACAGATGCTGAGAAGCCAAAAAATAGAAAAGGCCACTGTATAGTGATCTAGGCAGAAATGCCTGTCCTCCTTACAGTGAGAGAGGAACAGACTAGCAAGGCTGAGAAGCAAATTAAATATAGCTCCCAGGAACCAAGCATAGCAACGGCAAGGAGTGTTTTGAGTTCCAACATGTAGCAGACTCTGGGCTCTCTTAACATACCTCTGCCTCCCACAATCATTCTGTAAAGTAGAAGTTACATTGCAGATAAGGAAACTGAAGGACAGAAAGGTTAAATAAATGATTTACCTGAGACCACACAGACAGTGGGTGGCAGAAAAGGAGATTTGAAACCAGGCAGCAAATCCCACCTTCTTTCCACCAAAGTAACCAACAAACTTTGATTGCTTACAACAACCGTTCACCTCCTCTCCTGTCTCCCAGAACCCTGGCTTTGTTAGGATGTACCCCCTCCTCTGTGCCATCACCCTAGGGATGGCAGAACAAAAGACAGAACAAACCTGGGCCCCTGAGGACTCTCTGTGGCAGCGCCGCCATGCCACACCAATTGGATGTTTTTCCTTCCTTTTATTTCCTTTTCTCCTTTATTTTAATTTTAGGCTAGGTGGTTGTAGAACTGTTAGGGTTCTTGAATCAAAAAGAAAATGTCGTTAGAAAACAAATTTTCCATTTCCTTCTAAACCATTGCAAGTATTACAGAAACCCAAACCAGATCACTGCAACAGATGCGACATGGTCTATAACAGGCGCTGGTTTGTGCAGCCTGCAGAGGAGAGAGCCCGAGCAGGAGGGCCTGTGAGTGTGAAGGGCTCTGGCAGGCGGTCTGGGCAGGCAGTCTGGTAGCGGTGTTCTGGGAAGCCTGAGACGTCCAAGAGAGCGCTGCGGGGCTGGAGGCCCACGCTGCATCCTGCCCCTGATTCATGTGCCCTGTGAAGCTCGTAGACCCTGCCAGACAGAAGCCCAGACAGATCTGTGCCTCCTGCTTTCCCAGGCTCAGCACATCCTCCTAGTCCGGAGCAGTTAATCCCAAAGTGGAAATCCAGAACCATCACACTATCATCCCACCAGCTAAGAAGACCCCTGCTCCCTGCTCCCAGTCTGTGTAGGAAGTCCTAGTACTATCAAGGCATTCTCATGCTTGCCCCATGGCTGCCATTCTTGTCACCTGGCTCCTGTGCTTCCAACACCCCCACCCCTCCCCTGCCCTGTCCAGAGGCAGTCCATTGTCTGGGCTCTTCTAGTGCACTCCTGACGGCAGGTTAGAGAGGAGGATGTCTGATTGCCCAGCGCTGTGGCTACAGACACAAAGCTGTCTCATTTCGGGTCCTGGGATCCTTTATTCCATCTCTTTTTGTCTCTTTGGAGTTTTCTATAACCCTCAAAGCTGGGTTCTGACTCTGGCCTTTGGGTATAGCCTGTGGTGGGCCACGTCCCTGGCATCAGCTTTGACACAGGGTGTGGCCTTCAGAGAACAGCTTGGATAAAACCCCAGAGGCCTGGAACTACAGGGAAAGTGGGTTAGCCCAGCTTTCACAAGGACCATTTGGTCCCACTTTAGTGTCTGCTCCAATGTGGGAACAAACCCCTTAAAACCTTTCAGATGGGAGGAGGGGAGTGCTGATTGGTATTTATGTTAAAGCCAAAGCTTTAGGCTAGTTTGGGAACGGACAAGACTCTGCTAATTCCTTGTATAAATATAGGAACTGCTCTCTGGCCATCCAGGTCAGAGCCTTGAGTGGGACGCCTGGAGCCTTCATTTGCCTCTGAATTTTCTAGAACTCAATTGCTTTTTTCTCTCATTTTAAGGTCCTCTAAGAGAGAACCAAAAACAAAGGCCATGTCTGGAAGCAATTTGGGTGGGGGAGGGGGTGTCTTGAGGCCTTCCCAGCCCTTTTCTCTTTGTTCAGCCTAGGCAATGGAGCCACGGCTGCTCATTTAGACAATTTGTATAATTGTCTCCAGAAATCTAAGTTCTGGAAAAACAATTGGCTTGCAAAGCATTCCAGACTCTCTGAACAGACAGATGATCAGAATCTGAAATGACTGTTTCTCATTAAGGAAATATTTCAAGAGGGACTATGGCACCAAGAGAGCTGAATGCCTGCTCCTGACCCCCTGAAGAGGAGTGAGAAGGAATTAAAGCCCTTGTGAGTGTGTATGTGACCAGAAGCCACACCAGACTCCATCATGACTGGCAACTGTCCCTGGTGTTCTGTTCTTCACTTCCTGTAGCTCCTGACTCTTGAGACTCCAGTTCTCAGCTGGAATTGAGGTTGGCTCTCGGCTCCTGTCTGGCCCCTCCGTTGCCCACAATGGAAACCCACACCGAGTGACCAACGATAATAGCAGAAGGCCCAGAGCAGCCGCCATAACAAGCAGATGGGGCCAAGCTTGCTGCTGCAGCCCATGAAGTGCCAGCACCCCATTTGGTCTTTTACATGAGAAATTTCCATTTTGTTCAAGCTGCTATTGTTTTGTTTCTCTGATAAAATCAAAAGTTCTGGCAAGCCTAGAAAGAAGCAGAAGAATTAGGTGCAAAGTGCTGGCAGTTCAGCAGCAATCTCATGGAAGTGGGAAGGACCTAGGTGGCTTTCTCGCCACATTGCTTTGGTGTGGATTACTCTCCTACTCCTCTGGGCCTGTCTGCTCTGTGGCCTTCCTGCAGTTCAGCTTTCTCTGTTTCCCCAAAACATCACCTTGTAAATATACTTATAAGTGGTCCTATCTGACTTTTGACCCTATGTAACCCATGGGTCCACAACCAAAACCAACTAACTACAGGCACAATAGAGAGAAATGGTCTCTAGCCAGTCAGTGGACTCACTGCTTCGGAGTTAGGTGCTGGTTCAGTCACTTCTGGGTGGCAGGAAAACCTGACAACTGAGGGCCAGGGAACAGTTTCTCTGGAAACTGAGTGACGTGACTCCAAGGCGAGAGAACGGACAGGCAACTCTAGGGAAGACAGCTTTCATGGCTTCGCAGAGATCTCACTGGCTCCTTGGCTTCTTTCTTTTCCAAGGTAGCCCAAATCTCTTCCTGTGTGAACATCCCCTCTGAAAGGGGCTGTAAGGTCAGGTGGGCTGGGGGGGATGGACTAGGGGAGGGTAGATGACCAGGATGGGGAAGTGCTGGTGAGGTGGCACTAGGGAGAATGAAGACTAATGCCCAAGATCAAAACTAGGGAAATAATTTCACTTCCAAATGAAAAGGTCAGGGGCAGAGTGGAAAATTGGACACCGTGCCCAGGTCAGGAGCCAACAGAACTGGAAAAAGGGAAACAGGCCAGGGAACCAGACCAGGCTGGGCATGGCGGCTGCTGAGAATGAGCTGGCACAAAGCCTAGCTTCAACTGTCTCTCAAACGTAGACTCGCGCGCAGAAGGGTCACACCAAGGAAGACAGGGCTGTGTTTAAGTGATATCACCAAGGGGAAACAAGAGAAATCAGCGTTTCTTAACCCAGGTCCATAACCCCCTGTGTTGTAACACAAGATTATGTATATTTTTCTGAGATTCTTAAAGGGAACAGCGCCCCCAAAAGGGTTATTTTAAGGTTTGAATGTTGAATCTGGTCATCTAGACAAAGATGATCACCGCCAGTGTCTGCGGGCTCTCCTCAGTCTCAGCGAAGGCCCTGAGTGGCTGAGGGTCTCAGCCCCCCTCCAAAGGGGCAGAACCCCCTACCTCGCATGCCCAGGGGACACTGCTGCCATCAGAGCTGATTCCTCCCATAAGTGCCGAGCGCCGGGCCTGGAAAAGGATGAGTAAACGATGGAGGATGGACACAGGGCGAAGGGACGGATTAAAAGAGAGGGCTGTGATTCGTGCCAATGGGGACACCGACTGGCTCAAATATTAACGCGAGGTTTGCCCGCTTCTTCATAATCCGTCTGTTTCGTTTTACTGGGAAAGCAAACGTGTTCCCATCCCTCTATTTTGGTTACGCCTGGAGTTCCGGGAACGGGTAGAGCGCCGGACGGGCACGACAGCCTTTGTCCCAACTCCTGCGAGGCCTCGGGGCCGCGCCGCCCAGCGCCGGGACGCGGACTGACGTCCAGGGCTCCCCGAGCCCTGAGTCGGCGCCCGGGCCGTCGCCCCGCCCCTCGGGCCCGTGGCGCGCCGGAGTGACGTGTCGCTGGTGCTGACGTCGCCGCGCTGAGCCCGGAAGAGGCGCGGGCCGGGCGAGGAGTCTGACGGCGCCGCTGCCGTGTCTCGGTCCCCATGGAGCTTTGGCGCGGCTCTGCGTACGCGGGCTTCCTGGCGCTTGCCGTGGGCTGCCTCTTCCTGCTGGAGCCGGAGCTGCCGGGCTCGACGCTACGCTCACTCTGGAGCTCGCTGAAGCTGGGGCCCGCGCCCCAGGGACCCGTCTCCCCCGAGGGCCGCTTGGCGGCCGCCTGGGACGCGCTTATCGTGCAGCCGGTCCAGCGCTGGCGCCGCGTGGCAGTGGGGTAAGTGCCTGCGGGGCCTGGGTCTCTGGGCCTTCCCAGGAGGCGCGGGCGCTGCGGGCCTCCGAGGTCTGCCTTGTATCGTAGGTCGGGCGGCTTGGGAGCTGGGAGATAGAGCCCGCGTGGAAACGGGTTCCCAGAGGTCCCCGGGAGGCTCTGGTTTCCGCGCTGCCCCTTTGGCGAGAGGCGTCGGTCGTCCGGGTGGAACGCATTTGGTCACCGCTGCAGGCACTCATCAGACTGCTTTTTCCGCTCACTGCCCCCGGCGCCCTTCTCGCATCCCGGTAGGACCGGCCCTAATAGCTTCTTGCAGATCCCGCGCAGCCTGACACTCTCATGTTCTGAGCCTCTTTCATAGTTCCAACTTTCAGCCCCGCCTGCTCCTCTGGAAACTATTCTTTTGCAGTCAACGATGCTTGCTCTTACCCACTTTGACGGCACTCTTCCTCTTGCTTCTGAACTTCTTGAAGATGCGTGGTTTCTGCCTTTAGCAACCCACTGCATTTCTCTACGCCTTGTTTTCCCTCAACGCTGCACAGTCTGGAGACCACCACTCTGCTGTACCTCTCCTCAGATTTTCAGATTCAACTGCCTTTTTGTAGTCTTCATTATCAACTGTGCAGCCTTCCACGCGATCAACATACCCTTCTCTTTGAAACTTTTCTTTCCCTGACTTCAGTGACACTGCATATTTAGGATTCTGCCAAATCACAGTGCCTCCTTTCTTTGTATTCTTTCCCGGCAATGTAATTATTCCCATTAAGCTAACTTTAGTCCCTGTCCCAGTTAGACTTAGCTTTCTTTTTTCTTTCTTTCTTTTTTTATTTTAGAAACTAATACCTCAGAATTTTTTGGTGGTGGTTGTTGTTGAGACAGGGTCTCTCACTCTGTCGCCCGGCTAGAGTGCAGTGGCGTTATCACAGCTCACTGCGGCCTCAAACTCCTGGGCTGGAGCGATCCTCCTGCCTCATCGACTTTCTCTGAGTGTTGGGGCCAGGAGGGATAAGGTAGAAATTGTCCTGAAGGTTAAATGAAATAATCCATGTAATCTATCTAGCATGGTGTCTGCTTTAAAAAGCATTTAAATGTTAGCTAGTATTTTTTATATCAGTACATTTATTGGTTCTTCAGATGAATCTTCTTTTACTTGTTATTTCAAGTTCAGGCCCTTTTCTCTTACCTTCTCTTTAAATTGTTCTCCCTGGCTTTATGCACATTCATTCGACAAATATCCATCAACTACATGGGTAGTGTCAAATCTGTGCTCGGTTCTTAGGATACAGAGACAGGTGATACAGGTTCCTGCCTTGTTGAAAACAGATACTGTGTGAGTCTGCTTGGACTGCTAGAATAGAATGCCACAGCCTGGGTGGTTTAAACAACAGAATTCTATTTTCTCTAAGTTCTGGAGGCTGATAGTAGTGCAAGATTGAAGTGCCAGCAGGGCTGGTTTCTGGTGAGGCCTCTCTTCCTAGCTTTCAGGGCACTCCTGTTCTTTTGTGGACACTAGTCTTATTGGATTGGGGCTCACCCATATGACCTCATTTAACTTTAATTCTTTAAAGACCCTATTTCCAAATATCACATTAGGGGTTAGGGTTTCAACATGTGAATTTGGGGTGAGGGGGACACAATTCAATCCATAACAATTATGATTAGGAGAGGAACGGCCCAAGAGAACCAGGCAGAAACCTTAAGTCCTTGTACGACCTAACTTTAGAAGCACAGAGGGATGCTTCTACCAGAGTCACAGGTCTACCTGGTTTTAAGGGGGTGGGGAGTTGGGGGGAATAGAACATACTTGATGGAAGGAGCATCAGTGTCGCATTGTAAAAGAACATGAGGGATAAGGCATCTTATTGTGACCATCTTGAAAAATATATTCTGTTATGGTGATTTTCATGGAGCAGAAAAGAAAAGAAATAAGATTTCTCCAAAGGTGGGAACAGCCACCTAGGCAAGAGAACCCAATGTGGGAAAGGACATGGTTTGTTTGGGAACAGCAAGTTGGCCCTGTGTTGGGGTAAGAATCTTATGGTAGAGAGATATAAAGAGATGATGCTGAGAAGAGAGAGGCCAGATTGTGAAGGGCCTTTCATGTCAGGGTAAGTGATGGGGAAGCCATAAAGCTTTATAAGCAGGTGAGTGATGCTAAGTTCTTCGCTGAGAATAACTGGTGGCCATGTGAAGAGTGGATTTTGAGCAGTAGTTCTAACCTGTCTTACTGCTTCACATATTTCTGTTGGTAACACAGATCCATTGGTAATATTTGTATTACCCAAAGAGATTTTTAGCCCAAAGATGGGGATATAGGAGGAGTGGGTGGGAGCAGGTGTAGTACTTGTACCAGAATCTCGTTTTGGTGGTGTGTTTATGTTGTAGTTCGACTTCTCAGAAGAACACACATACTTACACTGTCTCTCATATACACACTTACACACAGACACACACTCACACTCACTCACTCAAAATGTAATATATACGTAAGGAGGAATGTCTTGAGACCCTGACACAGGTTAAGAAGCCACTGTAGGGTGTTTGTGAAGGGAGAAAAGAGCCTGAACCAAGCTTGGCAATGGTGATGAAGAGGTGAGATTTGAGAGATATTTGGATAACAGATGGGATGTGGGGGAGTAAAGAAAGGCAGTCAAAAGTGACAGGTTTTTAGTATTGGGTGTGTTATTACAACCTTATGAGGGAGGCAGATACAGGTCTGTCATCCAGTCTTCACAGATGAGTAAACAGGCTCAGAAGCATTGACTTGCCCAAGATCAAATAGCTGTCAAGTGCTAGAGGTGCAACTTAAGCCTGGTTTTTCCCACTTCTGGTTCCATGTTCATGCCACATTGTTGCCATTAAGAAAGATTGAAGAAAAAGGAACAAGTTTGTGGAAGAATGTGAGTCTGATTTTGGAGGAGGGAAAATGTACATTATTGCGGGACTTCAGATGAAGCTTCTCTGTCAGCTGCTGAAGATGAGAGGCTGGAGTTAAGGAGTATATCGAGGAACAGGGTTCCAGATTTTGGAGACACCAGCACTTATGTTGAAGCCAGAGACTGGATAGGATCACCCAGAAAGAGAACATGAAGAGAAGATAAAAAAATGGCAAGGGTAGAATTCTGGGAGGCACCAGCACTTAAGGAGATGGGAGAAAGGAATCAGAGAAGTAAAGGAAGGACGAGTTTTAAGACCATGTAGTGGCGAGCCCACTGCCACATCTTCCTAGGGAATGGGGCTCCTCCCTTATTGTTCATTGGGTAAAAGGTGATGAAGCTTCATCCTAACATTCATTTGCTGTGTAACTGGCTTCACCCTGCCTGCCCTTTGAAACCTGTCTTGGTCTTCTCCCCTGTACGAATTCTGCATTCTAGCTAGATCAGCATTCTTACTCTGTCCGAGGGTAATCCCTTCATCCACAACTTTGCTTGTGCAGGCTCCCTGCATGGGCTTCAGTATCAGATAAATCTGGATTTGGATCTAGGCTCCTCCAGTCTGTGGCCTTTGGGGTGTTGGTTAACCCACAGCCTCACTTTTCTCAGCTGAAAGCAGTGATGACTAATTACCTCTCACAGTGTTTTGCGGATTGGTGTAATCTATCTAAAGATGCTTGCCTAGCATGCACTACTTCATAAAGTTGGCCTCTTTCTCTGGCAGATGCACCATCTAGGGTTCAGCCCAGGGACCACTGCCCCAGCCCTTTTTGATTTCTTTACAGTTCTGTATCTTAGTGTGATTAGCTGTAATCATGATTAGCTCTTGCAATCTCTGAGGCACATAATGTTAAAGCTAGAAAGAACCTTAGAAAACATGTTACAGAAGATGAAACAAGGGAAGTGATAAGAAACATCATGTTTGCCTTTGAGGAGCTTACAGTCTAGAAGGGAGAACTGTGCTGGCTCTGCCAGCCCCCACAGCCTTGTTTTGGCATCCAGCATCTATTGCCTTGCCTCATTTTCCAGTTGTTTGATCTGTTTTCTCTAAAATCGCACTGTAATCTTTCATACATTTCTTACTGAGGTGTGAAATTCCATCTGCGTGTTAAGTGAGCACAGTTTTGCCTTCTGGTTCTTTAACTCCCTGTCTACCTTTATTTCCCCTTGATAATAAAGCACCTTATGTAATGTGCTTGTTTGCATTTTGGGATGCTATTGAATTAAGTGCAGAGAAAGATTTTTGCTCTGGTTAAAGGATTATAAAATATAACAAGAAAGCAGATGTAAAAGTACTTGTTTGGCATCTGGCACATAGTAGTTCAATTTTTTTATTATAAAAAGTTATCAAGTAAAAATTTTTCCTATAAGACTGTTCCTCTTCCCCCCACCTCCCCACCCCCCAGTATTCCTGACATGATTAGGTGGGGAATGGAAAATGTTCCTGTGGTGGTTACATCTTTAATTCAAAATTAGTTCTCTTGGGTTTCATCTTGTGTTGCAAAATATGCTGAACTTGGTTCCTTTTGCTTTTTTTTTTTTTGTTCATTTTATTGCAAACTCAGCTTGTCCCATCTCATCTTTAAGGTGTCAAACTGTGTTTGAGGTCAGCATTACTGGATATGAAAGCTATGTGTTTATAGTTTTTGAAGTAGTTATTTTCAAATATAGTTTTCACTCAGTTTCAGCTTTTGCTCTCTAGACCCAAATCCATTTGGATATACTTTTAGATATGGCTGTCTGGAGGAAATATTATAGTATCCCTCGTTATCCAAACTCTTACTCTAAGAAAATCAGGAACTTACTGGAGTCCGAGAGCCAGGGATACCTGTATTACTATTGAGATTCTATCTTTCAGGTATCTAATTTGCATTCAGTAGAAATAAAGGGCACCCTGTCTGAGGTGGAACTGAGCCCAGTGTACAAGGTGTGTTTCGTTTACTATTGTGTGAGGCTGTGAAAGGAATGTGTCTTAAACATATCTTCAGGCACCCGCCACATGCGTGTCAATGTATTTTATGAACTGAAAGGCATTGCAGCTCTTAGATTATGCTTTTCCAGTTGACCAGAGTCGTCATACGTGTCTTTGATGTTAAAAGAATGAGAAAATTTGAGTATTTAAATGCTGTTTGGTAGGCAAAAATCTTTTCAAAACAGATCCATAGGGGAAGAACGTATAAAGGGGTCCTTAGTATGAGGATGCAGTCCATTTGTGTCGTGAGGGAGGATGTGTCTCTTCTTTGCCCTTGTAAATCTTCCTTAAGTGATGTAAATAATATCTAGCCTACATAGAAGCCTTTGTAAAGTTACGTTGTTTTAAAAATTACAAAAGTAATACTTGCTTGTAAAAACTAGAAATATATCTGATCAAAAGTAAAGTTCCTCTCCTTTATCCCAATCTCTTTCCTCTTCTCAGAGTTTGCCACCATTAATAATTTGGTGTGTTAATTTTCAACCCAAGAGATGTTTGAAGGAGGCTGTAACAGAAACATCATAGCTATGTATTTTATGCTAAAATCCAATCCATTGGCCCTTCCTTATTAATGAGTTTACCTTCTGGTTCCATAGCTGCTCAGAATTAACTCTGAAGCCCAGTCACCCTCATCACTAGGAGCTGACTCAGTTGGCCTGCTGTGAGCTTTGTTCCTCTCAGAGGCTGGGAGCTACCTCTATGGTCATCCAACCCCACTAGCCAGAATGACATCCCCAATAGGCAGAGGCAAGAAATAAAGGTGACCATGACAGGGGAGGGGCACAAAGACCTTACCTAGCTACCCTGATTATCTGGCTCTTCTCTGTAAAAAAGAAATGACTTTTAGCAAGAAACACTGAAAATATAAGCCAGAACTTCTCCGTACACACATAGGAGAGGACATGTGGGTTGGGCCATGCCAGAGAGCCTTAGTACAGAGTGAGCATCCCTAATCTCAAATCCAGAATGCTTTGAAATCCAAACCTTGGAGCACTGACATGATGCCACAGGTGGAAAATTCTATAAGTAGTTAACATAAACTTTGTTTCATTCACAAAATTACTTAAAATATTGTATTAATATAAAATTACTTTCAGACCATGTGTATAAGGTATATATGAAACACAAGTGCATTTTGTGTTTAGACTTGTGTCCCATCCTTAAGATATTTTATTATGTATATGCAAATATTTATTTTGAAATCCAAAACACTTCTGTTCCCAAGCACTTCGGATGAGAGATACTCAACCTGTATTTTATAATTTCTGTAGAGCCAACCAGGTGAGGCAGCCCTTTAAAATTCATGGATCAGTCCTGTGAACACTTGCCAAGTGATGAGTTATTACAAGGCCACAGGTGTGTCTAAGTCTTTATAGCACCCTCAATGCTAAGATGCAGGGTTTCAGCCGGGAGTATTCAGGCATTTAGGTATTTAGTGTATCTTAATCACCATCCTCATTTATCTTTGGAGGGAAGGTGATATTTAGCTTTTAACCAAAATTTTTGTTTTGTTTTCCCTGCACCAAGCACTGTTCCTAAATATACATTAACTTATTTAATCTTCACAGCAGCTCCATGAGTTACTCGTATTATTGCCATAGTATAGATGAGGAAACCGAGACACACAGAAATTAAAGTGACTTGCCCAAGTCACACAGCCAACACGAATCCAGTTTGGCTCTGCCAGCATTTTCTCAGAAATGTTACGTTTTTGTTGTCATGATAGCTTTGTTCTGAAATAGTAAGCACCTGTCTTCTCACTTTGTAAAAGTTTGCCAAACTGTTGGAAAGAGCCCTGTGTTCTGATCCTAATATACATCCAGATAAGTATATAATTTTCCTTCCACCACATGCTATTCACTTTTCAGTTCACATTTCATTTTCACTTCCCCTTGTTTTTCTGTTTGAATACAGTTCTCGGAAACATTTGCCTGTTGTTAAATGCAAAATGGCTGCCCCGTGCTTCTGCTTTTTTCTTTCACACTGTCTCTTTCCTCCTTCCAGAGTCAATGCATGTGTCGATGTGGTGCTTTCAGGGGTGAAGCTCTTGCAGGCACTTGGCCTGAGTCCTGGGAATGGGAAAGATCACAGCGTTCTGCATTCAAGGAATGATCTGGAAGAAGCCTTCATTCACTTCATGGGGAAGGGAGCAGCTGCTGAGCGCTTCTTCAGTGATAAGGAAACTTTTCATGACATTGCCCAGGTTGCATCAGAATTCCCAGGAGCCCAGGTCTGTTCAGTTCACCAATAATAAATTAAGACAGGGTGGGAAAAGAGGTCTTTTTCATATGGTTCTTAGAAGAAAGCAAGCAACTTTTTCTTCCAGTTTGCCCAAAGATGGTGATCATTGGGAATCCAACTCTGTTGCATTTTCTTTTTGTAAAACTCTATATCTCACCTTCCTATATATAGTTGTCTTCCCCAGTTGTGACAGCCAAAAATGTCTCCAGACGTTGCCCAGCGTTTCTCCCACGTGGAAGAAGAAAGGGGCAAAATCATGCCTGGTTGAAGACTGCTGGTCTGGATTGGTGGCTCTCAGACTTGAGCATGCATCAGAATCATTTGTGGGGGTGGTCGGGGGGCAGCTGTTGAAACACAGATTCCTGGGCCTACTGTCAGTTCTGATTCAGTACATGTGGGATGGGACCCAAGAATTTCCTTTCCAGCAAGTTTCCTGGTTGTTGCTGTAAGTCTGAGAATCTCATCTTGAAAATCACTGGTCTTTAGGGAAGAACTTGTCAGAGATTGAGAGAACCTTAGTGGTCCCCAAGCCCACCTGATGATCATAAACAAAGCCCTGCAGCCTGCATGGTCCAGGTACTTCCTGGAGGCTCACACAGAGTATGAGGCGATGCTGGGGCTGGAGGCCCAAGCATGGCTCTTCCGACCTCACCGCCACATGCCTGCTGCTGCATGTACTTGCATGCTTCTTGAGGCTGAGTTTTTGTTGTTTGGTTAAGTATCTCCCCCACCCCCTGCCCACCCCATTCTTCTTCCTCACCTAAAACCTTCTTTTGGCTAGGCTCCCCAGTCTGGGTCTGTAGTTCTAGCCAAGGAAGCTCTTCATGCCATTTTTAATTGGCATCTTTCACAGGCAAACCTTTGTGACCACTTTTATTTTGATGACTTTTAAGATTTTAAAATTTTTTATCCTTTGAAGCTGCCTATTTGAACATTAGAAGTGGGCACAGGCATGACCCAGCTGGATTTCTAAAGGAGACAAGTTGTTAACATTTCAGTTATGATCATTTTGACAGCCGAGCTCATGGTGAGATTCTAACCTCTTAGGCGAGAATCTTCATAGTTCTAACGTGATGATGAGTCTGCTGCTCGAAAGTATTTGTGATCATGGTTTTTAAACCACCAATTTGATTTCTGTTCTCTTCTGCCTTGGACCTGCTTTTTGTTCATAATGAAAAAAATTTTTACAAAAACTTTAGTTAGCTTTTTGATGGCCCAAATTATTTCTTAACATTGTGAAACCTAAAATGTGAATGTTACTTACCTTCTACTAGGGGGGTACTTCAATTTGGTGCCTTTTCAAAACCCCCTTAAACTATAAGGCAAAGTTGACTGATAAATAACAGTTAATAACCATTATATGAAAACTCTGAAGTCTACTTTGTAGATATCTTAATATAGTCCTCCAAGATTTTTTAGTAAATCCTTCTAGCTAATATAGTTAAATAAAACATTAATTAAGGCTAACATATTAAAAAGCCAAATTTTAGCCTACATACCACAGAAAGTTTTAAGTTATCTCTAGAAAGCTGTTACCGTTTCACCTAAATTCAGAGGTTAGTCAGCATAAACTGAGGGATGAGTGATGTCTGGCATCCAGAGTTGTTTGTTTAGACTATCCTCTGCATGGACTGAGGACTAGGAAGGTCAGCTAGTATGTCCCACCCAGGCAAGACTATTGATTAGGCTTCTCAGCTTTCATATTAGAACAGCAACCTTGTCTCCTATTTGTCAGGTTTCCAAGGCTCATGGATCCATCCTTAGTCAGCATCATGGAATACCAACCTGGAATTATCCGCTCTCTAGATCCTCAGCTCAGAGATGTGTTGTTTAGGGGGAAATACTGTCCTATATTAAGGACCATTACTTTTATAATAGAATTTACTCCTAGGAAACCTGTATATTTCCTAACACATCCGTGTGTTTCTTCCTTTCTAAAAATTTAGCATCAAACATCTACTGAACACTTACAAAAAGAAGACAGTCCCTGCCCCGAAGGAGCTAGTCATGTACCCAGATGATAATAAACCCAAGCAGACAAGGGCTATATTAGAGGCTTGTTCAGGCTATAGAGGTAGGGAGGGAGCTGTAATCCTGTTTGGCGAGGGCAGTTGTGGAGGCTGCAATGTCAGTGGGGAAACGGGAACAGAGAAGGCGTTGCAGGAGAGGGGATACTGCAGCTGTTTCTTTAAAGGTGGTTAGGGGTGTACCTAGTCTAGTATATGAGAAGGGGAGGGCATCTTAAGGAAAGGAAAAGCATGTGCCTAAGGCACAGAGACAAGAGAGGAAGGCTGACTTGGAGAGCTTCAGGCAGGGTGTGGAGGGCAGGGCAGGAGATGGAGTCAGAAAGGGAAGCGTGGGTCAGATAAAGAAAGGCCGTGTGCGCCTCAGTTGAGAGTTAGATTTCTGTTCATTTTGATATCTGCTGAATGATTTTCAGGAAGAGAGTGACTTTTTTTCTTCATTTTAGAAGGATTACAATGTAGAAGATAAGATCTATCTGCACTTTTCATGTTTTCTGCATCTCTTCCCTGGAAGCTCAGAGCCAAATTTGACCTATAGTTAAAGCAATCATACTAATTTTCATGGTTAGCATATTTATTTTCTTTACCTTTCCCTATTATTCATTGTCTATGTCTTACTGACCTTATCTGTGTGTCCTTTGTTGTAAAATCACCTCAAAATGTTTTTGGGAATAAATGGACTATAATTTTTTTAAATTAAAAATTATTAAGCTTGATATAATTATGTTAAAATACTAATAGCTTTGAACTATCTTACAGCACTATGTAGGAGGAAATGCAGCTTTAATTGGACAGAAATTTGCAGCCAACTCAGATTTAAAGGTAGGTCCAATTCTCAGATTAAAACCTGTGCCTTTCTCTAGACGGTTTCAGTAATTTTAGAAGTGAGAATGAATATTTGTTCTTGATTCAACTATGGATCACCTGCAGCGTGCCAGACCCTGGCCCTCTGCTTAGGAAGCAATATGTTGTTAGTAGGAGAGCAGTAGTAACTAATACTTTCTGAGTGTTTCTATGTGCCCCGACATTGTCTTTGGTACTTTACATAGATTATCTAATCCTTGCAATGACCCTATGAGGCTAGTTGGTACTTTTGATGGTATTGTCATTGTCCTTGCTTTCCACAGGTGGAAACTAGGCGTAGAGAGGTTCACAACTAATATCTAATGGAACTAGGATTTTAACCTAGGCAGTCTGACCCAAAAACCCATGTTCTTAAATAACTGTATCATGTAATAATTAGTAGTACGTGGACTTTGGAGTCAATACCTGAGACTTGCGATTACACAAGTGATGAGAGAAACCGTAGGTGAGCCTGGATCCAGAGCATAGAAAAATCAAAGCCACTAGATGGGAGTCAGGAGGGGAATGTCTTCAAGTCTTAAACCATTTGGTTAAGTAGAATTAAAAATTATTGCTGTGTTCAAAATAACATCCGAGTAAGAAGTTTATCTTGCTATGAGTGGAATAGGTCTGAATGGGGAGGCCAGCAAGGAGGTTATTGCTGTTGTACTGTAAGGTGATTAAGGCAGCCAGAGAGGAGAAACCTATGTATCTAAAACCTACTACTGTGGGATCGCTGGCTTGGCTAGACCATACACAGGGAACAGAGAAGAGAGATGTAACAAAGATGATTCTGCAGTGAATAAACTCGAGAAGTGCAGGATGGTTGTGGCTGCTGACAGGAGAGAAGGGAACCATGAATGGTACTCTAGCTTTGCAAGACCAGCCTAAAAATAGAAAGATGGGTCAGAGCCAGAGATGAACTCAGTACTACAGATAGTAGATGATCAGCAGTTTGGGGGAAAAAATTCATATGGAGCCAGCCATACTGTACACCAGGCAATGGGTGTACTTTAGATGGAAAGAGTTTATTAAAGTGTGAACATTCACATTTTAATAAGAATTAAGGTTCTCATGAAAGAGTAGAAAATATAGATTTTTATAGTCATTATCCTTATACATAGTAATTAACTCTAAAATAGAGAAGATTAGAAATTCCAGGCCTGACCTTTGGAAATATTAGCACTTAATGGGTGGAAGAGAAGAAAAGATCAATCATAAGGTCTTTAGAGAGAGCCAAGGCCTTTCGCATCAGAATCCCAGGAGTTTTCATGGGTCCCTAAAAGGCTACCCTCCTGATCCTGAGAAACAGTTCTGGCCTCTGGAAAGACAACACTGGAAGTCATGAGTGAGTACAAGATTGACCTTTCAGTATTGACCTCCCCTGGGACCAGCATTTGCTCTTGGTCTTTGGAGAAGCTGGGCCTGGGAGCAGTCTGATTGTAAGGCATTCGGATAAAACAGGTGTGGCCCTGGTAGGAGACTGAGGAAAGAAAAGCGTTATCTGTTACTCAGTCCTCACAACTATCTTACAATTTTATAATCTTAAAGATAAGAAAGGTCCAGAAAGGCTAAGTATAGTACCCGGGGTCTCCTTGCTGGTAAATGGTGGAGCCAGGATTCAAATGCCAGGCTCTGCCATTACTTCACCGCCGTATCCTGCTCTCTCAAAGAGATTCAGTTTAACTTGCTGTATGCTTCTCAATGTGGACTGAGTGACCATCTGAAAACTACCAGAGACTAAGAACTAGGTATTTTTCAGAGGTAATAATAATAGCTAACACTTACTTACATAGTTCTTATTATATCAGATGCTGTCCTAAGTGCTTTACATACATACAAACTCATGCAATCCTCACAGTGCCCTGTAAGGGAAGTCCTTTTACTATTTGGGAAAAATGAGGCATGGAGAAATTAAAACTGCTCAAGGTCATACACCTAGTAATGGGTAGAGCTGGGATTTGAACCCAAGTAGTCTAGCTCCAGAGTCCATACTTTCAATGGCCATGCTATACTATATCTCAGAAATAGACCCTGGTGAATACAGTAAAGGTAGATTTATTAGAAGGGTAGAATAGAAGCCAAATTGCAGGAGAGGAGCTATGCCTTCAAAAAGTATATTTGTGTGCCACGCACAGTGGCTCATGCCTGTAATCCCAGCACTTTAGGAGGCTGAGGTGGGAGAATTTCTGGAGGCAAGGAGTTCGAGACCAAGCTGAGCAACATAGTGAGACCCCATCTCTACAAAAAAATAAAAAATTAACCAGTGTGGTGGCACATGCCTATAGTTCCAGCTACTCAGAAGGCTGAGGCAGGAGGATCACTTGAGCCGAGGAGTTTGAGATTGTAGTAAGCTATGATGACACCACTGTATTCTAGCCTGGATGACAGAGCGAGACCCTGTCCCCCCTCCCCCAAATATATATATATATATATATATATATATGTAAAAATATATATATACACATGTATGTGGAATTTAGCTAAGAATAAGGAATAGATGTTATATTTTGTCAAATGCTGCTTCTGTATCTATTGAGACAATTGTATGGTTTTTGTTTTTCAGTTTGGTATTAATATATGGTAATTGCATTGACTTTCAAATATTAAGCCAACCCTGCCCCCCCACCCCCCAGCATAAACCCTACTTAGTTCTGATGTATTAATTATCCTTTTCATATATTGTTGGATTCAGTTTACTACAATGTTGTTTAAAATTTTTACATCAATTTCCATGAGGTATATTAGCCTGTATTTTTCTTATAATGTCTCTGGTTTTGCTATCAGAGTAATACTGGCCTTATAGACAGAGTTGGAAAAAAATGTTTGTGTAGAATTAGTATTATGACTTCCTTAAATGTTCATGGAATTCACCAGTGAAGCTTCTAGGCCTATGGTTTTCTGTGTGGGAAGATTTTGACAACATTGATTTCCAATTTTTTTTTTTTTTTTTTTTTTTGAGACAGAGTCTCGCTTTGTTGCCTGGGCTAGAGTGAGTGCCGTGGCATCAGCCTAGCTCACAGCAACCTCAAACTCCTGGGCTCAAGCAGTCCTTCTGCCTCAGCCTCAGCCTCCCAAGTAGCTGGGACTACAGGCATGTGCCACCATGCCTGGCTAATTTTTTCTATATATATTTTTAGTTGTCCAGATCATTTCTTTCTATTTTTTAGTAGAGACAGGGTCTCGCTCTTGCTCAGGCTGGTCTTGAACTCCTGACCTTGAGCGATCCACCCGCCTTGGCCTCCCATAGTGCTAGGATTACAGGCGTGAGCCACCACGCCTGGCCCCATTTATTTTATTTTATGTTATGTTATGTTATTTTTGAGACAGAGTCTCGCTCCGTTGCCCAGGCTAGAGTGCAGTGGCATCATCATAGCTCACTGCAGCCTCAAACTCCTGAGCTCAGCGATCCTCTTGCCTCAGTCTCCCAAGTAGCTGGGACTACAGGCACACGACACCACATCCTGCTAATCTTTTTCTCTATTTTTGGTAGAGACAGGGTCTGATGCTTGCTCAGCCTGGTTTTGAACTCCTGACCTCAAGCGATCATCCCACCTCAGCCTCCCAGAATGCTAGGATTACAGGCATGAGCTACCACACCAGGCCAACATTGATTTCTTTAACAGATGTAGGGAAATTGAAATTTTCTGTTTTCTGAATGAGCTTTGGTAGTCTGTATCTTTTAAGGAATTTGTCTGTTTTATCTAAGTTGTTGAATTTATTGGCATAAATTTAATTATAATAGTCCCTTATCCCTTTAAGATCTCTAGAGTCTGTAGTGAAATTATCTCTTTCATTCCTGATATTGGTCATTTGTGTCTTCTCTCTTTTTTTTCCCCTGAGCAGTTCGACTAAAGGTTTATTAGTTTTATTGCTCTTTTCAATAAGTGATGAGCTTTTGGTTTCATTGACTTTTCTTTATTGTTTTTACTTCGGGTTTAACTTGCACTTCTTTTTCTAATTCTTAAGAAGCTATTGTCATTGATTTGAGACCTTTCCTGCTTGCTGATGTAGGTGTTTAGGTGCTATAAGTTTCTCCTTAAGTACTACTTTAGCTGCATCCCGTGGATTTTGATACATTGTTGTAATTTTCATTCACTTCAAAGTACTTTCTAATTTCCCTTTGATTTCTTGAGAATGCACTATTTAAAAGCTCACTCATGGACTATTTAGAGGTGTTATTTAGTTTCTAAATATTTGGGGATTTTCCAGATATCTTTCTGTTATTGACTCTATTTTAATTCCTTTGTGGTCAGAAAATATGCTTTCTATGACCTGACTTCTACCAATTTCACTGAGACTTTTTTATGGCCCAGAATATGGTCTGTCTTGGTGAAGTTCTGTGTGCACTTGAAAACTTTTCAAGAATATATGCGAGTAGTTCAGTTGTTGGATGGAGTGTTCTGTAAATGTCAATTAGATCAAGATGGTTGATAGTGTTGTTCAAGTTATCTGTATTCTTACTGATTTTCTGTCTGACCTATCGATTATTGAAAGGGGGTGTTGACTTCTCCAACTATAATTGACGCTTGTCTGTTACCCTTGCAGTTCTATAACATTTTGCTTCAGGTATTTCAAAGCTATGTTATTAGGTGCATAAATATGTAGGATTGTTATATTCCCTTCATGAATTTAACTGCTTTATCATTACCAGGGATAAAGAAAATCATTTCATAATGTTCTTTGCTCTGAAATCTATTTTTATTGAAATAGCCATTCCACCTTTCTTTTGAAGCATTAACAGGGTATGTCTCTTTCTAGCCTTGTGTTTTTAACCTATTCATGTCTTTATATTTAAGCTGAATTTCTTGCTGGGTGCAGTGATGGGCACCTGTAATCTCAGCTACTTGGGAAGCTGAGGTAATAGGATCACTTGAGCCCAGGAGTTCAAGACTACCTGGGCAACATAATGAGACCCTGTCTCAAAGATAAATACATAAATAAATAAATGGGCCAGGTGCAGTGACTCACACTTGTAATCCCAGCACTTTGGGAGGCCAAGGCAGGAGGATCGCTTGAGGTTAGGAGTTTGAGACCAGGTTAAGTAACATAGCGAGACCCCCATCTCTACAAAAAATAGAAAAATTAGCTGAGCATGGTGGCGTGTGCCTGTAGTCCTAGCTAATTCAGGAGGCTAAGGCAGGAGGATTGAGGCTTGAGCCTAGAAGTTCAAGGTTACTGTGAGCTATGATCATGCCACTACACTCCAGCTGGGTGACAGAGTGAGCCCCTATCTCTAAAAAAAAATTTAGAAATAAATAAATAAAAATAATCTCTGCCTTTTAATTAGGGTGTTTAGATCATTTACATTTAATGTGGTTATTGATATATCAGGTTTGTTTTATTAGGTCATTAAATATGAAATATCTGATTTTGAATCAAAAGTTTAAGTTATTATTTCTCAAACAAGAAGCAGTACAATTAATCAAAGCATGTACCTAAACTGTTGGCACAGTTTTGCCATCTTTATGGTAGCTTGCTTATGCCAGCAGTGAAGAAGCCTGGAGAGCGAGTGGTGATGAAATCGCAAAAGGCATTTTTCATAGCTCGTTGAGAATTGAATATTTTTCCTTGGAAGAAGTGGTAGTCAGTTGGTGCAAGGTCTGGTGAATATGGTGGATTACAGAGGGTTTCCAAGTCCAGCCTCTGTAGTTTGAGCAGTGGTGTGTTTTTTATGACATGTGGTCTTGCAAGAGTATTGGCCTGTCTCTGTTGACCAATCTCGGCTGCTTAATAGCAAGCATCCTTATTTCATCCAATTGGTTGCAGTAGACATCTGCTGTAATTGATTGACCAGGTTTCATGAAGCTGTAGTGGATAATACCAGCACTGGACCACCAAACAGACACCATTAGCTTTTTTTGATGAATATTCAGTTTTGGACTGTGTTTTGGCACTTCATCTTTATGTAACCATTGTGTCAAATGCTTGCGATAGTCAAAAAGAATTCACTTTCATCACATGTAACAATATGGTGTAGAAAGGGTTTGCCTGTATGTCATGACAGCAAAGAAAGGCAAGCTTTGAGATAATTTCTCTTCTGATGCCTGTTTAATTCATGCAGAACCCATCTATCCAGCTTCTTTCCCTTGCCCATTTGTTTCAAATGGTCCAGTATTGTTGGAATAGTAACATCAAACCTTGCTGCTAATTCATGCGTAGGTTGAGATGGATTCACTTCCACTACAGCTTTTAGCTCATCATTATCCACCTTGGTCTTGGGTTGCCCACGTGGCTCATTTTCAAGATTAAAATCACCAGAGTGGAACTTCTCATACCATCGACATACTGCGTGTTCATTAGCCACATCCTTCCCAAACACTTCATTGATATTTTGAGCTGTCTGCGCTGTATTGGTTCCATGACAGAACTCATATTCGAAAATAACATGAATTTCTGACTTATCCATGGTTTGACAAAAATTGTTCTTAAAAAAAATTTGAAAGATAATCACAAACCAAAATGTGCATTTTTGAAAGACTAAGGATGTGCCTTCACAATAAAAAAAAACAACAAAAAACCCCAAAACACCAAAAAAGACACCAAGAAGTGTTAAAGTGAAATGTCAGAGATGTCAACTGTCAAACTTAGTACCTAAGGAAATTGGATGTTCCATACTTAATAACCTAATAAATCTGACATCTTGCTGTTTTTTGATTTGTCCCCCCTCTTTATCTTCCCCTTTCTTCTTTTTCTGTATTCTTTTTGGATTGTTTTCTATTATTTCATTTTGTCTTCTCTGGCTTATTAGCTGTAATTCTTTGTTTTCTTATTTTAGTGGTTGCTTTAGGATTAATAGTGTATACCTTTAGCTTATCACAGTCTGCTTTCAAGAGATATACCACCATGTGTACTATAAGAACTTGTCATAGTGTACCGGCATACCTCAGAGATATTGCAGGTTTAGTTCCAGACCACTGCAGCTGCAGTAAAATGACTCATACAAATATTTTGGTTTCCCAGTACATATAACAGTTATGTTTACCCTACATTGTAGACTGTTAAGCGTGTAACAGCATTATGTCTAAAAATAAAATGTACACACCTTAATTTAAAAATATTGCTAAAAACCTCAAACAATCATCTGAGTATTCAGTAAGTTATCTTTTTGCGGGTGGACAGTCTTGCCTTGATGTCAATGGCCGCTGACTGATCAGGGTGGCAGTTGCTGAAAGTTGAAGTGGCTGTGGCAGTTCCTTAAAATAAGACAGAGACAACAGTGAAGTTTGGCACATCTATTGACTCTTTCGTGGAAGATCTCTCTTTAGCACGAGATGCTGTTTGATAGCATTTTACCCACGGTAGAACTTCTTTCAAAGTTAGAGTCAGTCCTCTCAAACCCAGCTGCTGCTTTACCAACTAAGTTTATGTGATATTCTAAATCCTTTGCTGTCATTTCACCAATGCTCACAGCATCCTCACCAGAAGTAGTTCCATCCCAAGAAACTATAAACAGCAGCTCCTCATCCATTCAGGTTTTATCATGCGATTGCAGTAGTTCAGTCACACTTCAGGCTCCACTTCTAAGTGGTTCTCTTGCTCTTTGCACATCTGCAGTTCCTTCTTCCACTGAAGTCTGGAACTCCTCAGAGTCATCCTTTTAGGGTTAGAATCAACTTCTTCCAAACTCCTGTTAATGTTGGTATTTCGACCACCCATGAATTACGAATGTTCTTAATGGTATCTAGAATGGTGAATCCTTTCCAGAGGATTTTCAATTTGCTTTGCCCAGATCCATCAGAGGAATCACTATGTATGGCAGCTATAATGTTACAAAATATATTTTTTAAATAAGTCTTAAAAGTTGAAATTACTCCTTGATCCATGGTCTATAGAATGGATGTTGTATCAGCAGGCATGAAAACAACATTAATCTCATACATCACCATCAGAGCTCTTCAGTGTCTAGGTAGATTGTCAACAAGCAATAATATTTTTAAATGAATTTTTTTTCTAAGCACTCAACAAGTGGGCTTAAAATATTCAGTAAACCATGCTATAAATAGATAAGCTGTCATCTAGGCTTTGTTGTTTAATTTATAGAGTGCAAGCAGAATAGGGCATAATTCTTAAGGGCCTTAGGATTTTCAGAATGGAAAATGAGCATTGGCTTCAACTCAGAGTCAAAGCTGCCTTAGCCCCGAACAAGAGTCAGCCTGTCATTTGAAGCTTTGATTCCAGGCCTTGACTTCTCTCCTCTAGCTAGGAAAGTCCTAGATGGCGTCTTCTTCCAATAGAAGGCTGTCTTGTCTACGTTGAAAATGTGTTGGTTAGTATATCTTCTTCAATGATCTTAGCTAGATCTTCTGGATAACTTGGGGCAGCTTCTACCTTAGCACTTCACTGCTTCACCTTGCATTTTTGTGTTGTGGAGATGGCGTCTTTCTTCAACCTCATGAACCAACCTCTACTAGCTTCCAACTTTTCTGCAGCTTCCTCACCTCTCTCAGCTTTCATAGAATTGAAGAGAATTAGGGCCTTGCTCTAAGTTAGGCTTTGGCTTCAGGGAATGTTGTGGCTGGTTTGAGTTTCTGTCCAGACCACTCACTTGCCCCATGTGAGCAATAGGCTTGTCATTCGTGTGTGCACTGGAGTAGCACTTTTAATTTCTTTCAAGAACTTTTCTAACTTCACAACTTGGCTGTTTGATGCAAGAGGCCTAGCTTTCAACCTGTCTTGGCTTTTGACATGCCTTCCCCACTAAGCTTAATGGTTTCTAGTTTGTGATTGAAAGTGAGAGCTATACAACTTTTCTTTTCACTTGAACACTTAGAGGCCATTGTAGGATTATTAACTGGCCTAATTTCAATATTTTTATGTCTCAAGGATGAGGGAGGCCTGAGGAGAGGGGCAGAGATGGGGAACGGCTGGTCACTGGAGCAGTCAGAACACACACACATTCCTTAGGTTTGCTGTCTTAGGGCATAGTTTGTGGTGCCCCAAAACAATGGCAATAGTAACATCAAAGATCACTGATCACCATAACAGATAATAATAATGAAAACATTTGAAATATTGCGAGAATTAACAAAATGTGACAGAGAGACACAAAGTGAGCACGTGCTGTTGGAAAAATTGGTGCAGATAGGCTTGTTCCATGCAGGGTTGCCACAAATCTTCAATTTGTAAAAAACACAGTATCTGTGAAGCGCAGTAAGATGAGGTAGCCTGTGCTTCCATCTCTCCCCTCCAGACTTTATACCGCTATTGTGATACATTTTACTTCTACATATGTTACAAACCTTGCACTATATTGTTAGTACTACTTTTTCTTCAAACAGTAATTATCCTTTAAAGAGATTTAAAAAATAAGGAAAATAATCTTATGCACTTATCCAGCAGTACCATCTCTGATGCTCTTCATTTCTCTGTTTTGATCCATATTTCCATCTGGTGTCATTCTCTTTCTGCCTGAAGGACTTCTTTTAACATTTCTTGTGGTACAGGTCTTCTGGTAATAAGCTCTTTCAGCTTTTATGTGTCTGGAAACTTTTTTATGGTAATATGCTGAGGCATGCGTAGGGCTTATTGAGTTTATTCCTGTTTCTTGGGAATCACAGTCCTTTGTTGCCTGATGTCCAGATGTTTTGAAAACCATTGTTTCATATATTTTGTCTGGTTTTTGTTGTTGTTTTAGGCAAGAGGGTAAATCTGGCCGTTGTTATCTCATCTTAGAAGTGAAGATCTAGCCAAGAATTAGAGAAAGGAAATAAAGTGGCAGGGACAAGACTTTTCAGGGTTGGCAAGTAATGGGCATGTTTAAAGGCAGAAAGGGGAGAGAAGCTGGGATTTCTTAGATACACTACAGTACCCTGTACAAAGCAAGGTACAAACAAGCAGGTGATTAGCAAGTAAAGATGGCTTTTGAAGCTTCTGGGTGGGGCATGTTTCTCTGGGACTTTCCTTTAACTCCTAGTCCAAGACCTCACTGTTCAGTGGTTTTGAATCTACTAGCCTGGCCTTGAGCGTCAAGCCAGAAATAGCTTATTGGAGCTGAGGAACTTCAGCAGATGTGAAATGGCTTCTAGAAGGAATGGCCAGGGGGGACCCAGGTTGGAATTGAAGAAAAAAGTTTTGGAAAAATTGCAGAGTACCTCCCCCCAAACTTTCTAAATTGAGATGCTCTTTAATTCTCATATTTGAAAGGTTTTCCTGTTCACACAGTAGTTAAATAAATATAATAGGGAGCTTGATCCCCCAAATTAGGTCACCCGGTTGTTGAGGGTATGGTGATCCAGAAGCTCTTTTTCTATACTGTATAAAATTCAAACAAGTGTTGTCATTGGGCAGCTTCGGGCAAAGAACATCCCACGTCGTTTGCCTGCACAGCGTGTAAGTAAGGAAAAGAGAGAAAGTGGAGAGAGGGTGTGTCCCAGACTGCTTGGCCTGCCATAAGAGCAAAATACCACAGACTGGGTGTCTTAAACAACAAAGTTTATTTTCTTACAGTTTTAGAGACTGGAAAGTCCAAGATCAAGGTTCCAGCGAGGTTTGGTTTCTGGTGAGGGCTCTCTTTCTGGCTTGCAGATGGCCACCTTGTCACTGTGTTCTCTCCTGGCCTTTCCTTGGTGCGTGTAGTGGGAGTAGAGAGGTCAGTCTCCCTCTTTCTTCCTTTTCTTATAAGGCCATCAGTCCTGTCTGATTAGGACCTCGCCCTTAGGACCTCATTTAATCTTAATTACCTTCTTAGAGCTCTATCTCCAGATACTGTCACATTGGGGTTAGGGCTTCAACATCTGAATTTGGGGGGACACAAACATTTAGTCCATAACAGAGAGTGTGGGATATAGCAGCGCATGGAACCTAACAGCTGTGACATGGGTCTTTTGTCAGCCTCTCCTTTCTGGGTACATTGTGGCCATACCCTCCAAAGGCCTCTGCCCTGGCAACAGCCCTCCTACTGCATACCTCCGAACCCAGAGCTCTCAGGATTGGATTGGGATTCCAGTATTCTGATGAAACGAGTAGAACTGGCCTGAACGTACTGTCCCAGCCACTGTTGCGATGCTGTGGGAAGAGCAGGTCCTCTGACAGACTTCGTGCTGTTTGTCTCCAGGTTCTTCTTTGTGGTCCAGTGGGTCCAAAGCTGCATGAACTTCTCGATGACGATGTATTCGTTCCACCAGAGTCACTGCAGGAAGTAGATGAGTTCCACCTCATTCTAGAGTATCAAGCAGGTAAGGAAACGAGTAAGTAATGGTGGCAGCACTGGTCGGGGGACAGTGTATTGTCACACTGGGGTGTGACTGTGCCAGAAATGGATCTTTATAAATTAGCGGGATCCCACTCTTGCTATATACCAAAGGTGTCCTGACGCACTGGCTCTACTGAGCTGATCATGGCCATTCATCGTCTCAAGGGAAAGTGACAGAGTATTCTAACATCAAAGAAAATTCCCAGGTCTACAAGCAGAATTGCTCTGAACCCAGGAGAAATAAGAGTAGGAAAGTAGGCATCTTGAGTAAAAATGAAAATTGGTAAAGTTTTGTACTGTAACATGTATAAAGTTTTCCTTCATTACTAAGAAAAGAGAAAGGCAAGTGACATCTGTTCAGTGATGCCCTAGGCCTTTCTGGCTGGCTGTGCCAAGCTGTTTGGGATTGATTCCAGGCCTCTGGCAACTCTTTGGAGCATTTTCTTTTTCCTTGGTATATGTGTGGATTATTTCTCATTATATAGTTTTCTAATGTTTATAAATCCAAATCCACCCATCACACCCACCCCCAGCAGATTTTATGTGTTACACAGACTAGATATCTGATTTCTGAGTGAATCTTAAATACTTGGACGTATTTTGATTCTGTATATTTTCTGATGTATCTTTCCCTCTGCTCAGAACTCAGACTGTTGAGTTTCTGATTCAACACATTATTAGTTAAAGACTCAAGCATCTAGCGGTATTAGAGCAGTACTTAACACTCCTCAGTGAACTGCTTTCACATCAGACAATTAGGAGAACCTCCCCTACTAGAGTAATTAACTTTAAGGTAAGATGTGAACTATATTGCTTCTTGAAAATTATGCCTTTCTCTAGGTATGAAAAGGAATTGTTTCCTGCTTCTGGTTCTCTTTTGGGTGCTTACCAGAATCAGTTGGGAACTTAGGCGGGACAGGGTCTGGAAATTAAGGACACGATGTTGAAGTCGGCAATTCACATTTAATGATACACAAGTTTTGAGTTTCTCTCAGTTTTAGTTTCCCCAAAAGGGAAATAAGAGTTAGAGTTGCCGGAACATTGTGGTAAGGATTAAGAGGTTGGTGTGTTTAACACTGTGAGCTGCTTGGAAAAACATGACCATGACTGTGGACTGGAAGGGTCTGGAATAGCTGCAGGGTATGCCTGTGAGGTGCCACTGCCACCAGTTCCAGGTTCGTTTCACTTTCACTGCTGTTGGTACTCACACTGTGAACTGGGAACCTTTGCAGTTCCTGATTTCTGTCATATTCCCTGGTGACTACAGAGTGGAGAGTCCAGTGTCTTCAACAAGATTTCGATGTTTTATTGGACAGCTGTGCCTTGTATGTAGTAAAGGAGACGGCGCAACTTATCTCGAAAGGACATTGTCTCCATCCTTGGGCTTATAAGTTTCACACTTCGGTTTTTCTTTCTGATGCCTTAATTTTCTTAGTACAAAGCAGTGGCCTTCCATTAAGCTTCATGTGAAGTTATGTTTTCCTAAGCCCCAGGAGGGAACCTGGTCTGGTGGCAGCAGCCCTCGGGCGAGCTTTCTTGACAGACATCCATCCCCAGCTTCTCTCTAACCTAGATGGCTAAATTCCAAGAGGATTTGTCAATTTTTTTTTTCCTCATTCTCTCAGAAAAGCCCATTTTCAGGCTTGGGCTGGGAGTCCAGTGAGTGATCACACAGGTGTTGCTGGCTTACTGGCTCCAGGACAGGATGACAGATGGAGAGAAGAGATTGCAGAGAAAAACACAAAGCTTTGTGAGGAGAGAGGGCGTGAACTGCTGTTTCAGGCTGAGTTTTGATCCGCTTGCTTCTCAGGCCCCTCCATCAGCCCTGTGTCCTGTGGAGACAGTGAGTGGCCCTCCACACACCTCCTCGTCCTGGCCTCGTGAAAGTCTGTGTATTTTTGCCTCTGTCACTTGCCTGAAGAAATCAGTTGCTTTTAGATGCTGTGTGGCTCTTTCCTCCTAGGTTGTTAGGCCACATTTCCTAGCATTGTCACTACTCAAGAGTCAGGTCCTTGTCTTGCTTCTGGATAATATCAACGTGATGTATTTTTCCTGTTGTACAGAGTCTTGTTAATTTGGGAAATGTTGGGTTTGGAGTTCATACCAGTATTTCTTGTTGTCATGGGCGTTTAGGTCTTCAGTCTGTTCTCTTGCTCGCTTGTTCTTTTGCTAATTCGTTCACGTGGCTGTATGCCAGGCACAACGTGAGGCGGCAGGAGTGTGATGGTAGACCCTGCCCTCAGTGTGCAGTTTACTGCTGGAGGTGGACACTTGAACAAATTATTGCAAAAATTATGTGCCCAGTCCTATCATAGGATACAGTGGTGGCCCAGGGAAGGAAGTAATCAGGTCTGCTTGGGGGGTAGCGTTAGGGAAGGCATCACATTTACGGAGGAGGTAGTACTTGAATTTGGTCCTGAACGGTCATTACTCCAAAGCTACTTACACAAAAGCGGCTAGAGCAGCCAGCTGTAAGCATCCTTTAGGATCAGGTGCCCGAAACAACCAGTGGGCAGCAGGGAAGAGGAGGTGCAGTCAGCTTGGATCTTGAAACCTTAGCCTGCTTAGGTTCCAACTAAATGAAAGGTGTTCGGGGCACTGCTGTGAGGTGGAACATGCTTTGAAAAAGGCAGCCTGTCCTTTCTGCAGGAGCATCGCAGTATGCCCTGTATGCTGATATTTGGAAGTCGTGCTACTTCTCTGCAACTGTCGCCTGTGTTTGAGAGCTCAGTGGACAGTGGAGCTCTCCTGGAACTCAAGGGGAGCCCATTACCTTGAAAAGGGCATGTGGCTTCCACACTGTGTTTCTCCTTCTTTGTTGGGTTTGGGTTTAGGTTTTTGGTTTGTTTCTTGCAGTGCCGTGCTGACCGTAGACCTTTGTAGCTGGGGTCCACTCAGCCAGAAGCCAGCCTGCTCAGAGCCAGGGCTCCTGTGAGGCACCGGAAAGCCCCCCCCCCCACAGCTAGGAGACTTAAAGCCTCTTCCTTTTCTTCCCATTGTGTCGACTGGGCTTTTCTAGGGGAGGAGTGGGGCCAGTTAAAAGCTCCCAATGCCAACCGATTCATCTTCTCTCACGACCTCTCCAACGGGGCCATGAATATGCTGGAGGTGTTTGTGTCTAGCCTGGAGGAGTTTCAGCCAGACCTGGTGGTCCTCTCTGGATTGCACATGATGGAGGGACAAAGCAAGGAGCTCCAGAGGAAGAGACTCTTGGAGGTAATAGCACTGTTACAGCATTTCACAGACCTCAGCTGCTGTGTTCTTCAGGCTCCAGCCTCTTTTGGCCTCTGTAGCTTGTGCCACCTTGCCTTAGCTCCCAGCCTCCCAGGGACATATCCTGGCCGCTGGCTGTGAAGCTTGCCTTCTACTCCAGTGAGGCGCTTCACTGTATCCCTCCAGATGTGGGCGGCAGCTCGAGTAGGACAGGTCAGAACATCTTCTTTCCTGAGCCTCTGCATCCTGTGCTAAATGGAACGTGCCTGCAAGCTGCAGGGTTTGTAGTCTGTGTCCTTCGTGTTATCTGTATCGTCTCACTTCACATCAGCTATGCTGCAGTTCCTACAGATTTGTGCAGCAGTTGAAGCCAACTGCTCAGTTTAGGTCACAGGAATAGACTGGCAACATGAATACACAGGGGCAGATCTCTGTCGTCTCTGATTCTGTAACCCCGATGGCTCTCTGCAGAGCCTAGTCTGCCTTGCTGGGAAAAGTATCCCTTGTCCACAGAGGTAGTGGGGGACCCACGTTGCTTGTAGCTCTTGTGATGATGCCAAGAAAGCAGTTACAAGGAGGCATTGCCTCAGGACCTGATCTTTGCTTCCCTCTTGCCTGACTGCCTTCATTTCTAACGGCAATGCTGTCCTCTTCTCTTTGCAGGTTGTAACCTCCATTTCTGACATCCCCACTGGTACTCCAGTTCACCTAGAGCTGGCCAGCATGACCAATAGGGAGCTCATGAGCAGCATTGTGCATCAGGTAACCACGGGGACAGCACATGGGCCGTCTTTGGCCCTGATCCTCATGGGGCCTTGCAGAGAAGCTCCTTTGTCCGGTAGGACCACGTGTTTGGGCTCAGCGACTGGCTCACCAAAATGTAGGCTTGTGTCCCTCAGACCAAGTCCATGGGGATCCACATGAGGATCCAGGACCGTTGTGGAACAGGATCTCCTGCTAGGTTAGAAATATGGTAGTGTAACTGCTAGATTCACGGGTCATATTTCTCCCTCTGGAATGGGCGAGTTAAAAGTGAATGGCTTATTGCAGTAGAGCTCAAAGGAGAAAACTGAAAGCCCAGCTCAGCTGCTTTCAGTTGAACTTGAAGAAGCTCAAAGGAAGGTAACTTTGAGGGAACTCCACTCCCCCACCAGGCATCTAGTTGTTCAGCTCCTTCCTTTGAACGCAGCAGGGATTAGGAGAAACGCGAGTGCGTGAGGCTTAAAAGCATGAGCTTTGGAGCCCTGGCTGGCATGCCAGCTTCGCCCCCACTGGCTTTATGAACTTCGGAAAGTTGCTCACCTGTCATTTTAGTGTTACTAACCTTTTAAATTTGTAACATATTAATCGGGTTCAAAAACCCCAAAATATGCAAAGATGCACAACGAAGTGTTCCTCTTTCTGGTTCTTCCCTTTCCCCTCTTGGCCCCAGTCTTAGGAATCCCCTTGTAGTTTCCTCTGTATTCCTCCAGAGTTATTTTGTACCTGTATAAGAAAATATGGGAATATTTCCTTATTTTTCACCCAAAAAGATAGTATAGCATAGTAAACACACTGTTCTGCTCGCTTTTCCCACTAAATGTATCTTGGAGATATTTTCTGTATCGTTAACATGGAGAACATCCTCCACTTTTCATAGCCACATGGTTGAAATGAACATGTGGATGCACCTCAGTTTAATAACCTGCATCTTCTTGATGGCCGTTTCGCCCTTTGCTGTTACATACGATGCTGCAGTGCGTGACTTTGTGTGGGATTTTATTTCGCCTGTGAGCGAGTACATGTGTATGTTAAATGTTCAGAAGTAGAATTGCTGGATTGGAAGCATTTGTAACTTTGAGATTGCCTGATTGCCCTCCACGAGAATTGTACCATTTTACTTCCTACTAGCAATATTTATAAGTGCTTATTCCTTCATATCCTTGCCACCAGAATGTGATTAAAAATTTGCATTTGTTACCAGTCTGACAGATGAAAAATGGCATTTCAGTATAGAGTCATCCCTCAGTATCACAGTGGGGGTGGCTCCAGGGCTCCCCCACCCCCACAGATAGCAAAACCCGCAGATGCTCAAGCCCTGCACTTGGCCCTGTGGATAAGAAAAGTCGGCCCTCCCTGTCCACAGGTTCCACATCTCTCGAGTACGGTGTTTTCCATCTGAGGTTGGTTGAATCCGTGGATGCAAAACCCGCAGATACAGAGGGCTGACTATAGTTTGATTTTTTAAATACGCTTTCTTTTTTAGGGAAGTTTTAGGTTCACAGCAAAATAGAGCAGAATGTACCGAGTTCCATATACTCCCATTCCCGCCACATGCACGGCCTCCCCCGCTGCCGTCATCCCTCCCGGAGTGGACATTGGGTAGAGTCAGTGAACCCACATGGACACATCAGCATCACCCAAAGTCCATAGTTTGCAATTGTGTTCACTCTTGGTGTTTTCCTTTATGGCGGGGTTTGTTATTTTTTTAAGAGACAGGGTCTTGCTCTGTTGCCGAGGCTGAGTGCAGTGGTGTGATCATAGCTCACCACGAGCTTGAACTCCTGGACTCAGGCAGTCCTCCCGCCTCAGCCTCCAGGGTAGCTGGGACTACAGGTGCATGCCACCATGCCTGGCTAATTTTTTTTTTTTCTAGAGATAGAGTCTTACTATGTTGCCCAGGCTGGTCTCGAACTCCTGGCCTCAGGCCATCCACCTGTCTCGGTTTCCCAGAGTGCTGGGATTACAGGTGCAAGCCACCACACCTGGCCTCAGTATAGTCTTATTTACTTTTCTCTTTCTAAGGTTGAGTATCGTTTCACTTTTTAAAAAATGAGCCATTATTATTTCACTTTCTCTCTGTCTCCTTAGTCCTTCTGAGCCTTAGTCTGTAAATGGAGGCAGTTCCTCCTTCCCTCAAAGGGTTACAGTCAGATTTGGGCGAAATAAACCCTTTAGCTGAGTGCCTGGCACAGAACATGCAATAAATAAAAGCCACTATTACGTTAACAAAGGTATATAGGACATTAATTTTTTTTAAAAAAAATTTATATGCACACACATATATACAGGACTCATCTCTCCTGCAGAAACCTTCATTTAGTGTGTGATTCTCTGGTTCTAGGGTGGGAAGTGCTAAGTTAGAAAGACAGGTGAATATAGTGGTTCCCCATAAGATAGAAAATGTGCTCAGTGACTCCGGTACTTTTTTCACACTGTTATTACCAAATGCAGACGGTCTTCCTAATGCACACCTGCTTAAAACGCTTAGCTCTAACATGAAACCATATTTTTCTTGCTTGTTGGTGTTTTATACAAAGAACCATTTGTGACCCTGAGTGTATGTCCTAAGGTCTCCATTTTACTTGCCAAATGCCTGCTGACATTCAGGAACTGAGAGCCGTATCCCATCAGTGGTAAGAGGACACGCTGTGTGTACAAAGGCAAAAGGTAGGCATCAGGCCGGGCGCGGTGGCTCCTAGCACTCTGTAATCCTAGCACTCTGGGAGGCCGAGACGGGCGGATCGTTCTGAGCTCAAGAGTTCGAGACCAGCCTGAGCAAGAATGAGACCCCGTCTCTACCAAAAATAGAAAGAAATTAATTGGACAGCTAAAAATATATACAGAATAAAAACTAGCCAGGCATGGTGGCACATGCCTGTAGTCCCAGCTACTCGGGAGGCTGAGACAGTAGGATTGCTCAAGCCCAGGAGTTTGAGGTTGCTGTGAGTTAAGCTGACGCCACGGCACTCGCCCCAGGCAAGAGAGTGAGACTCTGTCTCAAAAAAAAAAAAAGGTAGGCACCATGGGAAGAACAAAATATATACAGCTCTGCCAAAGCTTAAACTGGCGCATAACAAAAGACTGGGTCTGAAACAGTGTTACTGCGACTTCCCAGTTTCTCCCAAGTTGTAATGAAGTTGGAGGTAGAGGTGTAATAGCTAAAGCAGTGACTTCAGGGGCAGGAGTCCTGCAGTAAGGAAGAAAGATGCCTGCCTGCCTTCTCTGTCATTTAGTCATTGGCTATGTCCCAAGACATCTAAGGAGCTAGATTATGTCCATCAGAAAGAGACCTGTCATTGTTTTTGTTAGCAGGTCTTTCCCGCAGTGACCTCCCTTGGGCTGAATGAACAGGAGCTGTTATTTCTTACCCAGTCGGCATCTGGACCTCACTCTTCTGTCTCTTCCTGGAATGGCGTTCCTGACGTGGGCATGGTCAGTGACATCCTCTTCTGGATCTTGAAAGAACACGGGAGGAGTAAAGGCAGAGCCTCAGACCTCACCAGGATCCATTTCCACACGCTGGTCTACCACATCCTGGTAACTGTGGATGGACACTGGGCCAACCAGCTGGCAGCCGTGGCTGCGGGCGCTCGCGTGGCCGGGACACAGGCCTGCGCGACAGACACCATAGACACCAGCCGAGTGTCTCTGAGGGCACCCCAAGAGTTCATGACTTCCCATTTGGAGGCAGGCTCCAGGATCGTGTTAAACCCCAACGAGCCAGTAGTAGAATGGCACAGGGAGGGAATATCCTTCCACTTCACACCAGTGCTGGTGTGTAAAGACCCAATTCGAACTGTTGGCCTTGGAGATGCCATTTCAGCTGAAGGACTCTTCTATTCGGAAGTACACACACACCCTCACTATTAGGAAGGTCGTGGTGGATAATTTTTCTAAGGAAGAAGTAGCCAACTTAAGAATTACAAAAAAAAAGTGGTTTGGAAAATAGGATTGAGGGTGTCAGAACTGTTTCTAGATCTAGTTGGAAGACAGCCAAAGAAACAAAAGCAGATTAAACTGTATTAGATACATTCCAGCCTGTTGGCAATTACATAAAAACATTTCAGGTTTTAATCAAAATTTAGCTAATGAGACTGGATTTTTGTTTTTTATGTCATGTGTTGTCACAGTGCTAGAAACTCAATTCTCAAATCTCCAGTTTATGCAGCGTCAAGTATTTTAAGCCAGACTTCGTCACCTTTGAGAGCATGGCAGCTGGAGTGAGCACTCCCTCCTTGCTCGCGTCAGAAGTGCACGCTTGCTCCTCCGCAGTCCTGGCCTCCAGTAAAGCCTGGGGTGAGGGGCCCGTGTCCCTCAGCTCACTGCTTGCTCATGGGCAGAATCGTGATTTTCATTCAGTGTTACAAGGACAATATTTAATGAGCGTACCTTCTCAGTCTTCTCTCAGACTGAGGACAGAGCCACAAGTAAGGACAAAACAATCCCTCCTGTGCTTTATGATCACAGCAAGGGCTGGGGAGCCTTGAGAGCCTTTGAGGGAGTCATTCATTCTGCAGTTGGGTGGAAGCCTGGGTGGCTTTGCGAGCTGAAGGACTGTGCCTTCCTGTCCTGGCTGTTTACACTGTGGGCTGGCTGGTGAAAAGCTACTGTGGCCTGAGACGACCTCATGGCCTGGCTCTGGATGTGCTTTCTGCAATGGAAGACTGACTTTTGTTTATTCTGAGCCTTCAAGGAGTTTGCTTTTACAACTGGATTATGCTTCTGTGTATATAACATCATATATGTTTTATGTTTTCACTGATACATCCATTAAAGAGTTTCACCTCATAAGAGCCCCAGGATCATGAATAAATTTGTCATGTTATATATTTATTTTTTTATAAATCAAGACTTCTGTGTGCTTTTAAATATATTAAAAACAATTTACATTTCAGGAATCCTAAGTCTGTAATTTTGTTTCCACCATCACTCTGGATAAAATATAAATCATTCTGAGCTTCACTTGTGACTTACATATTAGTCTGCTCCTGACGTGTTTGATTATTTTGTGTTACCTATCACTGGATTACGCAGTCCCTCATGCCGAGCCTGAGCTGTAGGCATGTCCTCTGGGGATACAAGTGTCAGAAGTTACCTGTATGAAGTAGCCCAGTTAAAGCTGAATTAGAAGCTGGGTGCGTGGATCGTTCCTGTAATCCCAGCTACTCAGGAGCCTATGGTAGGAGGATCGCTTGAGGCCAGGAGTTTGAGAACAGCATGGACAACATAGCCAAACCGCATCTCTACCAAAAAAAAAAAAAAAAAAGTTGAATGGGAGCACGGCAGACCGAAAGCATAATGAGCCTTTTCAGCTTGTTCCAAGGACAGTGTGGACATGGCAGCTGGTGGCAGGCCTGCCTCATTTGGGGTTATTTCCTCCTGAGCCCCCAGCAGCTTCTGGAATCTCAAAGCTACCTCGAGCACTTCATTTATGACCTCCCTCTCCCTGCTTTGGGTAAGAAGTCTTGATTACTCCTTCAAAGAAAATTTAAGCTTAGAGAATTATGTAGCTTGTGATTCAAAGCAAGTAGTTTATTAAAGAAATCTCTGGCTGCTACCTCATCCTTCTCTGCCTCCCAGCTCAACTAAAAGTAACCACCAACTTTCTAGCCTATTTTTATTAGAAAGGCTTACATGAGAAGAGATTTCTATTTTCCCAAGAAGATTTGGAATAACTCACCATTTATATTCTAAACCTAAGAAGACTATTAGTAGACCTGAAGTGTTCTCCATGTGATCTTTTTCTTATAGTCTGTCTCTGAATTGTCTACTCAGCCCCTGACCCTGAGTGTATATTCTCAACAGGTTCTCCATTTTTCCTTGGTGGTAACGATAAAGACTAGTTCAGGAGGTATAGTCAGCACATACCCTAGAGCACTGTTTTCCAGTGGTGAGTCTTAAACTATTAATAGTCACTAAATCAGTTTGTTGGTTACCACTAAATGTAACAAAATGCATCATACATTATAAGGGTAAGTATTAAAAGTATTGTTTTGTAAAATGTAGCGAATGTATGTCTGAATGAGTTTGAATGATTGAATGTACGTATGTGACTATCTCCCGGCAGAATGTCCTACCTTTTTTGCGAAGTAGCTAAGCTAAATAGGAGTGACTAGGATCTGCCACTTAGGACAGATGATGGCAGAAGTGAATTGGGAGGGCAGGATAAGCTGAGCCCGTGGGGCTTTAGCCTTTGCTTTCAGTTGCATTTTATAAAGCTTTCCACGTAGGATTTTATATGAAGAAGTTACATGATTGAAGTTTGACAATCCGCTGGCATTGAAAGGATGCCTGGTGAAGAGTGAGGCTTTCTAGAATAAGAACTGTTGGTACACTCCTTGCATTCACTTGAAACTGATTTAAAATCCAGGGAAAAGCTGCAGCACACAGAACACGGCCAGGAGATGAAAATGAAGCCAAAAATCAGTAATCCTTATCACGCAAGATACAGTTTATATTTTATTCTCTCACTGTCAAGTTTGAGTGAGGTGGGAGTAATTATTCATCAGCAGAAGAAATCCAAATTCTGTGTAGGGTTTTGAGATGGTAAGTATTGTATGATACTGGCAAGTTACCCTTACTCATCTGTAAAATGGGGCCAATAATGGTCCCTACCTTCATAGGGCTGTTGATTAAAGGAGATTTCCATGCAAAATATTTAGCACAGTATGTGCCACATATTTAAGAGTTTAATAATTGTTAGTTATTACTAAGCTGGGTTGTAAGTTATTACTAAGGCCTTAAGAGACCCAGGCCATTTCCTGGGTCTCTTAACCATTTTAAATCGTTGGAAAGCTACCATAATAATTTAACTTTTTTTTTTTTTTTTGGTCTTTTTTTTTCAGGTAAAAATGTTTATACAGTGAGGCTGGGCGCAGTGGCTCAAGCCTGTAATCCTAGCACTCTGGGAGGCCGAGGCGGGTGGATCATTTGAGCTCAGGAGTTCAAGACCAGCCTGAGCAAGAGCGAGACCCCGTCTCTACTAAAAATAGAAAGAAATTACTTGGACAACTAAAAATCTATATACAAAAAATTAGCCAGGCCTGGTGGTGCATGCCTGTAGTCCCAGTTACTCAGGAGGCTGAGGCAGGAGGATCGCTTGAGCCCAGGAGTTTGAGGTTGCTGTGAGCTAGGCTGATGCCACGGCACTCTAGCCTGGGTAACAGAGCCAGACTCTGTCTCAAAAAAAGAAAAAAACATTTTTTTATACAGTGAAACTGTACAAATTTTAAGTACCATTTGGTAAATTTTTCCATTTTTTATTTGTATGTATTCATGGGGTGTAAGCGCAATTTTGAACTTATTTTGAAGTTTGCTACATTGATTATTGCATTGTGGTAAAGTAAAGGCCTTCAGTACATACATCGCTGAAGCAATACACACTGTACCCACCACGCAACCTCCCATCATCTATGCCCCATTGAGTCTCCATTGTCCATCATTCCACCGTCTGTTTCCATGTGTACACATTATTTAGCTCCCACTTATAAGTGAGAACATGCAGTGTTTGTCTTTCTGTGTCTGAGTTGTTTCACTTAAGGGCCTCCAGTTCCATTCATGTTGCTGCAAAAGACATGATTTCATTTTTTTAAAACTGAAAAGTATTCCATTGTGTATAACACATTTTCTTTATCTAGTCCTCTGATGGACATTTAGGTTAATTCCTTATCTTTGCTATTGTGAATAGTACTGTGATAAACATATGAGTGCAGGGATTCCTTTGATGTACGGATTTCCTTCCCTTTGGATAGATACCCAGAAGTGGGATTGCTGGATCTTATGGTAGTTCTATTTTTAGTTCTTTGAGAAATCTCCATATTGTTTTCCATAGAGGCTGCACTAATTTACATTCGCACCAACAGTGTGTAAGAATTCCCTTTCTCCACATCCTTGCCAACATGTTACTTTTTTTTGTCTTTTTTATAATAACCATTCTGATTGGTGTAAGATATCTCATTGTGGTTTTAATTTGCATTTCTCTGATGATTAGTAATGTTGAACATTTTTTCATGTGCTTATTGGCCTTTTTTTTTTTTTTTTTTTTTTTTTTTTTTTGTCTCTTGAAAATGTCTGTTTATGTCCTTAGCCCACTTTTTAACAGGATTATTTGGTTTTTCTTTTTGTTGAGTTCCTCGTAAATTCTGGGTATTAGTTCCCTGTCAGATGTACAGTTTGCAAATATTTTCTCCCATTCTGCAGGCTGTCTGTTCACTCTGTTGGTTATTTCTTTTGCTGTGCAGAAGCTTGGTAGGTTAATTAAGTCTCGTTTATTTATTTCTGTTTTTGTTGCCTCTGCCTTTGAGGTCTTAGTCATGAATTCATTGCCTAGACCAATATCCAGAAGAGTTTTCCCTAGGTTTTCTTCCAGTATTTTTATAGTTTCAGGTCTTACATTCAAGTCTTTAATCCATCTTGAGTTGATTTTTGTATATGGTAAGAGATAAGGGTCCCAATTTCATTCTTCTCCATACAGCAATCCAATTTTCTCAGCACCATTTATTGAAAAGGATGTCTTTTCCCCATTGTATGTTCTTGTTGACTTTGTCAAAGATCAGTTGGTTGTACATATGTGAGTTTATTTCTGGGTTCTCTCTTCTGTTCCATTGATCTAATGTATCTATTTTTATGCCAGTAGCATGCTGTTTTGGTTAGTACAGCCTTGTATAATTTGAAGTCAGGCAATATGATGCCTCCAACTTTGTTCTTTTTGCTTAAGATTGCTTTGGCTATTAGGACTCTTTTTTGGTTATATATGAACTTTAGAATTGTTTTTTTTAATTCTGTGGAAATGTTGGTATTTTAATAGGGATTGCATTGAACCTGTAAATTGCTTTAGGCAGTGTGGTTATTTTAATGACATTAATTCTTCTAATCCATGAGCATGGGATGTTTTTCCATTTGTCTCATCTACAGTTCCTTTCATCAGTGTTTTTTAGTTTTCCTTGTAAAGATCTTTCACCTCCTTGGTTAAATACATTCCTAGGTTTTGTGGGGTCTTTTGCTTTTTTTTTTTCTTTTCTTTTCTTTTTCACAACTATCATAAATGGGATTGCCCTCTTGATTTGGTTTTCAGCTAGACTGTTATTGGTGATTTCTGTACGTTAATTTTGTGTCCTGAAACTTCATTGAATTCATTTATCAAATCTAAGAGTCTTTTGGTGGAGTCTTTAGGATTTTCTAGATATAAGAGTATATCATCAGGACAACTTGATGTCCTCTTTTCCAGTTTGGATGCATTTTATTTTTTCCTCTTGCCTGATTGCTCTGGCGAGGACTTCCAGTACTATGGTGAAAAAGAGTGGTGAAAGTTGGTATCCTTGGCTTGTTCCAATTCTTAGGGGGAATGCTTTCAACTTTTTTCCATTGAGTATGATGTTGGCCGCAAGGTGGTTGTATGTGGCCTTTATTATTTTATGTTCCTTCAGTGCCTAGTTTGTTGAAGATTTTTATCATGAAGGAATGCTGAATTTTATCAAATGCTTTTTCTGTGTCTATTGAGATGATAATATGGTTTTTGTCCTTAATTCTGTTTATATGATATATCACACTTATTGATTAGCATATGTTGAACCGTCTTTGCATCCCTGGTATAAAACCCACTTGATTATGTTGTGTAATCTTTTTGATGTGCTGTCGGATTTGATTTGCTAGTAGTATTTTGTTGAGGATTTTTGTGTGTATGTGCATCAGGGATATTGGCCTGTAGTTTTTTTTGCTGTTTTTTTTTTTGTGTATGTGTCCTTGTCTGGTTTTGGTATCAGGGTAATGCTGGCCTCATAGAATGAGCTGGAGAGAATTCCCTCCTCCTCAATTTTTTTTTTTTTTTTTTTGGGGGAACAGTTTCAGGAGGATTCGTATTAGTTCTTTGTTTGGTAGAATTTGGCTGTGAATACATCTGGTCCTGGACTTTTTTTTTTTTTTGGGGATTTTTTTTTTTTTTATTGCTGATTCAATCTTGCCACTCATAGGACTGGAGTTTTCTTTCTTTCTAGCTTAATCTTGGGAGGTTGTGTGTTTCCAGGAATTTATACATTTCCTCTAAATTTTCTAGTTTATGAGCATATAGTTATTCATAATAGACTCTGATGATCTTTTGTATTTCTGTGGTATTAGTTGTAATGTCTCCTTTTTCATATCTGATTCTGTTTATTTGGATATTCTCTCTTTTCTTGGTTAGTCTAGCTAGTGGTTTATCAATTTTATCTTTTTGAAGAACCAACTTTTCAATTCGTTGATCCTTCATTTTTTTTTTTTTTTTTTTTTTTTTTTTTTTTTTTTTTTTTTTTTTTTTTTTTTTTTTTTTTTTTTTTTTTTTTTTTTTTTTTTTTTTTTTTTTTTTGTCTCTATTCCATTTAGTTCTGCTTTGATCTTTGTTATTTCTTTTTTTGCTAACTTTGGGTTTGGTTTGTTCTTGTTTTTCTGGTTCCTTAAGATGTGATGTTAGGTTGTGATCTTTCTACTTTTTTTATGTAAGCATTTAATGCTATAAAATTTTATCTTAGCACTGCTTTTTCTGTATCCCACAGGTTTTGGTATGTTGCGTTTTCATTTTCATTCATTTCAAAATATATTTTAATTTCTGTCTTAATTTCTTTGACCCAGTGATTGTTCAGGAGTATGTTGTTTAATTTGCATAGTTTCTGAAGTCTCTCTTTGTATTGATTTCTAGCATTATTCCACTGTGGTCTGAAAAGATACCTGGTATGATTTCTATTTTTAAAAATTTGTTAAGACTTGTTTCGTGGCCTCACATGTGGTCAAGAATATTTCATTTGCTGGTGAAAAGAATGTATATTCTGTAGGTGTTGGGTAGAATGTTCTTTTTTTT